>CAOLHI010001454.1:0-576616 GCA_948474755.1 Ctenosaura bakeri
TCACTATCGGAGTTAATATTGATATATTCGGTAATAATTTTCTTTTATTTTTTTTCCATATTTCTATTATATTTTTTATAAAAGGATTTTCTATCTTCTCCATTTCTTTCTTTGAAAAATTCCTAAAAAATATATTTTCTAATTTTGTCTCAATATTCATATCTTCTATCTCTAACCAATCTAAATCACCCTTTCCTGAAACCCCCTCTATGATATATCTCAATTGATTTGCATAATAATACCATTTTAAATTTGGAAGTCCCAGGCCACCTTCTTTTTGACTTTTATACCAATATTTCTTGTTAATCCTCGATTTTTTATTTCCATTACAAAAATTATTTAATATCTTTTGCCACTCCTTTAATTCTTCCTCTGATATTTTTATTGGTAACATTCTAAACAAAAAGTTAATTTTAGGTAAAATTTTCATTTTTACCACTGCTATTCTACCAAGTAGCTTTCTTTCAAGGAGAAGGTTGCTTTTCCTTTCCCCCTACTCCTACGCTTCTACTGTTGCTGTTTGGTTTTATTTACCGACAGTCTGACAACAGTATTTCAGTTCTGAATGTGCGAAACTAACATTAATAAGAAGGTCCAACGAGAGCAGCAGGTTACACGAGCCATTGGTTTGACGTGTGCAGCCTTCCAGATGGCTTCATGAAGGGATTTTAAAAAGAAATAAAGAATTCAGGATCTCTTTCTGTCTTTTATATCTGTGTGGGAAGGGAATCTGCTGGTCTTAGCATTCAGATGAATGTTCTCATTCTTTGTTCCCATTTGTCACAGCAAAGTTTTTTATCTGTTTCCTTGTGTAGGCCACCATCCCAAATGGGAAATGGTTCAGTGAAACCCAAGTATCTGAAGAGGCCAGAAAGCCATGCAGGAAACTGCCCGTATGGTTGCTCAGGTGGCAGCAGCAAGTTTTTGAAAGACCCAGGTTTGAATATCAGCACAATTGCAGGCGCTGCTGATATTCTGAGAAGCAAGGTTTGGGAGCTTGAACGGGAACTGAAGAGGCAGGAGGAAGAACTGCATGAGAGGAACTATCACATCCTCGAACTCCAGGAGCAGCTAGCCAAGCAAACCAGAACCATTGCAGAGCTGACAGAGGAGCTCAAGTGTAAATGCATCCAGCTGAATAAACTGCAGGATGTGGTGGACACCCAGGGAGCCAATCCCTTCCTGTTCTCCCCCATTAAAGAAATTCCCAAGGTCAGCTCAGCCCCGTGCAGCAACAGGAGGAGGGGAGCCAAGGAAGGTGTGTCGGCAGAACCAACAACCCGGACGTATGATCTGACTGAGCAGCCTCGGTTTTCCTTTGAAAAGGCAAGAGTCAGAAAGGCCTCAAGGTGAGACAATCTCATGTGCTAGTAAGACACAGAACGGAGCATGTTGCTTAGTGATTGGACAATCAATGTGCTTAGCACAGAACCATGTGCGTAGCTCGATATTGTTTTTTGACCATCTCCTGCTGCTGTCATGATGTCTAGAACCAACTTTTCATACTGTCCTTCCACTTAATGTCAGTAGTCATTTGCCATAGAATTTGTGGCTTGAGTGACAAGTGTGGTCAACACAAACTGTGGCTTATTGTGATATGCATATCCACCTTGTGGATAGGCAGAAAGTTCTTGCCCCATTTTTAAAGCAGATTCTGCACCACAATTATAAGATCAGGATTGAGGTTAATGCTACATGTTGGGATGACCGTTTGTGCTTGTGCGTTTGGTGCCATGTTAATGATCTGCAAGGTTGTATCGCAGTTTGTCAAAATCCTTACTGGACTTTCACTGTTTACACTGTTCCAGAATGGTATTGCTACCACTTCATTCTTATATACATTCATTCTTTAGTTAAGAGCTACACCTTGACTGTAAGAAAATACCTTTACTTGTCAACAAAGCAATCATTCTGCAGGTTGCCAGACACTTGGAGCTTGATTCTGTAAGAAGTTTATAGAACTTAAAAAATGTTCCTTTTTTGGACTGTAGTACCTAGAATCTTCTAATTAGCATGGCTGTGCCAACTAGAAGGCTCTGGGAGTTGGAGTCCAAAAAGTAAGCTCCTGAAATTTATCAACTGCCAGTGGACAAGAAGAAAGGACAGTTGACACTGGAGGGTAAAATAAGAGATAGCTTATGTACCAGCTAGGGTTTTAAACCTACACCATGCCTAAATGTAGACCTCAGTATTCATCCTGTTCCAAAATGGAGCAGTTCTGACTGTTGCTTTTCTTTGTGCCTAATGCCAATTTTGGCATTTCTAACCGGGGTTGCTGCTAGGGTGTGCTTTAATGTGGGCCTTAGGCTTTGTGCTTTAATTTTCCTCTCAGTTGAAGTTGTTTTTTTGTTTGTTTGTTATTTGGTAGATGAATTTATGCATTTGTGATGTATAGTAATTGTACTGCATCTGCAAAATAGACATTTGTCTTGTAGCTGTTGCATAATACTGAAGAGAAAAAAAAAATCACACCAGCTTTCCAAATACCCATAGCAAGTGAGGACTGCTTTCAAGCAGCAAAATAATGACTTCCTGTAAACTGGTAGAGTTTATTATTTATGTCTTTGGTATCCTCAGTATGCCACAAATGAGTAACGTCTGTGGGAACCAGAATCTTGTAGACTTGTTTTTAAGGTTGCATTGTCATGAAGCCATTGTGATTCCCCTGGAAAGAAACTTATATCTTCGGGAGGATTTGACAGTGGAGGAATTTGTGCCCCCCACACTACTGGGGCTGTCATTGTAGCATGAGGTAACTCCTCAGAGCATGTGCAGAGTGCTGACAGGACAGCAATGTCCAGTTGCAACCAAGTGGCTCCAAGCAGGCCAAAAAAGTTCCAGAGACTCATAGAGATAAACTCAGTGCTATTTATCTAGCTAAGCACACTGAGGTTAAAGTTAGGGCTTCTGGCAGCATGCTAGGAAGCAATAAGTAAGAAAGGAAAAATAAATCAGCAGGTAAAAACACAAACTGGCAGCATGTCTAGATACATTCTATAAATCAGTCAGCAGAGTGGCATGACCACCAGGAATTGACCTGAATGATAAAGTACAGTGCCATATCCAAGTCTTGTTTAGGGCTTAACATCACCCCAGATCCTTTGGGGTGATCCAGTCACATTTACAGCAGGCAGCCTTCTCGTGTTGACAAGGCAACACCTTCCAGGGCTGGCTAGCCAAAACATTCTTGCAGCTGCACTAAAGGTCACATCACTTCATTCCTGCCATCCATTTAGAAAAGCCTTTTCTGCCACACTGTACTCACACTGAATACCTCGATGGGGGCTTCCATCAAGACCCACCAGATATAAAGGTGGAAAAAAGGCACGAGTCATGCACTGCCTGAATTTAGTGCTATTCGAAACTACCAACAGCCATGTGATAGAGCCAGAATCATGCAGGTATCTTCCCAGTCTCTTAACCTTGCACTATTTGGCATTTCTCTGGTAATTAAGATTGGAGCTGCCACAAACTCAAATTTTAGGGATTTGAGATTGCCTTAGTTCTGATAAAAATTGAAAATAGTCTATCTATAACATTGGGTTGAAATGCATGAATTAAATACATGACATAGACCATTTTCGCACTGGACTGTTATAGCACTGTGATTCCACTTGCAACATCCTATGGAATCCTGGGGTTTGCAGTTTTGAGAGAGGCTGTCCGGCTCCTCCCAAAACTGCAAACCCCAGGATTCCATAGGATGTTGCAAGTGGAATCATAGTGCTATAACAGTCTAGTGCAGAAATGGCCATAGGCAGGTCAACCCAGTGAATAAAATCATACAATCATAGAGCTGGGAGAGACCACATGGGCCAGCAAGTCCGTCCCCCTGCCTTGCAGGAACACACATTCAAAGCATTCCTGGCAGGTGGCCATCTAGCCTCTGTTTAAAAACCTCCAAAGAAGGAGGCTCCACTACACTCCAAGGCAGTGCATTCCACTATGGAACTACTCTTACCATCAGGAAGTTCTTCCAAATGTTTATATGGAATCTCTTTTCCTGAAGTTTGAAGCATTGTTCCATGTCCTAGGCTCTTTCTGCACCTTACCTTTTTCCAGCACTGGGGTGTGGGGATTGTGCGAGCAGCCTCCAGCGAGAGGCTCTCACATCCCTGCTGCTTCAGCTCTGCATGAGCTGCCTGCTCACGTGCACAAGCTGCCTGCTCACCTGTTCCTTCCGCAATGCAGCCGGGGAGTTTCCCGGGCTGCGCTGGGGCAGGAAGTACGACTGGCGTGGCTTTGGAGGCTCCGCACGCCAGGTAAGTGCGTGTGGGGCCCGGGAGCAATGCGGGATTGTGCACCATTTTTGGCTTCCAGCTGAAAATGAAAAGGTGCACGATTGACGCCTGACAGCCCGTGGAGCATCACGTGATTGTGAGTGCATCATGCAGATCGCTCCTCACAATTGCGCGATGCTCTAGGCGCCCTTTCACATGGCAAATGCTGTGCAGAAAGGGCCCTAGTCTCTGGAGCAGCAGAAAACAGGCTTTCTCCATCCTCTATATGACATCCCTTGACATATTTAAATATAGCTATGATGTTGCTTTTTAATTTTCTCTTCTCCAGGCTAAACATACCCAGCTCCCTATGCCTCTTCTCATAGGGCATGGTTTCCAGGCCTTCAACCATTTTAGTCACTGTCCTCTGGACGTGTTCCAGCTTGTCAATATCCTTCCTGAACGGTGGTACCCAGAACTAGACACAGTATTCCAGGTGGGGTCTGACCAAAGAAGAATAGAAAGCAGAATGAAATGCTTTCCATTGGGGTAGATTTCCAAGAAATCTTAGTCTCTTGCTGTATAAAAAAGAAGAAGGGAGGGGACAAAAAAGGTAACATGGCAGCACCTTTAAGGTTCACTGATTTTTATTTTAGCATGAGCTTTCCTGGATATAAGCCCACTTCTTCAGATGCAGTACTAAGTGATATTAAGGACTCAGGTATAAAGCAGGTCCTACCACATTCTGTCCCTCTCCCACAACTGTATAAACATGCTTTATACCTGAGGCTTTAATATCACTCTGTACTGCATCTGAAGAAGTGGGTTTATATCCATGAAAGCTCCTGCCAAAATAAAAGCCAGTGAGCCTTAAAGCTTCTGCCACATTTCTTTCTTTTTTCCCCTCCTCCTTTATCCCTTCCTGCTTTTTACAGTGAATAAACATTAGATAAATTATTAGGAATTCATGTTATTTGAAATCCAAAGCAGAATAGAAAATGTGGCAGTGGATTCAGGACAGATCAAAGAAAGTCCATCGCACAGTGTGGTATCCTTCATGAAGCATTAAGCTATCAGTGGCTACTATTGATTATGCCCATGAAATATCAGAGGCAGTATGCGTTTTTATATCAGATATTGGGGAACATAAATGGGAGGATGATATTGTATTCCTGTCCTGCTGGGGAGCTTCCTATGGTTGCCCAATGAGCCAACAGAATTGTTCTGATCTAACAAGGTACTTCAAATACTGTTATCCAAAAAGGGGGAAAAATCACGCTAGCTTTCAAAGATCATAGGCTTCTTCATCAGGCAAAAATGATTTTTAAAAAGCGCTCAGGGAAGGAATGTGATGGTGTTAGACTCACATCTTTGTCTTGTCATGTAATTGAGGAAGGGTCTCAAGATGAAAACAGTTAGGCCATGTATCCCTATGGCTGTGGGCTGAAGGGGATGAAAGGCAATATGAAAGAAACAAGCTCTCTGAGAAATGTGATTGCCTCTATCCGGAGCAAGGACTAGTTCTTGGAGGAGGATGCTTTGTAACTTGAAAGGAAAATTTGCCTCCGTTTCTTCAATTTTGCCACCTTTGTTCCCAGGTAGCTTGGAGAATGGCAGTCTAACTTGTCCATATACACAAACATTTCATCAATAGCAAAATGAAAATAGAGACATTGTGACTCCAAGATAATAACTCTCCTTCCTCTGCATGCTTCCCACCCCCCCTGCTTGCCTGACACAGGTCTGTGAACTTCAAAAGGTAGAAGATATATTTTGTACCCTTTCGTTGGGCTAGTAAGGTTATCACCACAACATGAACATTTGATTTTGTTTTATGGTCAAACACAGCTAGCCCTGCAATTTTTCTAACACTGCTATGTTCCTGAGCCACTTTGCCTCAGGGACCAGAGAGTTGCAGGAGTGTAATGTTCATTTCACAATGCCAGGCCTTGAGGTCTGGGAGCTAAGGAGAGAAAAAACCCAAACAGGAACAGGATTTTTAAGCTGGGGTGTACATTGCACCCTCTGCTGATTTGACCTCCACACACACAACTGCAAGGTTATGTGAAGCCTCCTGTCCAATTTTCATCAATGGATGCACCAAGCATGTGCCCCTGCCAGTACAGGTGTATGCATGTTGTATTTATTGAGAATAATGGGACAAAGAATTCACTTTTTTTGTTATATGTGAGGGTTCCTGGAACAGGGACTCTACATATACAATGAGTGTACTATAAATTCTTGCTTATCTTACTTTCTTCTTCCGTGAGACAAGAGGGAGATCTTGTGCTGGTCTTGAGAGACTTTTCACTTTTGCAGGAATGCCTTTTGCATAAATTGTGGAAATGACTAGCTAAACCTCAATAGCTTCTGCCTAAATGTTAGATACATTGGTTGAGTTGTTAGCATCTTTTTGGTGAATTAGCTAATCCTTTTGTACTTGTTATGACATATCCTCCAGTGTTTCACAGATGAAAACCAGGATATGCATGGCCAAGCAACATCGGAGAGTGGTCAAGACAGTAAAAGTTATTAATGAGGAAGAACACATAAGCTAAAAGAGGCTGCAGCAATCTGCTTTTGCCTGAACCTATTGGGAAGAGCAAGACATTGCCCCCTCCTCTTTTGCCCTGGCTGAATTAATTGAACACAAGCTACTTTTGTACAGTTGACCTTCCACATGTGCGGATTTAATTATCTGCGAATTTCTCCAACCCCTGCTCCTCTACTTCGGACATTTCTTCTTCATGGGAATCTTTACTTTTGGTGAAGCTGCACAGCCTTTTAAAAACCTGCATCTGGTTCTCCACCTCCTCTTCTGCCAGCTGCTGCTTGGCCAAATAAGGACAGCTCACAGCCCAATTTCTCAGAACCACAAACCCTCTCCCAATGCCCCCACCACACACCCAAGGAAGGAGATGACTGAGAGAGAGGGCCACCATGCAAAACCACTCCCTTTTCTTTTCCTTTCCTTTCCTTGATGTGGTTTGGACCATGGGTGCCCACTCTCCCCACCATGCCTCGGCTTCTTTCCCATAGATAGACACACACACATCTTGGTATTTGCAGTTTTTTCCACTTTTGCAGGGGTCTCGATGCTCCTAACCCTAGCAAATATAGAGGGCTGGCTCTACTGTATTAGGTTCTGTCCTGAGCCCAGTGCTATTCAACGTCTTTATCAATGATTTGGATGAAGGAATAGAGAGCATGCTGATCAAATTTGCAGATGATACCAAATTGGGAGGGGTTGCTAATACCCCAGAAGACAGGGTCAAAATTCAAAATGATCTTGACAGACTGGAGAGATGTGCCAAAGCTAACAAAATGAATTTCAACAGAGAGAAATGTCAGGTCCTTCACCTAGGCAGAAAAAATGAAATGCTCAAATATAGGATGGGAGACACCTGGCTGGACAACAGTATGTATGAGAGGGGTCTAGGAGTCTTAGCAGACCACAGGCTGAATGTGAGTCAGCAGTGTGATTCTTGGTTCCATCAATAGGAGTATGGTGTCTAGATCGTGGAAAGTAATAGTACCACTCTATTCTGCTTTGGTCAGACCTCATCTGGAATACTGTGTCCAGTTCTGGGCACCTCATTTCAAGAAGGATATTGACAAGCTGGAATGTGTCCAGAGGAGGGCAACCAAAATGGTGAAGGGTGTAGAAGCCATGCCTTATGAGGGGAGGCTTAGGAAGCTGGGTATATTCAGTCTGCAGAGGAGGGGACATGATAGCCATAATATTTGAAGGGATACCATATCAAAGAGGGAACGGGCTTGTTTTCCACTGTTCTAGAGACTAGGATGAAGAGTAATGGATTCAAACTAAAAGAAAAGAAATTCTACCTGAACCTTAGGAAGAATTTCCTGTTTGGCAGTGGAATTTGCTGCCTTGGAGTGTGGTGGAGTCTCCTTCTTTGGAGGTTTTTTTTTTTAAAAAAATATTTATTAAAGATATAACAGAAAGAAAAAAAGATAACACACCAAAGAAAAGTAAATAATTATAATTGGTTACTTCTTTGGAGGTTTTTAAACAGAGGCTGGATGGCCATCTGTCAGGAATACTTTGATGTGTGTTCAGGCCCCTCCCTAAACTGCAAACCTTGGGATTCCATAGGATGTTGAAAGTGGAATAACAGTACTATAACAGTCTAGTGTGGAAATGGCCTTAATGGTCCTTGTGTGAAAGTGACATGCCAGCATTCTTTCTAGTAGTTGTGGAGAGGGCTTAGACCAGAGCTTTCCAAACTTTTCATATTGGTGACACACTTTTTAGACATGCATCATTTCGCAACACAGTAATTCAGTTTTACCAGCAAACTGGAGGTTAAACTAACCCCTTATAAGAGATACAGACACATACAAAAATTGTAATAACAAAATGTATGGGGACACAACGTATCTCATGAAAACCATTCATATATTTTTAAAAATATATGGTTTATAAATAATAACATACATTTCCAAGTTTATAGGCGACACATCTACACACTTCAAGTGACACACTAACATGTCGCAGCACACCGTTTGGAAAGCCCTGACTTAGACAGAAACCTGAAATCTAACAGATGAGAGATGCATCCATCACTAATAACTGCCCAAATTCCCCTAGGCATTTCACGACTTTTTCCGCTGAAATTGGTATTGATTGACCTCTGTGTTCAGCAAGTTGTGTCCTCTCACAGATGCTCACAATCCCTTCCCCCAGCATGTTGCAGTATAGTCTTTCCTCATAAGTTCTCTTCATAATTTTATGTGACAGTCCTCCTTCAAAATTAGGGGTGCCAGATCTCAGGGCCTGACCCTGCCTCTCAGGGTGAGGAGGAGAAACCTCAGAGTGAGAGCGCTGCCTTGAAAGGTGTGTGTATATGCATTTCTCTTATTTGTTAATGTGTTTTTTATTTGAATTGTGTACTTTTTGTAACTGTAGTTGATGGTTAATGTATCATACTTAATTACCTCATCAGGGCCTGCCTCATATGAATGTACCCACAGGACCCATATCCTGTGACATCACAAAGGCTCATCTTTAGGTCTCAGTTTTTGGCCCTCAGATATCAAGGCTTGGAATAGTTCTGATCTGGCAACCCAATTTGGAAAGGATAAGAATTTCTTTTGAAAGAAGGGGAAATTCCCAGAGAAAAATGTCTGTAACACCTTTAGTTTTGCTTCCCTTTTCCAAATTTATTCCATTTTCCAATTTTTTTTTTCAATTTCTCTTTTTGCTCTTGATGTTTGACCCTTGTAATTTGTTTTTCCAGTTTAATATCATATAATGGAGGTGAATTCTTACTGTGTAAGATTATATACCCACTAATTATTATCCTGAGAAAATTTTATGGAGAAACACAACAAAGTTTGCGATTTTTGTTCAATCAGCCTTTCTAGGGAGAAAATAACTGTACCAGATGGGCCTTGAATGGTGTTAATGTTTCTTTATGTTCTCTGTATTAAATAAGTACACCAGTGCAAATAAAAATTACAAATTGAATAGCTGGAAGCAGGGGACCTTGTAGAAAGTAATAATTTGGGGAAATAGAGTAAACATTCAGTTCATTAGTACAGACCTTGATTTAATGGAGTGAAACAACAACAACAAAAAGAGTCTGTTTAGGAGAGACTCGGAAGCCAAGAACAGTTCCAAGTCATATGTAATGAGGCAGGGACAGTCCCAGTTAAGCCCCTGTCATCCTGCTTTTTCAGCTACTTTTAAAACATCCCAGTTTGTCTCTCCTCCTTCTGCTTCCTCTCCTTTATCTTCAGCTTATGTCACTTTCTGCAGACTGAATTCAAAGTGCAAACGCAGTTTGCATTGAATTAATTCGGTAAGGGGGAGAGGAGAAGAGGGGGTGAAATCTTGCTCTTCCCAGTAGGCTCAGGCAGAAGCAAACTGCAGAGTATTTTTCCTCATTAACTTTTGCCATCTTGACTACACTCTGATGTTGCTTGACCACACGTCCCAGGTTTCCCTCTGTGAAATGCCAGAGGCTATCTGGGTGGCAAGTGTGTGTGTGAGAGCTGCTTGCACATTTGATTTCCCCTTCAGATTTTTCTCAAAGTCACATGTGAAGATCTCAAACTCAAAAAAAGGAGTTGTTTTGTGTCATGCTGGCGTACTGTCAACTTCAACTGGTCATATCTTTTCCAAGGTCTCAAGCAACATGTCCTCATAGAAGTAGAATCAAAGTACTTTTAAATGGACATTGGACTGGGACTTGCTAGGTGCAAAACATTTGCCCTGTTATTCAACAATCACCTTTTCCCTTGCACACTCTTGGAGACCCTGGTGTATTTGTATATTACCTCCATTTAAGCCAGAATAATTTACAGTAGTGGTGCAAATCTCTTGAGATGCACACAACGGCTTTTCTGTGTGGCTGATGAAGGAACAATTTGGAATCAGGAGAATGAGAGGCTTGCATGATTTGTGGAGCTTAAAGAGCAGTTCATGTGAAACCACTCTATTATAGTGAACAAACCTGTAACAGTGGTGGTGCAGCATCATTCCTTTTAAAAATGTTGTTGAGTTCCCCAGAAGACAGCACTTGAGTTGGCTCTGTGCACATGTGTGGTCTTAGCATGTATTTAGGAGATCTGTGGAGCTTCCAGCTAAATCTGTGTCTCTAAAGCTTTAAGGCTTTTTTTTAAAATCACTGTTATTTGAGCAGTAGCTCAGTCAATTATCCCTGTATTTTTTTCTCCAGATGGTATAGGCATCTTGAAACTACTGTGCACTTCAGGGACTCTGTTTTCACAGTGTGAGAACAATCACTGTAGTGAGGATCCCCAAATATGGGAAAAAAGATTGACATGGGAATAGCTCATCCTTGGGTCTTTTTTAACCTGCATGGCAGCATTGTTTCTTTTAGAAACTGGGCCAATGCTGACCTACACTTTCTGATACTGCCTTTATGGAATGAGAAAGAGACACTCTTTAGCTGTTCCCACATCATGAAGAGAGCTTAAAAGAAAGCCCACAGTTTCTTGTAGAAGGCCTTTGTCTGAAATTGACATGAAGCAATCTTGGAAATCACTACACCACTTAGAATTTAATTTCTTGCCTCAGAAGACTGCTTTTTTAAAAAAAATTCTTCATAGCTCCACAGCCTGCTCTTTATACTCACAGAGTTACATGACGATTGTGTACTAATGAATTGCAGCACTGCACAACTGAATGTTTGAAACAAATGTGAAATGCACAATTGTAATGCACATTGCACATTGAGGTCACATGCACAGTGATACTATAAGTGCAATTCTGCTTCCACAGCTTTCAACTGTATATGGGCTTCCACATCAGACAAAAGAATGTCCAACCACTTTTGTAGGGGAGCTTATACACATGTAGGTCACTAACATGATGCCAGTCTATATTTTGCTATGTGTTTTAAATATATATCAGAACCGTATTGAAAAAAGAGATAAGAATGTGGAAATGAAGCTATACAAACTGGTGAAAACAAAATCCTTTCACTGTTTTCAGGTGGAGCCACTGTCAGATAGATGTCATTCTGTTTTGAAAGTGAGGTAGCCTGAGTTGGTCCCTAAGAGAGCACAGCTAGTGCAGAAATGGCCACATTCTGTGGAAAAGTTTTAATATTAGGCATGCCCTAGGTAAAAGCTACTTATGCGGGATAACGGTATGGGTTAGTCTGTGCTGATGAAATTTGTTTTCAAGTGAACATTGTGACCTATTTGCAGTGTGGCTTGCTAGGGAGCACTCAACTGTTTTTAAGTTTTCCATTTCAGCCAGCAAAAAAGATGATTACTATGCATCTGATCTTATTTTTTGTAACCTTTTCTCAGTGCCATCTTTCATTTTCAGGTTTGCTGTATAGGTAATAAAGGAAATAAATCAAGCTGCTAAGCGGGAAGTGATTGTTCAGTCTTACAGTGTCCTCCAGAGATCTTACTGTGAAGCCTGGTTCTCTGGGACAGTTTTACTATGTTTTATGAATCCACGAGTGAAAAGACCTTAGAGGTTTCCAGAGTGCTGCACTGAGATTTGTTTCATTAGACAGAGCAGCTTGCAAGTGATAATGAGACATGGAAATCTGGAGGGAAAGGGTGCCCTTCAAGTTATGCATGGATCCAGATCTGCCTGTTTGCAAATGAATGTATTAAAATGTGGTGCTTTGTAGATTATGGCTGGTGACAAATGCCAAAGGAGCAAGAATTTCTGGCATTCCTGGGCAGGGAAAGCCAAAATGATCAGGAGGCTTGATGACTTTCCCTTTGAGGAAAGGCGTTATTGTTAGAAGGGTCCACAAGGGCCACCCAGGCCAACCCATTACCATATAGGAATATACAACTACAGCACTACTGAAAGATGCTAATGTAATCTTTGTTTTAAGACTTCCAGAGAAAAAGAGTCCACTCCCACCAGACAGTCTATTCCACTATTCATGCACTAGTCTCTTGAGCAGCAGAAAGCAAACCCACTCCATTGTCTACATGACATCCTTTCATATATTTCAAGATGGCTATCATTTTACTTTTCCATCAGTTCTTCTCCAAGCTAAGCAAATCTAGCTCCCTAAGCTGATCCTCATTGGGCTTGGTTTCCAGACAACTTAACCTTTCGGTTGTCCTCTAGACACCTTCCAGCTTGTCAATATCCTTCTTGAACTGTGGTGCCCAGAACTGGACACAGTATTCCGAAGCAGAATAGAGTGGGACCACTTCTTCCCTTGGTCTGGACACTGATGTTAATTTAGGGAGGAGATAATTCAGAAAATGCTAATTTTACAAAGCATTGCTGATTTCTCTAAATTTACCTGCAGTCTTAGTGTTCCTTTATGATGCACCCATGCATTTTCGGAAAATTCCATGATTCATAAATACTGCAGCAGCCCTGTTTTTCCCAAGGGTACTTTCAGATATATGCAATTGCCCTGTTTTGAGCATGAAATTTTGTAGCAGTGAAAATTTTGCCATCTTCATTTTATAGTTCTCCCATGTGGCCTTTTGAATAGCAGCACATGTTTTCCTATGTCTGGATGCATCCTTATTCCAAGTTCTTTCCCAGAAATCCCGTGATGGCTAGATGTAGAATCATTTGTTTTCCTAAAAATTACATTACAGCTTACCATAATGCAATCTCCCACTTTTCTTTAAAATTACAATGTAGTCTTCTCACTTGTTCAAAAATTATAGTCATAATAGTTTACTTTTATTTCTTATATTTTGTTTTATTTCTCATTTCATATTTTTAGGATATTTCTCAAGCAGTTAGTTTTCATTACCAAGTCCTTCTAGTTACATATTTTGAGGTTTACTGCAGTTCTGGCATTACCTTTGCTTCATCGATTTGGCCTCTTATCTTAATTAGAATGGCAATATAGATTTCAGAAATTAGGTTCTATGCATATATAATGTTGTATTTGGAGGGATAATTTTAATGATGGCTGCTGTAAATAGCTGCAGTGCTTCCTGTATGCTGAAATCACTTTCTGGAAGAATCAGCTGCTGTAAAACCCAGATTATACATACTATGGTTACCTGCTTTTCTTACTCCTCTGGGATTAATTGTAGCATTAGGGCTAAAATGGGCAGCAGGTAGATAAGATTCCAAGGGTAGATCTCTTTGCAATATATCACCAAGGATTTCTAATTATTTAACAAGAGTAACACATCACAGCCTGCTACCCTGTGTCATATTATGGTGCTTCAAAAGAGAATACTTGCAGGCAAACCAGGAATAAATAGGTTTTTCTGTGAAAGGATGGTATCTGCACTACACAGTTGCAGCAGTTGGATATCACTTCAGCTCCCATGGTTCCATCCTATGGAATCCTGGGATTTATAATTTGAACTGTTTAGAATTCTTTGCTGTGCTTCTCTTTAACTATTGAATTAGATTTGAGTTCTGTGACAGAAATCTAAGCACTTCAGCAAAAAACACATTCCAGAATTCTGTAGAATGCTTTAATGTGGGATAGATAGAGTGGTTTCAAAGCTCTCTAAGTGTGTACATTGGATACACCCTGTGTTAATGAAAACATGTCCCTGAGCTGAGATATACTTAGACAAGTCCTTTCTTTCAATTCTAAATGTATGTCTGCTCCTTGCTCTCTGAAATTAGAAAAGTTTTCTGGGAGTTGAAGTTCAAAATGTACGTTTTCTGAAAGTTTTAGCTCAAGCCCCTTTCCTTCTAAGCCGCTATTTTTCACCAAGCTCTTGTTGGTGGACCTCAGAGAAGCAAAGAAGATCTCTCAAGACTGAATATGAGGAAATGAAGGCTTACGGGTGGCGAATTTGGTCAGAGAATGTCCTGTGGGAAAGGGTTAGTCACCCATTTTCCCAAGCTCAGATCCAGAGATCTCTCCAGTTGTGTATAGTGCAATACCATCAATAGGCACTTGGATATAAGTCTCATGGAGTTCAGTGGGGCTTATTCTCAGGTATGTGGGTGAAAGATAAAGTGAAAATGAAGGAGCTTGTTTTGCTTGCTACGTAATGTTTAAACCATCAGCACTAATGGAGTGCTGTTCCTCACGTGAATTTCCATCTTCTGTTTCTTTACTTTTTATCATGTCCTCCAGTCTCCTATCTTGTCCTTTTGTTGCCTTTCCTTTTCTTGTTATGTGCCTTCAAGCTGACTCTAACTTACAGAAACCCCACCCTAGGGTTTTCATGGCAATATCTGTTCAGAGGAGATTTGTCATTACTTTCTTTGGAGGCTGCAAGAGTGTGATTTCCCCAGGATCACCTGGTGGATTTCTGTAGCTGAGTGGAGTTTGAAATGTTGGTCTTCCAAAGTCTTAGTCGAATACTCAAAACCACTTTACCATGCTGTGTCAGTTCCCTTCCTAATTTATACTGCTATCTTCTAAGCAGCTGTCCATATAGACCCGTTCTGCTACTCCTGTCTTTGGAATTCTTGCCATACTGCTTCCCTATGTGCTTAACAGCTCTTTTCCTTCTTTCCACTGAGCCATTCGGTGTCTCAAAACCATTTTGCACCACAAAGTTTCCTTTTGGCCACTGTAGCTAATGGAAAATAGTCTGTGCTTACTATTTCATTTCCAAGTCCCAGCCTTTCTCTTTCCCTTTCCCTTTGTCCTGCCCCTATCCCGCAATGCCAACATGATGCCATCTCTGTCTACCACTGCATCCTTTTGCAGCCACACATCTCCCATGAACCAACCATCATTCCAGGTCAAAATTAAGCCCAGGCTCTGCATTCATTTCTTGTTATTCATTCACTCCTATTTCTGCATGTCACTGAATATGATCAAATCTCTCTGTGATTTATGTGCAGTAAAAGCCACAACTAAAATATGTAATACAAAAATAAAAGAGTAAAACCCAGAAAGAAACCAGATTCATTCATGGGACTGTATAATCAATTTTATACAAGCAAAGGAAAGCTTATGTATATCCCTACTGGTTTTGGGGATGTTATATGGAAACATTACACTGGTTGTGGAGTGGCCAACAAGTCTTCCATTGAAGATCTCAGAGATCAATTGATTGTGCACAGGACAAGGGTACGTAACTTCTTTGAATTGTGGGAAGCATACAGCTTTGAGGGAATGCAGTCCTCTTCGGTTACAGCACTTTGGCTACAACAGTTACTGCCAAAGCTGCTGTAGTTACTATCAAAATGCATCATGCCAACTCTATCCTGGAGAGCTGCCACCATTTAGAATAGACCAATTGAGGCTAGATGTACATACGGCTTAACCTGATACAAGTCACTTTACTATGTACTGAGCACTTCTAAAAGTTTCCAAATGAAAGAATAAATTACTTCCATGGATACTAGTCTGTGAATACCACAATGAAGGAATTTGTAGTGCATAATACTATTAATCTTTCTGCTGCAAATGAATCTGACTTTGCCTTTCTCTCTTTCTCTGTCTCCTCCCTGTTGTTGAATACAAGTGAGAAAAAGCTCATTACAGAGGCTCTGAGCAGAAACCAATTTCTGAAGAGGCTGGATCCACAGCAGATCAGAGATATGGTAGAATGTATGTATGGAAGAACGTACCAGCATGGAAGCTATATAATCAAACAAGGGGAACCTGGCAACCATATATTTGTACTGGCAGGTCAGTAACCATTTAGCTTGTTCAGTTGAATAACCAAGGCTAAGAACAGGACAGATAAGCCATACTTTTCATATGTTAATATATGAAGAGCTGTGCTGAGATCTAACCAGCTTATCAATTCTGTCCAGGTTATCGATTCTGTTCTGCCAGTCAGAGATGCTTGTTGGTAGTCTGCAAGCAGGGATGAAAATCCCTTTCCTCATGTATTCCTCCCTGCCAGTTTCATTCCATTGTCCTACCAACTGCATGCTGCCCCTGAACACAGAGGTTCTGTTTAGCAACCATGGGAAATCAGCCTGGGGATTCTATAAGTGCACTGACTGTCCCTCTGCCTATCAAACTCCCTGGTCAAACTCACAGAAGTGGGCTCAGAGTTGGTGTTGGATTCGCCCAGACTTTTGATCCTGGGTGATTTCAACATCCCATTTGAGACCAGTCTGTCAGGTGCAGCTCAGGAGTTCATGGTATTTGTAACAAACAAGGACCTATCCCAACTGAGAACAGCTTTTTTCCTATAAACTGGCAATACATGCAGTGAAGAAAACCTTCTTTCTCTGCATGCATTGTGTCTGCGAATTCACGTCTAGCCAAACTATTCAGGGTGGAGAGGGGTTTAACTCAGACACTCTCTCCTTGAATCTAATTCTAGAGCCTTCAGCGGTTTGATGTGATTTTTTTAATGATCACTTCACGAGTAAGAGACAACTTTTAGACACCATCATTATAGCAGAAGTTTAGTAGTCGGGTGTCCAGTGACTCTTTTAGTGAAATTACACTGAACCAGTTTCAACTGGTGAGTATGGCTGATGTGGACAAGCTGCAAAGGAAAGTAAGAAAGACAATTTTGTCCTCAGTCTCTGTCCTTCTTAGATGGTCATCCAGGGAGGTGATGCAATTAGATCTCAGTTACAATATATTATTAATGCATCTCTCAAGGAGGGAAATTTTCCATCTTGTTTTAAAAGAAGTAGTGGTGCAATCCCTTCTTAAAAAGCTGTCCCTGGGCCCCCTGGACTTTTAACAATTATAGACCAGTATCAAATCTATTTTTGCTGGGCCAGGTGATTGAGAGGGAAGTTGCCTTCCAACTCCAGGCAGTCTTGGATGATACACACTTCCTAGACCCATTTCAAAGTGGCTTCTGAGAAGGATACAGAATTAAGGCTACTATGGGTTGCCTTAGTGGGTGAGCTTCCCCTGAGGGGGAGTGTGTCCCTGCTGGTGCTTTTGGACCTCTCAGTGGTGTTTGATACTATCAACCATGGTATCTTTTGGGAGTGCCAGAGGGGGTTGGGAATTGGAGGCATTGAGTTTCAGTGGTTCTGACCCTATCTCTCAGGCAGGTTCCAGGTGGTGGAACTGTTATATGGAATACCAAAGACAGGGTGCTATCAGTCTGCTGTTGACACCCAAATATACTTCTCTGTGCTTTCAGTAGCATCAATAGCACTATCAATAGAATCAGCTAAGGATAGTGTGAGAGCTAGCATGGTGTAGTGGTTTGAACATTGGACTGCAACCCTGGAAATGAAGGTTCAATTCCCCACTTGGCTATGGAAACCCACTGGGCGCATTGGACACTCCCAGCCCCAGAAAAACCCATGATAGATGCACCTTAGGGTTGCCATAAGTCAAAATAACTTGAAGGCACACAACGACGACGACAACAACAATGATAGTGGCTCTTCTAAATGAATGCCTGGAGGAGATATGGATGAGGCTAGATGAAGAAGAACAAACTGAAACTGAATCCAGACAAGACAGAGGTGCTTACTATCCAGGGTCCTAACCTGCATTTAGAGGTGTGTCAACAAGTCATGGATGGGGTTATGCTCCCTCTGAAAGACTGTATTTACAGGCTGGGGGTGTTCCTGCATCCATCCCTCCAAATGTCATCCAAGATAGATGCAGTGATAAGGAGTTCTTATTATCGGCTTTGTCTGTTATGCCAGCTGTACCCTTTGTTAAACTGGAGGACTTAAAGATGGTAGTGCATGCACTGGTAACCTCATGGCTAGACTTCTGCAATGCACTTGAGCTACCTCTGTACCAAGTTTGGAAATTTCAGTCAGTTCGAAACATGGCAACCAGTTTACTTACTGGTACATCTAGGAGTGACCATATTGCATCAATGTTAAAATCACTCCACTGGCTGCCAGTTAGTTTCCAGGCAAAGTACAAATTGTTGGTTATTACCTTTAAAGCCCTACATGGTTTGGGTCCAGGTTACCTCCAGGATTGCCTTCTTCTGTATAGTCCATCTTGTACGCTCAGGTCTTGTGTGAGACATCTACTTCAGTCAGCCAAAACTAGGTTAGGTGTTATCCAGAGGACATTTTCTTCAGCCGCCCCCAGACTTTGGAATGACCTGCCAGAAGAGATTTATCAGCTTGAGATGTTGTCTGAGTTTAAATCAGCAGTAAAGACCAGTGTCTTCCAGCAGATCTATCCAGATTATTTTTAAATTATGGGTTTTAATGTATTTATTGATGGATTTTAATATATATTGGTTTTATGTGCTCTTTTAAGTGATGTAATAACAATTATTATTATTATTATTATTATTATTATTATTATTATTATTATTATTATTATTCTACCCCACCTCTCCCCATGGATCGAGGCGGCAAACAACAATAATACATTAATTACATTAAAAAACATTTAATTAAGGGTGGGTCCTCCCCACCCACCAACCCACCTAAAACCAACCCCCTAAAACACAACAATTAACAATTAATAACATTATATTATATAAAGTTATATGTTGTGTTATTTGTTGTTGTTCCCCACCTCAATCCACAGAGAGAGATGGGTAAGAAATTATTATTAGTATTAGTATTTCTTTTATTTTGCAAGTGCATCCACTGTTGTTTATGGCTGTGTGGGAAATCATACAACAGTACAGGAATACACACACACACACACACACAGCATGAGAGTCAGCATGAGATAGTGCTTTGAGTGTTGGTCTGAAGACCAGGGTTCAAATCCCCACTTGACCGTGGAAACCCATTAGGTGATCTTGGGCAAGTCATATTTTGTCAGCCTCAAAGGAAGGCAAAGGCACCCCCCCCCGGAAAAAAAATCTTGCCAAGAAAACCCTGTGATAACTTCACCTTAGGGTTGCCATAAGTTGGAAACAACTTAAAGGCACACAACAACAACAACAACAACAACAACAACAACAACATATACCGGTAAGTATATAACATAGGCTATCAAGTCCAACTTCCTGTTCAATGAAGGAACTCCAGCTAAAGCATCCCCAGCAGATAGTTGTTCGGTCTGTTCATGAAGACATCCGGAAAAAGAGACCCCATCACCTTCTTAGCTAATTGGTTCCATTGCCAAACTGCTCTTACTGTCAAGACATTCTTTTTAATATTCAATCAAAATTTATCCTCCTGCAACTTAAGACCATTAGACTTGATCCTACCCTCTGGTGCAGCAGACAACAAGCCTGTACCCTCCTCTCTGTGACAGCCCTTTAGGGTGCCATGATGTCACCCTTCAGTCTTCTCTTCATCAGGTTGAACATGCTCAGCTCTCTCAAACTTTTCTCCTAGGTTTTGTTATACATGCTTCTCATCATTGTCACTCTTCTCTGACTTACCCCAATTTAATTAATTTTTAATCCTTTAAATACTATAATGAATAAAATGAAATAATTACTTATAGAAAATAGACTTCCAAGCTCTGCTATCTTCACATCTCTTTTGATATTAAAATCAGACATTCATGTGTGTGTGCATACACACACTTTCTCTACAAATGGGAAGACATGTGATTCAGCAATCACGGATGCTACCATTACGTTTAATTTGACCCCAGTGTACTTAACTGCTAACATTCTAGTAAAGTCAATACTGAATTGAGATGCTCCTAATTAAGCAACTGAAATCAATATTAGAGAGGAAATGGTTCATGGAAATTTGACATTAAGAGCAAAAGTGTCCTTTCCCCCCTTAAGCGTATTCATCTTTCGTTTCCACTGATCCCAACAAATGCCACAATAATAATGTTCTGTTTAGCTAAACAGCTATTTTGTGGAAAGCAAACTGTGAAATATTCAGATGTAGGAACAATATTCAAATGAAGGAAGCAATTACTCAGAATGAGGAAACGTCACCATTTTAAGATGTTTTTTGCCCATGAAATATCCTCTTTAGTTGAAGCCAAAAATAAGATTTAGAATACAGGAAAGGGTAAAGTATTGTTAACACTGATGAAATCCATTTTTCAGCGGCTATAAAACCATGTAAAAGAACTTGCCTTCAGGCAGAATCCTCGTAGAGAGAGTGTAACGTGCCGTGCTGTATATATTGAAAATTGAGTTTAAAGCTCATATAAAAGCTTTGGTCTATAGGCTTCGTGATCATAATTACCTGCTGTCGGCCAGAGGTAGAGAGAGGGTGGATCAGATTTACCAGTTAGATCTCTGAGTGACAATTATTTTTATTCCCAATTGTTTTTCAATAGAAAAAGAAATAAAAGGAAGACTCTTTCCCACCCTAAATTAGAGTGTGGCAATGAAGAAAGCTAGGGCTGGAGTTTAACCCCAAATAGATTTAATGTGGAAGGGCTGTGAACTCTGTTCAGTTCTTGTCTATTGTTAATTGCCATCAAGTCAGCTTTGAATTCTTTTGACCCTATGAATGAGAAACCTCCAAGACACCTTGTTATTAACAGCTTTGCTGAAAACTTGCAAGCTCAGGGCCATAGATTCCTTGATAAAGTCATTTACGTGTAATATAATCTTCTTTTCTTACTGCCTTCCACTTTGCTGAGCGTTGTCGTCTTTTCTAATGAGTCGTGCCCTCTTATGTTATGTCCAAAGTATAATAGCCTCAGTTGAGTAATTTTGGCTTCTAGGGATAATTCGGGCTTGACCTACTCTAGGACTCATTGCTTTGTATTTGAGCAGTTCTTGTTTTTGAAAGAAATTCCTCAGCTCAGATCTATTTCAATTTACAGCTTTTGCACCAAACTCTGCTTGGTGAACCTCAGGCTTCTCGTAATAAAATAACTTTTGCAAGCCTGGAATCCTCCCTAAACTGATTTGAATTGCCAGAGCTAGTCTGTGTAGAAGTTAAAAGTATGATACAAAATATTGTGCCTGCTGTGTGCCTTCAAGACATTTTCAACTTTTGATGACTCTAAATTGAACCTATCACATTCCTTTTACAAGATTTGTTCAGAGCAGCCTTGTCGTAGCCTTTCTCTGAGGTTGGGAGAGTGTGACTTGCCCAAGGTCTTGCCCAGTGGGGTTCCATGGTTGAGCAGATTTTCAGACTCTGGTCTCCCTAAATTCTAGTCCGACACTCAAACCGCAACACAACACTAAATCTCATACAAACTATTAATTGGTTATAAAATAACTTGGTTTTCAAATACTAGATGTAATATTTGATGATCTGGGTCTTTGTTTGAATGGCTTGCAATGTGGAAGTGACCCCTTTCTGCCTTCCTTATGACCTTTCTCTGTATACTGTACTCGCCAGCTGTTCTGATTTGACAGGGACAGTCCTCTCCCATTTTTTTCAGGTGCTCTTAAAATGTCCCAGTTTCTCTTTCCTCCTCCCCACTTCCCCCCAGTGTCCTCAGATTACTTCCATTGGTGTAAACTGAGTTCATTCAACTTAGTAGAAGGGAGAGGAGAAGAAGGGCAGAATCTTGCCCTTCCCGGTACATTCTGGCAAAGGCAAACTGCTGCAGCCTCTTCTAGCTTGTGTGTTCTTCCTCATTACAACTTTTGCCATCTTGGCCACACTCTGATGCTGCCTGGTCACATGTGTTCTGGTTTTCATCTGCAAAATGTTGGAATATTTTCCATACATACATGAGTTTTGTGAAATCTGCTAGGGTGAGGGATGTTGATCCTACTGGAAACTAGCCAGAATATTAGCCAAAGGGTACAGGACTTCTTTTATCCTACCGAGGCTGTGAAATGAATACCCCATCGAAAGATGTGCCTTCAGATCTTTACTGATAGTGGAAAATCAGTGTGAAGTACATTTGTTCCACTGAGGCATTTAGAGGATGGAGTTGAAACTGAGGTCCAAGCTTATTTCATAGTGCTTGTTTTATGTATGTATGTGCTCTTTGTTTTAGTGAGTTGAACAACCCAAGAAAGTGCTGTAGATTAATGAAAGAGCATGTATTTTGCATGTAGAAAGTTCCAAGGTTTCAATGTACAGGCAGTGAAAAAACTTCGTCTACAAAATGCTGGAAAGCTTCTGCTAGTAGAGAGCATTGAGTAATAAGAACCATAGGACTGAGTAAATTATAGAGTAGTTTCCAGTTTTGCTAATCTGTTTGAACTACAACTGTATCACTTGGGTTTTCCATGTGATTTCGTGGTCATTCAGACCACTGGCTCCTTGGATTATAAATCTGCTGCAGACATGACACTAGGCACAACTTAAGAGGAATGAGCATAAATTAGGGTGGTGGATATTTGTCCTGCAATCCATATGCAGCCGTCACATTTTTCTGTGCATCAGGACCGTGCCCAGTCCCCTTTTCCCATTTTCACTCCCACTCCTGATGATTTTTTTCCCACTCAAAGAGAAACACCCTCTAAAACAATGTGTATGACCTTGCAAAAGAGTCTTTCCCCTTGTTGTATTTTTAAAAAGTGGTGTGAGCCGCCAATCACTTCTATTTCTTTTGCATTCGTTTTTGAATAGAATGTGGCTTACATTGGATCTCTAGCTGACAAAACTGGTCCCTAGGCTCACTGAGTTGCATTCTGGCAACACATACAAAACTGGCCTCATACCACATCCTCCAACATTTCACAGCTGAAAAGTGGAGTACATGTGGCAAAGCCAATCAGTGTGCGATCACGATGGCAAAAGTTATTCATGAGGAAGAACACATAAGCTAGAAGATGCTGCAGCAGTTTGCTTTTGCCTGAGCCTACTGGGAAGGGCAATTCTCTGACCCATTTTCTCACCTCCCCACCCTGCTGAGTTGAGGGACTCAGTTGACACCAGTGGAAGTAAACTGAGGATAAAGGGGGAAAGTGGAGAAGATGAAAGAGAAACTGGTACATATCAAGAGCAGCTGAAAAGTGGGACAGGGAATTAGTTGGAAGTGTCTATCAGGTTACTGGTATTGGTCTTTCCAGTTTCTCAAGCAGAAACATTTCCCTTCACTTGCTACTTGATTACTTTTTTTAAAAAAAATTAATGGGCTTGACCCTGGGATCTTTTGCATATAAGGCATGGCATCTGCCACTGAGATATGGCTCCTGGTTAGGGGAATCAATAGCACATGACAGCCATAAATAAGCACACACCTCATAGGTAACCCAGATATCATTCTTTCATTAAAATGACGCAAGTCCTTAATTGGAGTTTCTCTAAAAACAAGGATGTAAACTTACCTATGTGTGTTTATGTGTTATAACGAAATACTCTTCTTGATGCTTTCAACCCGACAGAGGGTAAGGTGGAAGTATTTCAGCAGAACAAACTTCTCTCATCAATTCCTGTGTGGACAGCATTTGGGGAGTTGGCTATTTTGTACAATTGCACAAGAACAGCCTCAGTGAAAGGTGAGTACTTGTTCTACCAAATGCTGAAAAAGGAGGAAAATAGTTAAGAGTATCAATAATTAATGGCGCTGTTGACAGACAGCAGAGGTTTTGATGTTGAGATGGAAGAGAAAACCGCTGCAGTAGTGTGTGCTTTTAGGGGGTCTCGTAAGCAAAACCTTAATTTTTTAGATTATTCTTGGAAGGCACAGAGATCCTGACAGTGGATCAAGTCACTGCTAGAGTTGGAAAATATTTGAAAAATGGTCTAAAAACATGTTTTTCAAGTGTTAAAAAACCTTGATGAGAATCTGTGCAGTTTGAGACTGATTCTGTATAAAATTCTCACATGATTGTTTTGTATCGAAAACAGCATTTTCTGTTCAGGAAAATTAATATTTCTGCTTTGAAATATTGTTTTCTGCTTTCTGCACAAAACAACCACATGCAAATTTTGAAGACTTTTTCAGAGTGGCGAAAAAAATTCTTTTAAGTTATTCATTGCTACCTTCAAGAAGAGATTTAGTGAAGAATTATATCGTTAGCTGCCACAAGGTCAGTGTGCAACTGAAATAGCAAATCCAAAGTAATATCCCATTGCTGAAACAACAAGGCAAGCTGCAATGGGGCAGACCGCTAGACAGACACCAAGAGGCAGACAGGGACTAGTCTTGCAGGTGCTGAGAGGAGCACAATGATTGATTTTAGCAATATGTTTCTTGTAATGAAGCACAGCCAGAGGCTCAGGAGGTTTTATAAAGCAGGATTGGGAAGCCCATCATTTTCTAGATGATTTTGTACTGCAGTTCCAGCACCCCATACAAACATAGCCAATGTTGAGGAATGCTGGGAGTTATAGTCCAATAACATCTAGGCATCCAAAGGATTTCCATTCCTATTGTAGAGGAACTGATTGGTACACTATGTTCACTTGACTCCTTGGCAAGTTGCCTTCTGTTCCTGCTAGCTGTTCTGAAGTATCAACAGTTCCCAGTTTTTGAATGCCAACACCTCTTCATGCCCATCAGATTCAATTTACGTTCAGAAAAGCAGCACAGAATAATTTCTGCTAATCTCATACAAGAGACAGTGCCATGCAGATTAGTTTATCTAGTGGAACCATTTCTTTTCCTTTCCCTTTTGTTTTTCACAGAGTGCTCCTACTTTGTCAGCTCGTTACAGCTCCAGGTCAGGTTTTGGAGCAGGTTCTTCTGCATATGAATAAGCAGCTTTTGTCAGCAATATTGCTCTACATCCTAAGCACATCTTAAAGGTTGTCAAATCATGGAAGACGCAAAGGGTTCTTTCCATCTTTTAAGGAGTGCTTCTATGTTGCTAGCCTCTAGTACTAGCAATGAAAAAATGCACTATACAACACATTTGTCTCTTTTCCTCCTTGACTAATTTTGGTGAGGAAAAAAAAAATGAGAGAATTAGTAGAAAAATAAAGGAGTACAAATAGAAAATGACATCTCTTTCCCCTCCTGTAAAAGTCTGTGAGTGAGGCAGTGTGACTTCACAGTAAAAATATCAACTGGAAGCTTCCTGACAGACTTGGGATTTCTACATGATATCCTTGTGCTGTGTGTTTGCCTGTCTGCTTTTATTGATAGATGTGGCAAATGGATAATGTGAAAGCATTATGCATATTATTATAGTAGATACGATGAAAAGGAAAGATACAAAATGGTAGCAGCTTCAGAACGGCAACAGTTCAATATCTCATTTATAAAATCTAGGCCTCCTGCGAATGACCACAGACTCTTAGATCAGGAAGGAGATGTGTCAGTTCCCCCCAGGGGAAAGTAGATGTACTCTAGATGCTCAGGGTCATCACTTCTGTGGCAATTGGTATTCTCCAGAGCTAACAGGTTTAATTTATAAGTAGTCACAAGCTGGTCATTCTGTGTTGCTTGACATGGCTAATGAAATCTTCTAAAATAGTTTTTTATCTGCACATACAAATATATTTTGCATCGCCTGAAGTTTGGTCAAGAGTGAACACATGCAATAAAGAAGTCTTCCGAACAACAACACTAATAATAACAACAATGATATAATGAAGAAATATAATCCATTTGTGAAGCTGGAAAGTCCCCATGTGCTGCTGGGACGTATATTCCAGCCTGTTATGAATTTTAGCTGTTATTTCATATTCGCTGCCACCACCCACTGAATTCTGGACGCTTGGGACAGCACAGTGGGATGCTGTCCAGACATGTCAATCCCTAAGCTTAAGGATCTTCCTTTTCCCCCAGTCTACCTAGCTTGGCGTGGGAAGGAGAGAAACAGGGTCTTTTACAGAAAGTATTTATTAAAGATATGCAAATAAACAAGGCAAATTACCACACATGGGAAGCTCCCTCCTCCCAGGCACGCTTAGTTACAAGTAGTTACAAAAAGAACAGATATGAAAGCACAGACACATTCTTTAGATCAGCCAGCCTCCAAAATAACAGAAAAGTCCCTAACGCGACTAGATAACTAGTTCTAGTACTCACAGATGTTCATAGCTTAGATGTTCTATGAGGAAGACGCCAGGTGGCGAGACGAGGCCTGCAGCCTGCTACTGGCACAGAACCCTCCTCCAGGAGGTTCTAGGTTGTTGTCTCTTTGTTATCCCTTTGTTATCTCTCTGTCACATGGCCTCGCAAGAAGTTTTATAACTTCTCCTTGGAAGCATCTGGAAGCATCCTGAAGATGCTCACCTCTTTCCTTTTTGATTGGCCAAGTCTCACCCTGTGACCTATGATGCTGACCCACATGACCTATGATGCTGACCACATACTAAAATGTAATCTAATCCCAACACCTTATTAACCCTTGGTTTACCTGAAGTGTCCCCCTTTTAGCTAAGTCTAGATAATGGGAAGCCCCATTATCACACCATTATATTTCTATTTCATTTGTCCTTTAAAAAGTCTAGAATGATGGGCCAAGAGGTTGTCTCACTTCTCTCCAAGACCAAAGGGTAAGGGATGGAAAGTGGCCAAAAGTTGAAGGTCAAAAGTCTTCCTGAGCCACATCCTAGAGCTTGTAAAATTTACTTTGGTGGCTATAATCCCTAGAATGGCTGTGCTAGCTGAGGGTGGGGTGGAGTGTTTCATGGAGCTGTAATCCAATAGCTATTTTTTCCAAGTATTGCCAAGTCCCAGTGCCCCTTGGAATCTTGAATTTCACTATAGTCTGCATTCAGTTATTCCAGGTGGAGTAGACTTATCTAAGTTCCATTCATTCAGTGGGTCTGCTCTATGTGGGAGTAACAACTGGATTTTTAAAAAACAAACAAACAAACAAAAACCTCCTAATGGTGTGCAACAGCTATTTCTAGGGAGATTCCCCATGCTATTTCATTCTGTTTGTGAATAGGCAAACAATTGCAGTCAGTCAGTATGGTGTAGCAGCCTGAATGTCAGACTATCATTCTAGAGACCTGGGTTTGAATCCCAGTTCAGCCACTGAGAAATCCACTGGGTGACCTTGGGCAAGTCCCACTTTCTCAGCCTCAGAGGAAGGCAAAGGCAACCCCCTCTGAACAAATCTTGCCAAGAAAATCCATAATAGGCTCACCTTAAGGTTGCCATAAGTCAGAAATGACTTGAAGGTACATAACAAAAACAATGGCTGAGGATAACTATGTTCAGAGTTAAGACAGTTTAGACTCCACTATTTCATCTGTTCACTTTGAAGGCTTTTAAAAAATTTTGGACCTTTTCTCTGAAATATTCATGGCAATTCCATTTATTTATTTGTTTATTTACAGTGTTTATAAGTTGCCTTCAAATGGAAATTGCCAGGAGTCATGGGTTTAAAAAAATGAGCAATTGCAGTGTGAAACTGTGTAACATCCCTAACAAGGTGGGAAGTTGGAAGTGACACTTCAGTGACGATTCTTACTATAAAAAGGTCATGCAAAAACACCAGTCTGAGTGTGAACAGTGATGAGGGTAGATGAGGGATGTCAGGGAAAGTCTTGTCCTCAGTGGACCTGTTTCAGGTGCACATAGACAGTATCTTGTATGTGACAAAATGCCTGCCTTTTCTACATTTTGTTTTTCTCCCTTTATTCCCTTATAGCTGTCACCAGTGTGAAAACATGGGCATTAGACAGAGAGGTCTTCCAAAATATAATGAGAAGAACAGCGCAAGCAAGACATGAGCAATACAGAAACTTCCTGAGAAGGTAAACGTAGCAACACCTTTAGTCATTTCTAGAGATGAGCAGACAATACTTGAATACCTTTACTAAAGATTAGTTGAGATCCAAGATTTTTATTTAGGTCCTTAATGCAAACTATCTGTTGTTCTAACAGATGTCCACTTATTAATCAACAGATTGCAGAAGTGATGTATTTGCAAGTTTGCATTGGCCATTCATTGACTTCAGACATTTATTTGGTTTATTTTTAGTAAAATTAAAAAATGAGATAAGACAAATAACCCAAGCATAGTTGGCTCCATCCAACGTGATGTAAGTGGGCTTCCTCCCTCGGAAGAGGACTTTTTGTCCTCCTATGCATCCCCAAGTTGCTTAAATCTGTTCCTCCAACTTTCTATGGTGGGTGGGGAAGATCACTTCTGCTAATAATGCAATGCACTTGTATGTCCAAATGGATACCTAGTCCTATCCTTTGACCATCCCAGTGGAGACAAATGGACTCATGTAATTAGTTCCTACATCTATTTTAACATACTATCCAAGTTACAGCAAACCAAAATAATCCCCATATATGTATCTCTTGCAATTCTTGATAAATTATATTTGTATAAGTAATTTGCTAGGATATTGCTGTGTGTAATATATATTTGCAATGCTGTATTGACTTCCTCATTTTTTAAAAAATCGATTTCAGTGCAATCTGTACGTCAGGACTGTGTGTAGTAGAGAAACCTCCACTCATGAATCTTTTGAATGGGATAATGGATGCCTGTTAATTTTTTAAAAATCCTTTGTACTCATGTCCATTCCATAGGCAGACAGACGGTTTTTATTTTACTCTGTATCTTGAAAATCGTGCAAGTTGAAAAAAATGCAGACTCTTCAAAAAAAAATCTTTGTCTTGTAGCACTAACATCTCTCAGAACTGTAAACCAACAACATCTTTTCCCACACCTGTTTTAGTGGGTGGATTGGGAGACAGTTCACATAAGTGCAGAGAACGTCAGAGAGCAAAGTCTGTCAAAACAAAGATACGTATGGAGAGGAAGCATTGCAAAGCACTTTAAAGCATTTTTGTAGCGTTTGGTTCTTCTATTCCTTTCTGAATTCGGCTCGGCCATTAGCCATTCACTTGCTTGAAGGCAAAGCTTAGAAAGGTAGATTTTTAAAGTGTTAACTTCCAGAATCCTCTTGCCAGCATAGAAGCAATTTGAAGGATAATTTCAAATTTGAGTGTTCTTGTGGATATAATCCTTTAGGACTGTATAGAGTAAGAATAACTGTCTGAAACCAAACTATAAGTCTTGTTGTAAAGTTAAAACTCTTATGTTCAGGATGAATTAAATGCAGATTTGCTTTCATCATTTTAAAGTGTGTCTTTGCTGAAGAATTTACCTGAAGATAAGCTGTCTAAGATTGTAGACTGCTTGGAAGTGGTAAGTACCTTCCAAAAAGATGTATTCGAATCTAATTTCAAATCTTAAAGAAAGTCTTGTAGAACAAAGTCATACAGCCTTAGTTATATATCAACATGTTTGTTACACATTCCAGGATGTTCTGCTGAGGCCATTTCTGCACTACACTCTTATAGCAGGATTATTGCACTTTTAACATCCTATGGAATCCTGGGGTTTGCAGTTTAGGGAGGGGCCAGCCCCTCCCGAGCCTGCAAACCCCAGGATTCCATAGGATGTTGAAAGTGCAATAATCCTGCTATAAGAGTGTAGTACGGAAATGGCCTCTGTCTCAGAGCCCAAGTGTGTGTTACTTAATCAGGGTCATTTTGTAAAAGATAAAGTGTTGTTGATCCACCTCCATTTTAAGTAAGTGCAAAATTAGGCAGAAGAATTTAAAAGTTTGTTATGTGCTTCAGGTTGTCATATTTGCATGTCTGATGACATGTAGAAAGCCTTGCTAAACTTCATTATTAGACTCTCATTTGCTTATGATGTCTGCTTTACCACTGCCAGTTTTTGGCAAATACCCCAGCCCTTGCATTACTGTGCTGTTGCTCGTGCTGCCTGTGTGGTTGAAGTTTAAGGGAAATATATAAGGGAATTACTTGCCTGTGCAAGGATAGCCTATCAGTTGAAAATTTAGGATGCTTGCCTAGCTTGATGTGCTAATTTTCTACAGGCAGTGGGTTTGCTTTTTAACTGTCTAAATGCCATTCCCCCAAGTGCACAGAGAGGCTATAGCAGACAATGTAGAGAATGTATAAATCTTGCCATGGTATAATAATAATAAGAAAAAAAAGAGACTATCATCCATTCCGTTGTTTCTGCAGGATGTTTTTCATAAGGTGTGTTTTTCTAGGAAATCTGTGCATGTGCTAACCCTAACCAGTACCTGAAGTATCTCCTTGATATATGGCTGTTGAAAAAATTGTTATGAAATTTGTGGGAAGCAGCCTCGCTTCTTATATCTATGAAATAACAGGAATCAATACGTTATTGATAATGACAGATTTTTTTTTAAAAAAAGTAAGTGTCGCTTTCAAAAACAAAGGTTAGCGTTCTCTGAATGCTGTTTGTTCTCTTTTCTTTAGTTATACATTTAAAATACAATAATTATCTTTCAGTTAGAATAACTGCTTGAGAACTGAATTATCACTAGTAGTTGTTTCTTTTCTCTTTTTATCCTTGTCTATTTATTTAGCATAAATAGTAATCAATACTATAAATGAACGGATAATTTTAGAGGGGAATGGAATCATTGCAGGCTTATTGGTTTATTATACACCTTATTCTTATGTAAGCACATAACTTTATGGTTCAATAGAACAGGAAAAGAAACTCATGTAGCTTATTATCTCACCAGTCCCAAACAACTTTTTCTTGCAAATAGATATGTCATATAATTCAGTAGCATTTATTTCTGCATAAGAATGATCCAGAGTAATTTGGCAATGAGGAAATGTAATTTGAAGCAGATTAAAAATATTTTGTGCTCAGTGTTTGTCTAACGGTTCATATCTGCCTTTTTTTTATTTGCTAGCAAACTTAATTGCTGGCATGAATAACCTGAATTCCTTCCAAGCAAGACCTTTGCAACACATTCAACTTCCATTTGGCAGGGAAATCCCCTGTCTTCAGATTATGCAAATACACAATCACATTTCTTGCACTGAAACAACCATGCAGTACATATTACTTGCACAGCAGGACTGAATGTAATATACAGTAATCTAAAGAGTTGACTGGGGGCTGCAGTTTTTTAAAGGCACCAGAAACATAGGAAAATAGTTTATGTTACATCAGACCAGTGCTTTATCTAGTTCAATAACTGACAGTTGCTTTTGAGATTTTGCAGAAAGGAATAATTCCAAGGGAAACTGAGACCTTTGGCAGTATCGTTGCCAGGCCAGGACTATCCCAAGCCCTGAGATATTAGGACCAAAACCTGAGACTTGCCAATAACCCCTTGTGACATCATAGGTGAGGGCTTTAGTGATGTCATTAAGTGTGTTACGTTAAGCATCAACCACAGCTGCACAGCATATGCCATAAGAGAGAAGATTCCATTGGCAGACTAAGCCATATGTTTGAAGCCCACGAGAGGAAGCCAGTGCAGTCTCAATTCTGTTTAAGAGGAAGGATGTAGCTTAGTGACAGGAGGACATGCTTTGCACACAGAAGGTCCTAGGCTTGATCCCTAGGATTTGATGCTTACTGTCTGCGGTTGTTATATCTTAGAAAGGGCCCTCTTCCCTCTTTCACTCAAAGGATGGAAGTGGTTTCTCGAAGATGCAGCCTTGGAATATAGACACATGCAGGAAGTCTCTGGGGCGTTTTCTTTAGAAGCTATTATTTCTGATATAGAGAGACAGAGAGAGAGAATGAGAGAGAGAGAGAGAGATCTCAGACAAATATAGTTTTTCCTATATAGTAAACCTCCCTAGAATCCATCTCTAAAGCACTTCTTTCATATTCCTGTCTTGTTTACTTCTCTCACCTTTAGCATGATGACATTTTTGGAGCATGGAGGTAACTTGTTACAAATGTGTTATATGTAATCAGTTCTTTTTCCCAGTAAGGAATGCATAAATGAGAGTGTTATTGTAATTTCATGGAGATAACTTCACCCCTTTTGCAGTATTAATGGAAAGTTTCAGTGTTACTTTTATATGTATGGGGTTTGACCTCACTAAGTGGCTCCAGGAAGAATATTGCATCGTTCCATCACTGGCTTGTGCTATGTTTCATGTTGCTGCATTCAGATTTTTAAAAGGTACAAGGTAGTAGCAGCTGGTGACTTCTGTGTTGTTGAGGCACTGAAAGAGCTTCAGGTTTGAATCTGCACTTCAGTGGAGCTATCCAATGTGCTGAACCTGATGACTAGAATGGGTTCTGCTTGATGGATGTCTCCTTTAAGGTTCAGCTGAAACCTCTTGCAGATTCATTGCCCCACTGACATGGAAGCCACGAGCCACCACAGCTGCAAGGCTCTGCTTTAGCAATAGCAATAGTATATGTACTTCTATACTGCTTATTAGCTAAGTGCTCTCTAAGCAGTTTAAAACATGTTAGCAAATTGCCCCGAACAAGCTGGGTACTCATTTTACCGACCTGCAGAAGGATGGAAGGCTGAGTCAATCTGGAGCCCAGTAGGATCGAACTCACAACCTTGTGGCTGCAGTACCAGCATATTTTAGTTGTTGCTGTTGTGGTTGATTGCTGTTAAGTCACGTTTGACTTATGGCAACTCTATGAATGAAAGACGTTCAAGTCACTCTGTTATCAACAGCCCTACTCAGGTTTTGCAAATCAAGGGCTGTTGCTTTCATGATTGAGTCGATCCATCTGTCATGCGGTCTTCCTCTCTTTCTGTTGTTTTCCACTTTGCTGAGCATTATTGTCTTTTCTAGTGAGTTGTGTCTTCTCATGACACATCCAAAATACGGCAGTCTCAGTATTTGACCATCTTGGCTTCTAGGGACAGTTCAAGCTTGATTTGCAATTGGATCCATTTATTTGTATTTTAGTTAGTTTGAGGGAAAAAATGGAAAGAATAACTTCTTATTTGGGGGGAGGGATGGAATTATACTAATGACCAGTTAACCTTCTCTAAATACCTTTCCAAGTAGGGGACAGCGGATAGAATAACAAGACCATGCAGCAATACAAATTCAGGCAACAATGCAGAATACTATCCCTCCTTTCCAGTTCCAGTAGCATTTTCAGCTCTGGATTTTTAGAATTTGCATTGTTCTTCCTGCTCAAAGGTTCTTTGTGATCCTGATGCAGAAAATCTGCAAGCATCGTAGCAATTATGTAACACTGTGATCATTCTTTCCTGCCAGGAGGTATATATTTCAATCCACCTGCATTTAAACAGATTGAATAATATAACCTTGTTGTCTGGGTCTGGATTGCAGCTTTGGTGTGCATTTAAATAACTGTCTCCTTTAAAACCAACATGTTGACAACGTGTTATAAAATGCTGATGGCTTTACTTTAGGCCCTTGCAAAGACTGAATATAGCTTGCTACATCCTTTTATAATCTTGCATTCTTTCTTCCCCATAGGAATACTATGACAAAGGTGATTATGTTATTCGGGAAGGAGAAGAAGGAAACACATTCTTTGTTATAGCCAAAGGGAAGGTAAGAAACCAGGAAAGAGGAATGCCTAGGTTTGCTAAAGAAAGTGTGGGTGAAGCTGTCTTTTCTAGTGTTACACTGGAGGCTAGAGACACCATAAAATGTATAATATAGTCATAGTAAACTATTCATACCCACCCAACAGTTCAAAGATGAAAGTGGGACATGTGTGTCTAAGCAGCATCAGAGTGTGATCAAGATGGCAGAGATTATTAATAAAAAACAAACAAGCTAAGTCACACCAGTTTGCTTTTGCCTGAATCTAAAGGGAAAGGCAAGATTCCACTGCCTTCTCTTCTCTCTCCCTGCTGAGTTAATTGAGTGCAAGCTACTTTTGCACTTTGAACTCAGCTTGCAACAACTGAAGTAATGACAAAAGAAGGGAGTGGGAGGAGGACAGAGAAACTGGGACATTTTAAAAGCAACTGAAAAAGGGAGAAAACAGGATTGACTGTCCTTGGCAGCTAGGACAGCTAGGAAGTATGAATTGTTGATCTGGAGGGCTACACACTCATCAGTTTTGGTCCCCTGTTTAAAGGGAATAAAACAAAATCCTACCTTTTTGACTAAGCATTTAAGCATGCCCAGAATAACTCTCTGGACCCTAGCCAAACTCTTAAAACCTGCCTCATTTTTAAAATACACACCAGAAAGAAATACTTCCTCCTTTTTATGCAGAAGGTAAAGAGACTTAATCAAAAAACATTTATGTGTTAACTACTGGAGAATAAACAAATCAGCAATCATGCAGGACTACAGACAGATGGTGCATTACCAGTTGGCAGGCTCCAGAAATAAACACGTCTGCAGCCTCCTTACAGAAGGAAAGGAAATGTGCATCGGCAGTAATCAGTCTTGTTGGGTGCTCTCAAGCAATTTACCTACTGAATCTGGGAACTGAAAAATTCTCACATCCCTAGAAAGTAAACTAAGCAAGACATTTTGTCAAAGGAGAGAGACGAGATTCCTAATCTTCACTCAGGTAGTGATTTAAAACATAGCACTAAAGCCAGAACTAGTCCAGTCTAAAGCAGAAGGCACCAGGTCCTATTAGATATTGGAAGCTAAGCAGGGTCAGTCCTGGTTAGTACTTGGATAGGAGAGCACCAAAGAATACCAGGGGCTGTAGGCTATTTTTTTAGGGAAAGGAAATAGCAAACCACCTCTGAGTATTCCTTGCCTAAGAAAACCCTGTGAAATTCATGGGGTTACCACAAGTTAACATGTGACTTGAAGGCATATAGACATGTGCAGAGCAGACACATTGATATCAAGTTACCTGTTAGTCTCATTCATTTCAGTGGGTCTGCTGTCAGTAGAGACTATGATTGCATTCAGGTCAGAAGAATGACTCTTTTACATCCATTAGGACCATGGTCTCCTTCCCAAAGTGGGCTCCAAAAAACTCTTGAGGCTGGGCATGAATGTACTATCCTTCCTGTGTTGTTTGTCTCCATAGCAGAGGTATGCTGCCATAGAACATGAAAGTTCCATTTAGCCATCATAACTAAGAATATAAGAACAGCCCGGCTAGTTCAGATCAAGCATCCATCTCTTCCAGCACTCTGCTTCCCCAGAAAGATGTTTCTGGGATCAACACAAGTAGGGCATAAATAAATCATTTTTTATGTGGTTCCTTAGCAATTGATATTAGCAGAGCCCTTAGTGAGGAAGGTAATTGGAAGTTCTAGGCTGAAAAACAAAAAATGTCTCCAAGCTTTGTTCAGAGCCTTTGAAATAGATGTGAGGTCTCCATCCCTATTAATGAATGAATGATGGCGTAGTCATGAACTGGTAGATCTGTATCTCCCTAGAGGTCCTTATGCTGGTTGCAGACTACAGTATAGTCTGGCCAAGCCTATCAGTTAGAACTCCCTCTCATCTCACGTACCTTTGAGAATTAGGTAAATTAACAGAAGAGTTTGAGAGTACCATAATCTTTTAACCTTCTTTACTAGTTAAAGGCTATTAAATTTCATTACAACACAGTACTTCTTGGTATTCCATGTGGAGATACAATTCATTCTTGTAAGACACAATTCAGTATATTAATATATTAGTATATACTGTAGTTCCAACCTAAAATATGTAATCTATTCCATCCAGCATTTATACATAGCAACACATTCAGACTCACCCAACCATTGCAGCTATCTTCCACTTCATTAAGTCATCAAAGGTCGACTGACAGTGTTTATAGTCTTTCATATCATTTCTTATCAGATAATGTTCAGTAGAACCCTTCTATATACCTCTCTCCTATTTCTCACTGTAGATTTTTTTCCCAGCCACATTAATTTCCTTTTTCGAGAAACCAACATTTTCTCTTCCCTTGTCTGACTGTCCGGAATTGGCCTGCTGCCTATACTTTCTGATCTAACTTATAATGTCAGCACTCTAGGCTGGAAGCAAGAAAACATGCTAGTATATCTATTTACTGTTAAATATTTATGTTGACTAATTCATAGTACAAAATGCAATAAAATCATACATTCATATTTATCATCACTTTGTCATTTTGGGGTTTCAGCTTTAGCATTCTATAGTAATATTTGTATCCCATCAAACACAGTTGTCCATTTTATACATATCCAACATCTTTTGGTAAATGCCTGGGTCAGACTGATAGAATCAATATTTATATGGCACAAGCCCTGACTACATTCCGTTTTTTAAAAAATAATAATGCCCTTCAACTAAATACACACACAAACTAGCACTAGCATAGCTGGTCTAGAACCTTTCTCCTTGATTTGTTAGTTTTCTGTTTGTAGGAGAAGATTCAAAAATGCTCCCTACCTGTCATTTGTAGTTCATCATGTTTTCCTCAGGACCCTACCGTCTCTTTTGTAACACCAATAGAGCCTAGTCTGTTTTGCATTCCTACCCTTGTAGCAACCATTTGAGACAAGTAATTATTCATCACTTGCCTTGCAAAGTGCTCTTCACCAGGTTGGGTATTTGGAAGGGATTATGATTCTAAGTTGTATTGAGAGCTCCTGATTCTTTCACTAAAGAAAATGAATATTCATACACACATACATATACACACACATACAAAATTCATGAAGGTTCAGTTTTGTCAGTTGAAATGAATTGGTGTTGGAGCCTATCATCCTGGAACAGTTTGATAGATTGCTCTAAATGTCTATAAGGCTGCACAGTTCCATGCAAATTCAGATGCTCCCTTCCAGAATTTTAAAGTGCTAGCCTGATCTCGAGAGATACAGAGGGAAACCACATGCCATCATTGTTTTGATATAATGTTTTATTTGCTTTGATTCAACCCCACTGGATTTGTAATAATCTATAGAGTAGTTTGTTGCCTACTTTGTTGCTCTTTTGTGGGAGGATGAATAATATGTGATGATAAACCAAAGGAAATGAGTAGATTTTACTGTATTTGTATTGAACAAATGACCTATAGCCCTCTGTTTCCTAGGTTAAGGTTACCCAGACCACAGAAGGACAGACACAGCCTCAACTGATTAAAACATTGCAAAAAGGAGATTACTTTGGGGAAAGGGCCCTGATCAGGTTAGTTCAAAATTACATCTGGTTCATAAGCATACACATTTGCTTTCCAAAGTGGTGGGTTTTTTGTTTTTTTGGTGAGAAGGGCTGGCTGGTATGTTTACAAGTGGAACAGTAGTGGAAACACAAAGTGTGGGCAAAATTCTTGGGGAAAATATTACTAAATTTTACGTCACGTGAAAATAGATATGCATGCTACCACATTTTAACTCGCAATGTCTTTTACAGTCATTCTAAAGTAAATTTTTCTACTGCTCAGAAATCTATTCTGGATCTTTTCCCACAGATGCCCAGTTACATAGAAAAACCCACTTCAGGAAGATTTCAAAAACTGAGTTAACCGAAACATAGTTCAATACACATCCATGCAGCAAGTTAACCTATTGTAAAGATAATTCAGATTGTTCAGATTTTACCTAGTACTTAAGGCCAACATACATGAACACAAAAATAACATCAAAAGACTCCCTTAAAAATACATGTTTTACTTATATTAAATTTACGTGGATTCCATCTACTTCAGCCAGTATGTGTGACCTGTAGCCCAGGAAAGCTCATGCCAAATAAAACATTTTAGATTTGCTTTTTTTTCTGCAAGAGGTTAACATAGCTTTACCATGAGCAGCCCTAAAATTCAAATAATGCAAGTAGAATACTTATTGACAACATTTGGGTAGAAAGTCTAGTGAGATGATAGTGGTTGGTACTGGTAGGAGCAATGAGATTTATTTTTTGGCAAGATCAAGACCCCAAAGTGGGATTTGGCTAAAAAAAAATTCATCCCATTGTTTATCCTATTGTTCTTTTAACTCTTTTATCAGGTTTATAAGAGATACATTTATGTTTTGTTATCGTGCTAAACAGGATGCTGTAATGTCCTTCTTGAAAAAAATAAAGAAAGTACATTAGCGTATCTAGGCTGGAATCTTATTGGGCAGTTATGTCTATAATTGTCATGTGTAAGTCAAGGCCAGGTTTTGGGGGCAAGAATTATGGATTTTAATAGGACCTATGAATAAGTTGAGGGTCATTCTGTGGAGAGAGGAAAGCCCCAGCACCGCCTCAGATGACCTGCTGCCCACAGCCACCACCACCATTTTTCTACCAAGGCATTCAGAAAGGCCTTTCACTGCTCTACTCAGAGAAGGGGATGGTTCTTTTTTTGGGGGGGGGGATAAAGATACAGTATTAACTTTTATCAAAAGAAGGAACCTTCCCATTCTCTGAAAGATAAGAGCTTAGCCTGTCCCAAAATAAACTAAAATAAGCACCAATCCCTTCTACTCTCTTGGCACTCCTTTGAGGAAAAGCACCAAGGAGCCGCCACTGCTATTTTGCCACCCAGGCATTCAAAAAAAGGTCAGGAGTGGCGCCACAACGGAGAGAGTAGAGAGAGTAGGTGCTTCTTTTAGGTTCTCCTGGTATGGACTAAGCTGTCACCTTTCACCACTCAACTCAGAGAAGGGGATAATTCCTCTTTTGATAAGTTAAGTTACAGTACTTACATTATCCCATGAGTAAATTGACCCAGTTTTTTTGGGTTGAGTTTTTGACTAAAATTTCTAGACTTATACATGACTACATGCAGTAAGTGGACCTGTGTCTGCAGTAATTAGAACTGGGAAGTTCCATAATGTTCGTATCCATTAAAGGACCGCTGTTATGTTACTATGTGGGGAAGCCACCAAAGTGACTAAGGTGCAATGGGATTGATGCATAATAGGCCCCATGTCCACTGGGACCAATGTTCATCAGTGCCATTTTGCATTGGGTCATTGGCTAGGGAGTGCTGATGCACATTGATGGAGCCTGGTGCGCATTGGGACACTCTCGCCAGTGTCCTGGTATACATCTTCACAACTCACTAGCAGAGTTTCTCAGCTCCTCTGCTACATAGTTAAGTGTACATAAAATTGTGTAACGTACATTGTGATAGAGAATTCCGGTCCTAGTCTCATGCCTAAAGATTTAGATATTTGGCTTACTGCTTAAAAACACTCCTGTTGTGCTTAATAGGTCAATTCCTCAGGTCTACAGGATTGTATCCTTGGGCAGTGGGACTTGTTGATGGACATGGATGGGATTGCACTCATTGGTTTTGTTGGATTCAGGAATATTTGTCTCTGTGCGTGTGTGTGTGTGTGTGGTGACAGGAAATCAGTTGCACATAAATTAACACCAGCTGTGTAACATCTTAAATATTCCTATTTATTCCAGAGCAATTTTGTTGATATAATATGTTGATCTTTTTGGTTACAGCGATGATGTTCGTTCTGCTAATATAATTGCAGATGAAAATGATGTGGAGTGTCTTGTTATTGATAGAGAGTAAGTCACATCTTTATATTTTGCTGCCTTCTTTCCCATAGTTATTCAGGTGTGTTCACTCTATAGTTCTGCCATAGTACATTCCTTTTAGATGGTGATATTCTTTTTATAATCTGAAAGCTCATGGCATATTCATGTTCATATTTACCTCCATGAGACATCTTTTTTGTAATCATCTTGTGGCAGTGATCACCGGGGAACTAACTAAGGTTTCAGGGAAGGGTCCAAGGTGTCTTGAGGTTATAAACCAGCACAGATTTGAAAAACATGTTTGTGTTGCTGACTGCAAAATTTGACATGGGGGGAAGAATTCTGTGAATCCACTTTAATAGTTTCACAGTTATTTTTGCAGGTTGTACAACAGTGCAATAGTTATTATGCAAACAAATCTAGTCCCCATCTGTATCTGTTTATCTGTTTACTTACAACCTGGAGGCACACATCCTTCAGTGAATTGGAGGGGCTCGTACACATGATGATTTAAAATTAGTAAAACTTTAATGTGCTTAAGTGTCTAAATCTTATTGTGTATCATGGATGCACAACTTGCAGGCTGCATGGGCCAAACAAAACTTCAAGCGTGGCTGTCACGAGTGTGTGGAACCCCTGCCACTCAATCCCACTTAATACAGAAAACTCTCTCCATGCCTCTCCTGACATTAAAGAAGAGCAATCATTATGAGTAGCTCTGTAATTCTCTCCTCTAGGGATACCTGTATAGATCATTTTTTCTTACTGAGGAGGGGATTAAGGGAATGCTCTCTGCTCTCTCACATCAAGGAAAGAGTACCGGTGGAGTGCCTGCAAGTGTGTCTTAGTATGTTCGTGGAACCCCTCTCCCCCTCATTTGCAGCCCTCAGGACCAAAAAGTGTTATGCACCTGTTGCTTGGGTAGGCACTGTTCACCAAATCCAATTCAACCCAGGGGAAACAAAAGGTACAATTTTTGGCTTTTGTTACTTATGCTGCTGTTGTGTGCTTTCAAGTCATTTCTGAGGCCATTTCTGCACTATACTGTTATTGTGCTATTATACCACTTTCAACATCCTGTGGAATTCTGGGGTTTGTGGTTTCCTGAGACCAAAGAGCTCTCTGGTTGAGGATTCTAAATGCCTCTCCCTAAACCCCAGGATTCCATAGAATGTTGAAAGTGGAATAATAGCACTATAACAGGGTAGTGCAGAAATGGCCTGTGTTATGGCAAACCTATTATGCAGTTTTCTTGGCATAATCTGTTCAGAAGAGGTTTGTCATTGTCTTCCTCTGAGGCTGAGAAAGTATGACTTGCCCAGTGGGTTTCTGTGGCCAAGTCAGGGTTTATCCTCTATCTTCCAGAGTCCTAATGCAACACTCAGACTACACCATGCTGTCTTCTATTATTTCTACATGACTGTATTTGCCATAAGAGACCCAGAAGGGTGTAGTGGTTTGAGCATTAGACTGTGACTTGAGAGACCAGGGTTTGATCCCCTGCTTGGCCATGGAAACCCACTGGTTGACCTTGGGTGCACCACAAACACTGAGCCCCAGAAAATCCCATGATAAGTTTGCCTCAGGGTCACCATAGTTGGAAATGACTTGAAGGCACACAACAACATGTGAATGTTGTGCACAGTGTTTAGCCTTACCCTACCACGATCTCAAATCTCCTTTGACTGTTACTATGAATTTTTGTTTTATACTACTGTCTGAGATGCTATCTCTACCATTGCACTTATGCTGCTGGATGAGGGGGCAGAAACTAATCCTTCATTTGGGGATGCACAAGAGCAGCCCATATGGCATTCAGGACAACCCTCATGGCCTATCTTGGGCCATTTCCACAAGAGACTATTATAGCGCTATGATTCCACTTTCAGCATCCTGTGGAATCCTGGGGTTTGCAGTTTTGGGAGGGGCCGAATTCCATAGGATGTTGGATTCCATAGGATGTTGAAAGTGGAATCATAGTGTTATAACAGTCTCGTGCAGAAATGGCCTTGGTCCAGGAGTGACAGTGTAACATCCAGGGAAACTTGTCTGGTGCTAGCCCTTTGGCGTTTTCAGTCTCCAGTTAAGATTCAAGAAAAGGAAAGAAAGAAGCTCCAAGTTGGTCTTCTATTTCAGCAGTTTTCATTGCTGATTTGTGTTTTATGATATAACTCTTTTGAATTGTATTGGTTTTACCATTACTGAAGTTTCTATGCTTTTTTTTCTTCCCTTGGGTTTTTATGTTTCTAATTGTTACATTATTGATCCTATCTCACTCTGGGTGTTTTGCATTGAAGGGCAGCTTGGAAATCATTTGAAATAAGTGTGGAGCAGGCTGTCAAGTGCCAGGCAAAAATCCTCTAATTTTTGCAGTCTGAGACAGAGGACAACACAAAGGGAAAGCTGTCAAATTCTGACAGAACACACAGAGACCTAGAGAAATTTAATTTTTAGACTACAGCTTGTAGAACTTTTCTGAGCTTTTCCACATTCTCCCTACACTACATAGCTGGTGATCTGTGTTCAGACTGGTGAGTCACAAGTTGTGTGGATGTCTTGTAAACCAACAATTTCCTATAATTTTATTCAAGCTTTTTTGGAAAAATGACATTCTGCTTTCTTTCACTGAGGCTTGTGCCTCAGGCTTGTACCACAATTGCACAATGGAAACTTTTCTGTTCTGGCAAAGCAATTTAAAATTCAGCTATTGCAGTGTCCTGAAAAAAGTTCTATGGATGGTCTTCTGTGTTTATTAATTACACTGTAGCTTGCTCCTGCTGCTATTTGCTTTGTCTCTACGTTTGTGCATGCACCACACATAATCTAAGGTTGTCCAGGTAATTAATTAAAAATTAAAAATGTTAATATGAAAATTGAACCACAAAATAAGGCTAGGCAGAAAACAAATACTGATATTCTACAGAATCTTCAACTGGAAAAACAAATTAATATAAATACAGTATAACGCATACTTCAGAAATGTACTATGCTCCTTCATTCTGTTTTGGGTCTGCAGAACCTTCAATCAAACTGTTGGGACTTTTGAAGAACTCCAGGCTTACCTCGTGGGTTATGTGGCTACTCTGGCTCGTGATGATGAAAAAAGGAATGCACAGTAAGTCTTCTGGCTGATGCTCACAGCTGCATGGAAGGCAGCCTCATCAAGAATGTGGAAGGGTAGACAGTTCAGATGTCACTTCTGCATTTTAACAGTGAGCTTGTTAAAAAGCACATAGAAGGCTGCATCTCCTCTAATTTGGGTCTAATCAGATTTTGGTCAACATTTTCAGTCACTTTTCATGCCTTGTAAAACAAGCTAAAGCTATCACAACCCTTGCCAAGTTTTACAATAACTTAGGTGTAGCTAATATATAAGAACAGCAGAGATTGTAATCCTGAGCTCTTGTTTAATGGGCATATGCCATTGCCTTTTGCATTCATCTGTTTTCCAGTGGAGCTGCTCAGCAATGACATATTTCATTCTAGCAATGTTTTACAATTTCAGCTGCATTCCTTTAATATATGACACCACTGTGAGAATCAGAAGGCAGTTTCTTGGACTTCCAACATATTGGCAGCAATCCAGAAACTTCCCTTCTTCTCAAGTTTCAGAGCTTCCAGTTTTTTCTTTTCATGAGTGCTTCTGCTTTGTATTTTCCACACAAAATAAAAGAAAATTCTTAAGCAAAGAGGTTTCTCATAGGAGACTAACCACATGCGACCCCAAGGCAGGTTGCATGCAGTTTGGGGGTGATACACTCTTGGTGTTTTATATTAGTGTAATTCATAGAATCATAGAATCATAGAAATGTAGAGTTGGAAGAGACCACACGGGCCATCCAGTCCAACTCCCTGTCATGCAGGAACACCCTCAAAGCACTCCCGACAGATGGCCATCAAGCCTCTGCTTAAAAACCTCCAAGGTAGGAGACTCCACTACTATTGGGGAGTTTGTTAGTATTACTACTTTTTCCAATGTTGTGTAAAGAGATATCCAGTATCTCATTACACAATGGATTTGCCAGGTTGCTTAATGGCACCTAAGGGTGGCTCCATATCCACAACCAGATGCCCATGGATTGACCTTCATCTTCTCAGACTTTTGGCAAATGCTTTATGCACCACAGGTTCAAACAGAATCTCAGTTTTAGTCTTCTCCAGCCTGATCTAAACCAATTTAGAATGATTCAATTTGGATGTGTAGTTTCACTTTACGTGCAGTCCCACGACAAACATATGATGCCATAGTATGGTTTTAAATTCGTAAGAAATGATGCTATATATTTTTTGTTGATTTGCCTTCAAATGAAGTGTGACTTATGCTGAGTTTTCTCAGTGAGGTTTGTTCAAGGGGTTTCCCTTTCTTTGCCTTCCTCTGAAGCTAACACTCAGTGGTTTTCCATGGCTAAGCATGAATTTTGACCCTGTTCTCTCAGAGTCCTGATCCAGCACTAAAATAGCTACACTATGCTGCTCCCCATGTAGAGATCTCGTTGCTCATTGTGTGCTGCCTTGGGAACACATTTTATTCTAATGGATAGTGATAAGTCCAATTAGCAATGTGAAGAAGAGTAATTAAAGTAATTATTAAAATGAATGCATGAGTAAGGGATCACTTCCAAATTAGTTCTTATGCAGGACTTTTTGCAAGAGAAGGGACTACTTCTCTGACCCAGAGGTACACAGTGCTAGTAATAGCAGATGGCATTATGTGCTATGAGACTCATTTTTCTTTCAATGATTTTGGTTTTATTATATCACTCAAATAAGCATTAATATAGAAAAAGAATCAATCCATTAGTAGAAGATATTGCGGTTAGTATTCAGGTGACCAGTTTTTTGACCCTCAGCTCATTCCTATAAACAAGAGTTTGGAAAAAATATATTTTTAGAACTCCAACTCCCCAAAGCAACTCCCATGCTGACTGTGGGATTCTGCTAAAAACAAAAAGTAGCTCTTCCAAAGTTCTGCTATAAACTTACAAAAAGCCTCTAGGAGATGCCATAAAACCAGATGACTGTTCATCAGACAAATTACCATTGATCTGAGGTACCCAAAGAGATACAATGCAATTAATATTTAATATCTTATGAAACATTGCTATTAGAAAGATTCTTTAAATAGAACTGTAGGAAGCAAATGAAACTCATCTGCACGTACTTTCGATATCTTCTATAGAGGAAACCTGCTAATCTTTTTGGAAAATTTCATAGTCTATTTCAGACAGACTTTTCTTCAATTTAATTTTTTAAACCTATTTTCCTATTTTCTTCATGTTGGAAAATATTTAATATCATGCACACATGTGAATCCCCTTCCCTTTCAGTTCAATAGAATATTATTTTGTGTACAAAGGAACATACATGGAGAGAAATACTTTCCATTGCCGTGAATGGGGGTCTTGAGTGGTATAGGCCTATACCACTTTTCCCATCATGCTTAGACATTAAGCCTGATGAGATCTTCTTCCAAGGAAAGCAAGATTTTATTGAGGGCTCCAGTTATTCCACAGGGGCCATGGGTAATTAACACCCTCCCCAAAGACAAGGCAATGGTCAGTGGTGGTTATGACCTGTGAAATTCCTGCATGAACCTGTCAAAGCTTTAAGAGGTTCAGGAAATGTGCATCTCTGGATCCCACCAGCCTCACAGACCTATTTAAGGGGGATGTGAGAGATGTCCTTCTCTGTGGCTGCTTCTAGGCTCTGGAACTGTCTTCCTATGGAGGCTGGACAGATTTGGTGAACAAATCTTAGAAAATGGCAAAATATGCCTGATGCAAGATTAACTGGAGCAGGCAGATGCTAATATTTTCAATCCTATACCTTTGTTGGATGCAAGTTCAAACTATAAATCATTATCTGGTTTAAAATGCTATAATAATTAAAGTGTTTTATTGAGCTAACTTAAGCCACTTGTAATATTTTGCTAATTTTTCAGATCCCAAAAAGCCAGTTGGAAGATTTGATGTTTAAACCTCCATGTGTGTTCGTATGTGCCCTCAAGTTGCCTGTTGACTTATGACAAACTCATGAATTTGATAGGGTTTTCTTAGGCAAAGAATACTCAGAGGTGGTCTTGCTAGTTCCTTCCTCTAGAATATACTATATATACTTGTGTATAAGTTGACCTCATGTATAAGTTGAGGACAAATTTTGGGATCAAAATTTTGCATTTTGATATGACCTGTGGACAAGTCGAAGATCATTCCACAGAGGGAGGAAAGCACCAGTGTTACTTCAGCAGGCTAGCTACCCCTGGCTGCCAGCACTGCTGTTTTCCCACCCAGGCATTCAAAAGGCTTTTTGCTATTCTACTGAGAGAAGAGATGGTTCTTTTTTTTCTTTTTTCTTCTTTTTTTGATAAAAGTTAAGGTACAGTGTTAACTTTTATCAGAAAAGTGATGAGAGTGATGAACAGCAAGAACTTGCTCCATCCTGGGAAACCCTAAAAGAGGAAGGCAAAGAAGAAGAGAAAGGCAAAAGAGGAAGCCTCAGAGGAAGGCAAAGGCAAACCCCCTTGAACAAACGTCACTGAGAAAACTCAGCATAAGTCACACTTCATTTGAAGGCAAATCAACAAGAAATATATAGCATCATTTCTTATGAATTTAAAACCATACTATGACTCCCTTTACTCTCTTGGTGCTCCTATGAGGCAAAATACCAAAACACTGCTGCTGCTGCCACTGTTTTCCTGCCCAGGCATTCAAAAAGGCCAGAAACGTTGCCATGGCGGAGAAATTAGAGGGGGTCGCTGCTTCTTTTAGATTCTCCTGGGACAGACTGAGCTCTTGCCTTTTGCCACGACATTCAAAGAAGGGTATGGTTCCTTGTTGATAAAAGTTAAGGTGCAGTACTCACCTTGACCTGTAGATAAGTTGACCCAGGTTTTGGAGGCTGATTTTTTTAGCTAAAATTTCTAGACTTATGCATGAATATATATATTAGCTATGAATATATACATTAGCTTTCAACACCTGATATTCATTGGTGTTTTCCCACCCAAGTATTAACGAGGGTTGACACTGATTAGCTTCCAAGATCAGATGAGATCTCATGCCCCTGTGGAGGAAGCTAAAACTGCTAAAGTTCTTTTAAAGATTTTGTTTTTAAGTGTCCTTATTCAACTTATTTAATTTAAGTCAGTAGCCTTCTGGGCAAAGAGAGGAATTAGTATAAATACCAAGGATATGGTAAACATGTTGTCTATAAAGTAAATAGGTGATATGTATAGTATATGTAGTCAATATGGCTATATATAAATATAAATACCAACAACATGGCTTTGATTCAAAGAACCTTGAATGGAATAAGAAAATGTAGTGGTATTTTGCAAACTTTTGTGTGGGCACTAATGGGAATTCTTGCAGCACAGTGCTGGGTAGGATGAGGGATGTGCTATAGTATGAGAAACATGGTAAGGAAAGGAGCATATCTCAGTACTAGAGCACATGTTCTGCATGCAGATGACCTCATACTGAGTCTCTGGCATCTCCAGATAAGGCTGAAGGAAAGGTCTAGTTGAAATTCTAGAAATACAAAAAAAAAAAATACTGAATGAGATAGTCTAGTAGTCTGACTTTGTATAAGGCATTTTCCCAAGTCTCAGTGGTGAAAAAGAATGGTACAGCTGTAATATGTACTTTCCAGTAAGTCAGAAGAAAATGCTATGAATGACTTTGGCCAACGCTTCATACAAGCATAAGAACGTTTCTTGTTTGAGATTACCTTTGTCTGCTGCTAGAACAGAAACAGCCTGTCTCTGAACACAAGAGATGTCCCACTAGGAGGAGGAACCAAGCCAACAAATGCAGATTCATGAAATGCTTTTTGAGAGGCATGCTGAGCAATACTGAACTGAAGAGGATATTTTAATTTCTTTTAATGCAGAGTTTCTTCCTTGGAGCGACTACCTAGTGATGTTTCTTTGGAGATGATACAGCTGAAAGAGAAAGTAGCCCAGTTTCCTTCCTCTTGTCCATTTCAGAACCTGGAAATTGTTGCTACTTTGGGTGTCGGTGGATTTGGAAGAGTTGAGCTTGTAAGAATTTGCTTTTAAAATGTGTTTAAAATTTTGATCCAAATGTTTTAGCATACTATTCAATTGTAATTTTTGAAAATATTTTGTAAAGCTTCAGAGTTCCATCTTTTAAGTTTGTACTTTAGTATATGAATCCCATCACAGTGCCTGTGGTGAACAACAAAGCTCCTGTTCAATTCTCTTCTCAGATTCCCAGTTTCTGTTTTATCTGTACAACTATCAGCTGCCAATGCTAGATTTGGCCTGATGCTCTGGTTGCCATTAAGGTCGGGAAATAATTTCACTGGATTCATGTTTCTCTATGAAAACAACTATTTTCCAAGACAGGCAATAGGAAGAAGTACTTCTTGCTTCAGACGTGTGTACATTCTCAAAACTTGAGATGCATTTTGGTGAAGAAAATGTACACACATAACCATATTTGAAAAGCATCCACAACTACACACACACACATACACACACTTTTGGGAAAATGCAAATAAAGAGGCTTTAGCTAAAAGGAAAATTGTATATATTAGTAACAGTACAGACAGCTTGAATGTAATTACACAGGTTTCCACTCAGTAAGAAAAGCAAGTCTTGCAATCCAATAATAATAATGTATACAACATTCTTTGGTCCCCCAGGTGTTCAAGAGTTCAATTCTCAGAATTCCTGACCATTTGCTGTACTGAATGGATCTTCTGGGACTTGAAGTCTATGATATTTGGAGGACCAAAGTTGAGAACCATGATACAGTCAGCCCTCTATATCCATGGATTCTGTATCCACAGATTCAACCATCCACAGCTTGAAAATATTTCCCCCCACCGAAATTCCAAAAAGCAAACTTTGATTTTGGCATTTTATATAAGGGATGCCATTTTACCACCCCACATTGTACTTAATGATACTTGAACATCCATGAATTTTGGTATCCGTGGACAGGGGAAGGGTCTTGCAACCAAACTCTAATGGATACCAAGGGCGTACTATGTAAGCATATAATATACACAGACTAGGATCCAGTAAACTCAATGTTCACTGAATTAAATCCTTGTTTTCCATAGCAGTTTAGATGTGTATGCCTTAATATTCTATGAATGGCTAGTCCTATATTCCCAAGAAAATTGTCTTATTCATACAGGGTCTCCATTATAGCAAATATGTATTATTCCAGTCTGTTTATACAGCATGTATTTGATGAAGGTCAAAGTGGGAAAAACTTTGTTTTTGTGCAACCCTTTTGATCATTATTTTTTTTTGTTTTGTTTTGTTTTTTGGTGAGTTCAGGTGAAACTTAAGAATGAAAACATAGCATTTGCCATGAAATGTATTAAGAAGAAACATATAGTGGACACCAAACAACAGGAACACATTCACTCTGAAAAGAGAATCCTAGAAGAGGCTTGTTCTCCATTCATTGTGAAGTAAATTGTTTTATATTTCATATTTGCTTTAATGACTGTTAATAGGAAATGACACCACCCTTTGTTTAATGGGTTTCCAGTTTGTGCCACATACCATGACTTTCATTTCTTCATGAAGTTCAATTCCTTAACAGAGAGCTACACTGTGAAATTATGTGATGCCATTCAGGAGTCATTGTATGGGCTTTCTCCAAATTATTATTTGTTCTCAACATAATCATACTATTGCAGGATCACTAACTAGAGGTAAGAATAGAACTGGCAAATGTTACTTTTTGGACTACACTTCCAAGACCCCTACTGGCTGAGAGAACTGGGGAAATGAACTCCAAAAAACCATTCTGACCTTTCTGTAAAAACTACAGTATCCCCTTGACTTTCACAAGATTTTGGGGTGCAGACCCATTGCAAAAGTTAAAAACTGCAAATAACTCCCCCACCCCACCTGAGTGAGCACTCCCAGACCCTCCCAGGGCTTCCCCTTCCATTCTCCTGCCTGTCACTCACACACTCTGCCTTCTTACTGCCTGTGTGGGCAACAGGCAAGCAAATGGAAAGGAAAACATTTCTTCCCCACTCCCTTCACCTGCCTGTCACCCTGCACAGGTGACAGGCAAGTGAATGGAAGGGGAACCATCTCCCCACTCTGTTCGCCTGCCTATCACCCATGTACCCCACCTCCTTTCTGCCCGCACAGGCAATAGGCAAGTGAATGGAAGGGAAAATACTCCCCCCTGCTCTGTTGCCTGCCCCCCACCCGCGTGCCCTTCTTTCTAAGCATGTGGGTGACAGGCAGGAGAATGGAGGGGGAAAGGCTTGCATGTACATGACCCTTTCCTTCTCCCATTCACTTGTCTTTTGCTGGGGCACAGAGAAGGAAGGAAGCATGCCTGGACAAAAGACCAGGGAATTGGAGGGGGAGAATGGGAGGAGGCAAGCGAGCACCTCGTAAGTAATCAAAATCGCGATGGTCAAACCCATGAACGTGGAGGGAAACTGTATAATTCAGACTGTTGGATAGTTGACTTTGCATGAGGTGGTGACATAACTGAGAGGGGACATGATAGCCATCTTTAAATATTTGAGGAGATGTCATGTAGAAAGTGGAACACGCTTCTTTTCTGCTGCTCCAGAAATAGTCCAGAAACCAATGGATTCAAATTACAAAAGATTCCATCTAAACATTAAAAAAACTTTTTAAAATTTAAATTATAAAAGCTGCTCTACAATGAAGTAGGTAGCCTTGGAGGGAGATCTTTAAACAGAGGTTGGATGAGCATCTTTCAGGGTTGAGTATTCCTGCATGGCAGAGGGTCAGACTAGATGGTTCTTGAGGTCTTTTTCAGCTCAAAGATTCTGTGATTCTGTGGTTTAAAAGAAGTAGGTGGGACTGTACAGTCCAGTATAGTCTTTTGCTGTGCCTGGTATTATAGCAACAGAGCTGTTACTTTCCACAATCTCAGTTTCAGTCCCCAGTTCACTTGCCAGCCATGATAAAGATGAAGGCCTGCCCTGAAGCCAAATCAAGATTTTGTAAGTTCCCCTTGAGTGGACCCCACTTTATATCCTCACCAATTTAAAAATCCTTTAGTGGATAATTCTGAAGAAATTTATTAATTCATTCTTCCTCCCCTGACCATTTATTTATTATACATTGTTTAAGAAATATATTGTTCCATTCTCTTTTCCCAAAAAGGGATTGCTAAGAACAGATCAGAAAAATATAATGTGAAGCTATGAATTTTTAAAATTTCTGAATCTCATTGTGGGAAAGTTATTCATTTATATATTTTAGTTTCCTAGCTACTGTATTTGATCTGCTGTTCCCTTCTTTGTTTGTTTTGCTGTTGTCTTACTGTTTTTGATATTGGTAAGCAGCCTTGAATTTTTTTTGGGGGGGGAATATGAGATGTAAATTTTATAAACAAATAGGGAAGGAAGGAAGGAAGGAAGGAAGGAAGGAAGGAAGGAAGGAAGGAAGGAAGGAAGGAAGGAAGGAAGGAGGGAAAATAAATTTGCCATTCCCCAATGTGAGTTCTTCCTCCCACACAGGACAATTATACCTCCCTTGTGATTCTCTTCCAAGTTGCCAACTTAACTTTCCCATAAGAACAAGACCATGGTGGAGGATCTGTGGCCCCCAGTGTATTGGGGAGCAACAGTATGACCCCATGACAATTGCCCTCCTCTGCTTTATAGATTTTCTTTAAGGATAGGAACTGGATAATTCATGAAAAGTATTTTGTATGCTTAAAAACATTATAGAAATATTATTACTACTATGCTAAACAGATCGTTTTATTTTGGACTACAGTTTATTTTGTTTTTCTCCTGTTTTGCTTCAGATTGTACCGAACTTTCAAAGACAACAAATACGTTTACATGCTTTTGGAAGCTTGCCTTGGAGGCGAACTATGGAGTATCCTTAGGGACAGGTAGTCATGATTATTGTTACCTGTTCCTCGTTGTTGTCCCCCTCTTCCTCCAGTGTAACCCTTTGTTTCATATTCTGTATGTTTCATATTCTTAATGGGAGCATCTGGTTTTTAAAAATAAGAAGATCCGCACTCAACCACAATGGTTGGATCCTTAAGAACCCCTTGTGTTGCTTTTAAAGCCCCATAGAATCAGAGGAGATCTGGGAATCCAATCTAGAAATATATTATTATTATTAATCCTAATTTAGTGCTTTTGTAGATCATATGATTTTACTTGACAGAATTTAGGAGGGAAACAGGATGAAAAGAAAAGTTTTCCATTTTATTAATTTACCAAAATATTCTATTTGGCACAGGTTAGACTAGCTGTTAGGCTGATACAGCAGAAATTGCACAGATGCGACACATTGTGCCAACTCAGATGGGTTCTGAGTGAAGCCATGGCCCCAAGTGCTCCTAGGCTTGCCTTCTGCTATGGGGCATACCTGCAGCCTCCTAAAGGAGCACTGTACAATTAATTGTGTACCTGCCAATCTGCTTGGTGTCTCCACAATCCCAATGAATCAGTGGTACATCAAAGGCACTAATGAGCAGCCATGTACTATCCAATAACTCGCAACTGCATATGCAGCACTTTCATTTGGAGAAATCCACTTAAGCAACTGTGAACCAAACACAGGCATTACACCAGGCAAAAAGATGCAACTACATGTGTAAAGGAACTTACTTGTGAGTAAAGCACTAACAGAATGCCAGCCATCTGCAGATGAGAACTGATTGGAGAGACAGCTACCTTACTCTCCTATTCCTGCCATATCTCTCTTAATGTAAAAGCATCAATTTAAAATGGCCCAAGAGACATTTTAAAAGGTTTGAATCAGTGAGAGGAAGAAGGGATTAAATATCCCATCACCTCTATTGATTCTCTTCTTCAAGTGCCATGGCCTCCTTTTTGGTTTATCATTACCAACCTAACACTTGGTTATGAAACTGATTTTTCTTTTTTGTGGTCTCTGCGCCTCACACATATGGGTATTAGTGCCTGCACAGAGACTTGAAGAACCACAAGTACAGGTAGGCAACCTGTTCTTTCTTAGTAATACATAGTATAAGTGATGCTCTGTTCCTAATCAGAGAAACAAAGGGACAATGGTTGCTTTCTTTCAGAGGTAGCTTTGATGAAACCACTACAAAGTTCTGTGTTGGATGTGTGACAGAGGCAGTTGAGTATTTGCATTGCATCAGTGTGATCTACAGGGACTTAAAGCCAGAAAATTTAATTTTGGATGCTCATGGATATATAAAGCTGGTAAGTTTTAAGTGTGGATATGTATAACTCTTTCTGGATTCTGTGGGGCCAACTGTAATTGAATATTGCAAATACAATCACAGTTTAAGTCCCAACATATATATCTGGCAACAGTACAACAAATTATATGTTAAACTTAACACATACACACTGTCCCCAAAGTACTGTTTGTCCAGTGAGGTCCCATGCAGAACATGATTGCAGAACTCTTCTGTCTGTGTGGCTCAGTTACTATTACAACATTTGGATGCAAATTGTAAAGCCATTAATGGAAAATAGACGCAAATCCAATATAGAAATTGCACTACAAAAATGTAGCCTTTTGTTCCCTCTTGAATACAAAACTGAAAATACAACTGTAACCCCCCCCACAACTGTAACTCATGCAGCTCAGTTGTATGAGGAACGGTGTAAGACAATTGTTTGACTAAATCCTGAGTTTTGTTATGTGCAAAAGAATAGAGGATAGGCCAACGGTCTATTCAGGAAGTAACAGCATAAGAAGAAGAACTTAGGTTCATAACTTGGAGCTGTTTTGAATGAACCTATAGTTAATGTGTGCAGTTCTTTTAGTATTCAAATGCAATAGCATTAACCTAACTTTATATTGTTTTCTGTTCCATTAAGGTCTATTGTCCTGTTGGTTTGTACTTGTTACTAATGAATGTTGCAGTTCATTGCACTTTAGTATGGGAAATTGCCTTGTATATTTATCTTTAAAATTAGAACGATAGAACCTAAATATCAAAACTAAGCAAAATACAATGTATAAAGTACATCTCCTGTTTCTGTTAGTGCTATGAAATGGGCTAGTTTTTCTGGTTGCTGCATTTCCATTATGTCTCTTTTTACCAAGAAGAGAGCTGTATGACTAGATTGAACACAACAATGTTTAAATGTTAACATTTAGAACACAACAATGTTCAAATGTTAACATTTAAAACCAGATGCTGCAAATGAGAATCACCAAACTTTTATATCAGTATCTGATAATAGTTTTTCCTTTTTTTCCTGTGAGGTTGATTTTGGATTTGCTAAGAAGATTGCAGCTGGACAAAAGACCTGGACTTTCTGTGGGACTCCTGAATATGTTGCACCGGAAGTCATTCTGAATAAAGGCCATGATTTCAGTGTGGACTTCTGGTCTCTTGGAATCCTTGTGTATGAATTGCTTACAGGGAAGTAGGTGCTAGCATTACTGCTTTTTGCCATCTTTATATCTTGTTTCGCAATGAGGTTATTTTTGTTCTTGATTTGTTCTTGGTTTACCTGAATAATACAAGCTAGAGAGGGGGTATAGTTCAGTGACATAGTGTGGGCTTTTTAGCTGGTTTTGGGGAACCTTCAGCCCAGTTTCATACTTTCCGTGGGTTTGTTCAGTTCTCTGTACCCCTCTTTTGGGAGTCACTTCCTTTTCTGCTTTGCAAGAAATAGTAAAAATGGGAGGAGCATAGAGGTAAAGACCTAGGTAAAGCTTCAAACTCTTTTGACCATCAGTTTCCACCCTGGCTTAGTACCTTGGCAGCTTCTACCTTGGATTAATAACCCTTCATAGAAGAGCTCTGCTTAAGGGGTGAGATTCAGTAAACTGGAATCTCTTGTTAGAAGTTTGTCGAGTAGCAGAGCTAAGAAATACTCTCTGCTTGATCTATAGGCAGTTGAAGCAGGTGGTATTGGGCTAGAACCACTGAGCTAACACATTGTAAGGTTTCATGCATTTATATTTTAGGACTATTCCTGTGTAAGACTGAGAATAGCTATGCCAATAGGTACTTCTAAACAGGGAACTATTGTTCAAAAAAGTAATTTTTAATGGGTATGGGATGGGAATGATTATATACTTTGCATGTAGGCTTAATCCCTGGCATTTCTAGTTAAAAGCATCAGGTAGTAGGGACTGTGGGGAAAAAAGGGCAGAGGCACTATCAGTCCATGCAGACAATTGGGTATTAGATGAGTGAAGAGTTTCATCCAGTGTAAGGCAGCTTCATATGGACTTTGATTATGACCAGAATAGAATTCCCTTTTAAACATTACCAGCTTCTTTTCTCTTAACTGTTTCTTTTCTTTTTCCTCTCCCTATATATAAAAAAATACACTTCTTAAAACTGTGTCATCTTCTCTAGTCCTCCATTTTCTGGGGTTGATCAAATGACGACCTACAATTTGATTTTAAAAGGCGTTGAAAGGCTGGATTTTCCCAGAATAATAACAAAGCGGCCTGAAGATTTGATTCGGCGGCTCTGCAGGTGAGAAGGGCAACTGTGCTGTAAAGATGTGAGAAGAATACTTTAGCAGCATTATATTCCATAAAGCATCCAAAATCAAGACAGCTACATTTCTACTAAATATGTCATAATTTTTTTCAAAGCAAAGTGTTACTGTAAGATCCTTCCTGTCTGGACAAGGTTTTTCTTCAGTTATTGTTTATTGTGGACCCAGACATCATTATTATCATCATGATCATTTTAATACCATCATTTTACAGTGGAATCCCAAGCATACATACTTGAAAGCAGAAAGTGGACAGTTCATTTTAAGAATGAATATAATGCAATTCATTCACAGATGATCTGATTTTGGGTCGGTGTTTAATATGCTGCAGAAGTGCTCACTTATTGCAATAGTTGAAAGTCAGCCCTCCTTGGATATCCTGAGGTGGACATCTATCCATCATGGGAGCAGAATATAACTGGAAGTGAGCTGCATCTCACACCTAATGTGCTGTGAGTTCATGAGAAACCCGGTGCTAAAACAGTGTGTTAACTTAGGCCGTTTCCACACTACACTGTTATAGTGCTATTATTCCACTTTCAACATCCTATGGAATCTTGGGGTTTGCAGTTTAGGGAGGGACATTTAGAATTCTCAGCTAGAGAGCTCTTTGACCTCAGTAAATTACAAACCCCAGAATTCTGCAGGATGTTGAAAGTGAAATAATAGCACTATAAGAGTGTAGGGCAGAAATGGCCGTAATTGTGGTAGGAGGATGCTCTGTCTTCAAGTAGAATTGCCAGCTGTCTCTTATTTAAAGGATATTCCTTATTTGAGGGCTCGAAATCTTGTGGCATGATCCCTTATTGTGAAGGATGTTCCCTATTTGAGGATTGCAAAGCTTTTCCTCTTGCATAGGTTGAACAAAAACCAATGAATCAATGCTGTATTCTAGGAGGTGTAGGCCATTCATAAAAACAGAAATGTGGATTATGAATGTGGATGGTATGCTAATTTTACAGAGAAATACATAGCTAAGTTAACTGAAATCAATACTTTTCATTTGGTATTTAAGTAGAACACAAATTTATTAATAGCTACTTTGTGACAGTCAACTCTGCATGTTATAAATTTTGACTGTCTCTTATTGGTATTTTGAAAACTTGGCAATACCAGTCCTGGAGCATACTACTATTAGCTATGGATGGCTTCAACATCCCAAAATGTGGTCACATTCAAAAGTAATCCCCCAAGCTTTACCTGGAAGTAAGTCCCGCAGTTCAGTTGCACTTAGTCCCAGGTAGGAGTCTACGCCAGGGATGGACAAATTGTGATTTTCTAAATGTTGCTAGACTGCAGCTTCCATCATCCCTCATCATCTATACTGATTAGTTTGTCCATCTCATGGGACAGGTTCAATAGGCCCAACACAACCGGGAGGGCCACAGGTTGTGTATAAGAATTCTAAGTGCTTTTGTGGTGCTTTTTCCCCCAATGTGATCACTTTGGAAAAAGTATATGTCTATTTTAAATGAAAAACTATTTTATCATGACGTAAGAAACTCTTAATTGGGTAGGGCTAGCTCGTATCTCATTTTGGCCTGCTGTATTTCCTTCTCTTTTTCCGCACATAAGGCTGCAAAGGTTTCTGTTATAAATCAGCTACCTTTTGACTCCTCTGTTCACTTTCGTGCAAGTTGCTAGGCAACTAACTTCAAACTGAGCATTTAGCAATGAAGAAGACTGGAAACCATTTTGAGACTTCTCTTGCAAATGTTGTTGCTGATTGGCAGTTAATTAAGCACTGAGATGATCCACCTGTGCCCTCATTGAAGGCTTGGCTGGGAACTGGAACTGACACTTTCCCTTCTTGCAAGCAACATGGCAGCACTGCACATCAGGTTTGAAAGTTACATGTGGAGCAACCTCAGCAGAGCTGAGTAATATCTGGGTTTAGTTTATGTCTGGTTGGAAGGCCTCCAGGGCAGTGGTTCTCAGCCTTTGGTACTCTTGGTGTTCTAGGCCATTTCCGCACTAGACTGTTAACAGCACTATCATTCCACTTTCAACATCCTATGGAATCCTGGAGTTTGCAGTTCAGGGAGGGGCCGGCTGGCCCCTCCCTGAACTGCAAACCCCAGAATTCCATAGGATGTTGAAAGTGGAATGATAGCGCTATAACAGTCTAGTGCAGAAATGGCCCTAGACTTCCAAATCCCAGAAGCCTCAGCTAGCATGGCAAAGAGCCTAGGATTCTGAGAGTCAAAGCCTAATGCATCAGGAGGACCAAAGATTCAGAATGACTGCTCTAGGGAATGCTGTCTTGAATTCCATCACAGAAGACAGAGCAGAGCACCAGGAAAACTGAAAGATCAAGGGTGGTATATTAATTGCAGTGAAAGGCTGCAAGAAGCTGGATGTGACATCTTATTTCTAGGTGTTTTACTTCCCACACTTCAGACAGTTTGGATACACTAACTCAGCAACTCAGTGCCCTAAAAAGAACGCCCCATGTGTTCATCCTTGTAGCTTCATGCCTTATAATTAACTAGAAGCCTGCAGCAATTTTAATATTGCATACCGACCATGGGAAGATTCTGCTGTGCTGTACGCTGGAAGTATACATGATAGCTGTAAATCAGAGCATTAGTGCCACATCTTTTCTGTCAGGATGGGTGATCTTAACTTTTTTTAAAACCCTGTCTGACTCTGGGTTACTTGAGGTGTTGTGGATGCTTTTTCAGGTTATGGGGAAGGCATCATACATGCAGGCACACTTCCAAAGATGTTGCCATTTTGGAGAATGGTTTGCCTGTGGACTTCCCAGGAGCATTTGATTGGCCACTGTGAGAACAAAATGATGAATTATATGGGCCTTTGATATGTTCCAGCTAGACTCGTCTGATGTACTTAAGTTGCTCATAGCACATGGTTACCAGTTCAGTGAAAACCAGAAGGACCTGTTTTAGATTCCCAGTGTAGTCAGCCATCATTTGCAGAAGCTAGGAGGGCAGGATCCCTTCAAAAATGGAAAAACCATGAATATCTCTAAGGCCTTCAAACATGTATGCTGCCGACTTGCTGCTGGAAAAAAAAAACTTTCAGCGTTGTCATCCTTCTCAAGGAGAAGGAAGAGAGGGATAACAACATTAAAGGAGCTTGTTGAAGCAGCCACCCCAGAACTGGACCAGCAATGGTGGCAGCAGCTTGTCCTCTGCCTCTCCATCTCTTTCCCACCCAGGTCTGCTGGAGGCAGCCGTAAAGTGAAGCAGAGGCATTGTGGTGTTAAAGCAGCAAAGGGTGGTACAGGCTGGGACTGTGGGCAGGAAAGAGGAGGATGAGCTCCTGGCCTTGCCCTATGAAGTCTCCCAGATCTAAGGCCTTTTCTAGCCCCAGTGGTGGCTAGTTAAACAGCAGTTATAAACTCTTGAATAATCAGATTTGTGGAACTTAAGCCCACAAAAGTAGAGGGCCAACTGTAGGCCATTTCTGCACTATGGCCGCATCCGGGCATGGGGACACATTGAAGATGGCTTGTGAAGTGTGTTATCGCATGATGTCATGGTCCAGCCATTGCAATTGTGCCTTATACTATTACCAGAAAAAAAACTGGTATTAGCCCCTTTCATGCAACGATTGCATCACCTGGGGCCATGCAGGAAGGGTGGAACGCTATCAAAGTGCTTCCTTCCTCAGTACAACGCCAGAAGAGGCTGGCTGCACTGTGGAGGGAAGGAGTGTGTCCCAAATGCTACCATCTGCCAGCCAGGCACAGAAGGGAGTGTTTGGGACACACTTCCATCCTGGCAGTAGCACTGCTGGGATGATGCCAGATCCAGGTATGGTGTGGAAAGGGCTGTAGTCTTATGTCGTGATAGACTGACCAGCAGGACCAATAAGCAGGTCTTAAAAGAGGTAAGGTTTTTCCTTGTGATATTCATTCATATGCTGCTTAGATGTTTAGATTTAATTTCTACCCCTTGAGTTGCACATGGAAGTTAATATGTAACAGTGATAGTATTACTAAAGATGAAACATCCAGATTATAAATCTTTATTTCTTCTCTTTATTGTTGTTTTAGACAAAACCCTACTGAGAGATTAGGAAATCTGAAGAATGGAATCCATGATATTAAGAGGCACAGGTACTGAAGGAGCAAGTGGGGCTGGTCAGCAACTGAGCATTTGGTCTTCCTGCACAATACGATTGCTTCTTTTTCTTCTGCCTTTGCTGTTAATGCACTGAGATAAGGGTGGGCAGTGTTTGACGCTGGGGCTACATGCAGTTTGTGATCTAATTTCAAAAGCCCACTGCAAGTGATTAGTTCAATTCTCTGGCAAGAGCAATCTGCCTTTATAGATGACTGAACGGAGAGGAAAGGGGAGGAAGAAAGAAGGGACCACAGGGGAGAGAAGGAAGGGAGAAGAGAGTGAGAAAGAGAAAAGGAGAAAGGGAGGTTGGCAAAAAGAGATACATAAAACAGAAGAAAGCAAAAATAAAATGGTGGGAATAAAGAAAGGGATAGCTCTGGCCGCTGATAGATCACTCTTTAGTGAATGCAGCCCTTGATAGGGGGAAAATAGAGTTGTTTATAAAATTGTTTCTTGAACACTATAATCACTTGTGCTTTGTGCTTTGTTTTTGTTCTTACATTTTCTTTTTAGATGGCTGAATGGTTTTAATTGGGAAGGACTCAAAGCAAGGAAGTTATCATCACCTTTAAAAAGAGAGGTACTGAGCCAGCGATATGTATTCTGATCTGGTCTTAATTGTCCTCCACTTTGGGGAGGTGTGGTTATGATAGCAGGAGCAACCACACCCTCTCCTTCCTCTCCCACTGTCACACCCCCAGCATATCCCTTTAAGAACTGGGAGTTCCAATTTTGAAGAAGGATTTCCTTTAGAAATCTCCATGGTTGCTGAGAGGGATCAGGGTGGGGACTCTGATGCCAGATCTTACTTTCTGAGGCTGAGGTTTCAACTGAGATCTTGGAGGGCAGTACCTTTGTCCATCGTGATGGAGCTTCATGGTGCCCTATTCTGCTCCAAGTTCTGTTGAGGATTAAAGTTACAGAAGCCCTGTCTTGGATCTAATCCTTCAACTCTAACTATATTGATAACCAGACTATGAATTTAGGTAACCAAAGAGAGAGTGGAGAGAAGATGTAGCTACTCATGGTTGCCATCTGTTCTGTGACAGGAGCTCTCAACCTTTAAAAAAAAAAAAAAAAGCCCAGGAAGAGCTGCTCTTTAGATGCCCTCTTTAGATGCCCAGTTTTATGAATGGAGCAATGAGCATTTGTTGAAGCCAGGGATGGGCAGGCCATGAGCCTACAGATGTTGCTGGAGTGCAACTCCTGTTGTCCTTGGGATATGCTGGCTATGACTGACTGTTGGGTATGCTGGGAATTGATATCCAACAGCATATGGGGTAGGGGGGTGTACAGTTTGCCTGCTATTGCATTGGTCCATACAGTGAACCTTCCAAGATAAATATTATGCATTATTAAGGTACATAAAACCCCTGCTGGATCAAACCATAGTTCTGTGTAGCTCAGCATCCTGTTTCCCAAAGCGGGCAGTGAGAGGGAACTTGGCACAAACTAAAATGACATGAACAAAAGAAAAGTAGGTCCTTGCCCCAGAGTGCTTACAGTCTAAATCAAGGCTGAGGAAAGTTCAACCGAAGGGCTCATTTTGTGGCCCCTAGGATTCTCTAAAATACCTTTTGAAAATATTCAAAACAATTGGCCAAAAAATGCCTCTAAGTGTCCCCTAGGAGGGATGGGAGGAGGGACAATGCCATGGTTTTTGCCCTCTCTGGGCCAGTTCAGGCACAAGGAGAACCTTTCTTTTCCATCACGAAGTGCAGCGGAAGTCTTACAAATTTACATTAATGCTGCAGTACTGTATGTATAACTGTTTGGCACCATGATATCCCAGCATGCCTTAGGAATGTAGCTAGGAAGTCATGGTAAAACCTCCTTATCTCATAAAGCCCTATAGCTGCTACTCACACAATATCACTTTTAAAATTGTCTTTAAACTTGCTTTTCTTGCAACTCTGTTTTAGCTTTCAGGACCAATGGATTACAGCTACTTCGACAGATACCCACCTGAGCAAGGAGTTCCACCAGATGAACTTTCAGGCTGGGATAAAGATTTCTAAGGAAGGAGAATCATCAGAGGGGTTAATCGTTTTAGCAGTCAGATCATCTGTACTAACCATAGATGTATGTTAAGATCTCAACTTGGATGTATTCAAAACTGCCGGACTTCAGCATTTAAAAGTCAACTGGATATGGATCACACCCTGTTCTGCCATGTAACTTCACAGCATGAAGTAGTTGTCTCTAATAGGGATTGGCAACATGTGGCTCTCCAGATGCTGTTGGGCTGCATCTCCCATCGTCCCTTACCATTGGCTATGCTAGTGGGAGTTGCAGCTCAACAATATCTGGAGGGTCACAAATTGTCCACCTCTAATCTATAATAAAGTGCCCTATGACGGACAGAGCAAACACTCCCCACTTAATTATGAACTGAATTCTTAATCTGTCTCTTATAGAGGTGTGTGATGCATTAATTACATCAGCATCTTTGTCTGACTTGGTTTACATACAGTGTCACTGGGCATGACCTAGAGGTAAGAAAGGAGTAAAAAGTAAATGCTGGAAAGAGAGCAGCATTCTCAATATGGTGTGATAGTGTCTTTGTGCAGATGAAAATATGGATAGGCTAGCTCCAATTATTTGTCCCAACTAGAGTAGACCCATTGAATCAACTCCTGTATTATAAATCAGCACATATAAATCCCATTAATTTAATGGGACTCCTCTGGTTGAAACTAACAATTGGATTTAACCCTTTGTTTTGTCATTTTACAGGGTAAATCCTATACTTATAACTGTCATACCTCTGAGAATTTAATGTGCCCCAACTTCCTTCCTTCTAGTTATGTAAAACATGAGATGATCACTTCCACTACCAACTAGAAACCCCGTTATGAAAAAATGAATTTTCCCACTTGGATATCCTCTTCTCCAAATAGCTATTAAGATTTTTTGAACCTGAATTTTGTAAAGATTTAAGCATAGATTTATGAAATCTATTTCTGTATATATGTAGGGCATTGCAGTTTCAAAAGCCAAGTATGAGTGCAGCAGACACAAATTTTAAACTGTGTATGTCATACAGGTGTGCTTTCCATAGAGCCAGGAGTGGCTCTAGTTCCTTGTTGAATATACCTTCAGTGATTAGTTTTGGCTGCTGTTCAGCTATTTTAGCAGTACAAAGGTCCTAAATACCCTAAAGACACCAGATCCTGTCTGATCTTGGATGCTAAGGAGGATCAGCCCTGGTTAGTACTTGGATGGGAGACTGCCAATGAATAACAGGTGCTGTAGACTGTGTTTCAGAAGAAGGAACTGGTGTTTGCTCAGAGCATTCCTTGCTTGAGAAAACCCTATGAAATTCATGGAGTCATCATAAGTCAACAGGTGACTGAGAATTGTGAGCACACCTCTATACTGCAAATCCCACAGGAAGGAGCCATGACAATTAAAGTGGAATCATCGTGCTGTAGCATTGTAGTGTGAAATGGCCCCAGGTCCAACTAGCTTATTGTTATCTGCAACACCGTCAGGAGTGTGATGGGATACCAGTCTGTTTGCTCTGGAATGGACATGCTAGCCCTAAGCTTCTCAATCCTTCGTACCTGGCTTGCTGGGTGGCTGGAAAATGTAGGTTAGTTAAGATGCCTGGTGCTGTGGAAAACACATGGATACTTTAAGATGGTTGAATGAAGTTTTATTATACTAGCAGCTGTTAAGAGAACAGGGTTCTGTTGGAGGAAGTTTTGTTCATTCAGACAACAGTTATAAATTATATAGGTTGTGGTTTTATTTATCTTACTCTGCAATGTATATGGTATATTGCACACTTATGTTCTGTATCTGTGTTCAGTAGTAAACAAAAAACATTCATCAGCAAGACTGACAGAGCAAAAAGTACTTTTTCATCGATCAGTGCTTTCCCACTCACCCTTTTCTGTTACAGGATTGAATTTCATTCTTCATTTATTTAAAGCCTAACTCCCTTTTAAACAACCAGTCTTCAAATTATACAAGTCAGTCAGGCTGATTCAGTCTGTTGTAATTCTTCCACTTCTCCTTCCTCTGAGACTTTGAAGTCTCATCTTGAAGTCTTGCACACGTTCTCTATTCAGTCTGCTGTTTCATTAGCGTTTTGATCTCTTTAGAGCCTTCTCACATCCTTTTTCCAGGTATCAATTCAAATAGCATTAGTTGTTAGCTTCCTAGGGAAGAGTATGCACAGAAATAGCAATGTGTCATAGAATCATAGAGTTGGAAGAGACCACAGGGGCCATCTAGTCCAACCCCCTGCTATGCAGGAACACCCATCAAAGCATTCCCAACAGATGGCCATCCAGCCTCTGCTTAAAAACTTCCAAAGAAGGAGACTCAATTACACTCTGAGGCAGCATATTCCACTGCTGGACAGCTCTGGCCATCAGGAAGTTCTCCCTGAGGTTCAGGTGAAATCTCCTTTCCTGCGGCTTGAATCCATTGCTCCTTTTCCTAGTCGCTGAAGCAGCAGAAAACAAGCCCGCTCCTTCCTCGACATAACATCCTTTCAAATATTTAAACATGGCTATCATGTCCCCTCTTAACCTTCTCTTCTGCAGACTAAACATACCCCGCTCCCTAAGCCATTCCTCATAGGGCATGGCTTCCAGACCCTTCACCGTTTTGGCCGCCCTCCTCTGGACACATTCGAGCTTGTCGATATCCTTCTTGAATCGGGGTGCCCAGAACTGGACACAGTATTCCAAATGAGCCTAGCCAATGCAGAATAGAGTGGTACCATTACCTCCCTCGATCTGGACACCATACTCCTATTGATGCAACCAAGAATCGTGTTGGCTTTCTTGGCTACCGCATCACACACTGCTAACTCAATCTTGCTCCATCTTTTTCCAAGGTCTTTCTGTGTGCCACAGTTTAGCTGTGAATATCCAACTTTCTATAACAAAGTCTATATCTTAGGCCAGTTCTGCATTAGACTGTTATAGTGCTATTATTCCACTTTCAACATCCTATGGAATCCTTTGAGGCCCTTTCCGAAACGGCAAACCCCAGGATTCCATAGGTTGTTGGAAGTGGAATAATAGCACTATAACAGTCTAGTGAGGAAGTGACCCTAGTTACAGTGATATAACCCATCATATAGGCATCTGTCAGACACAGTGGGACACTTATTCTTCCAAGGGTCCCTGGTAGGTGGTTCATAGTCACCCTGCCATAATAGCACCCAAAATGTCCTATGGAGGGATCTTTCTCAGTCACAGCAGCCAGATAAGACAAACAAATGAACAAGCTAGGTGTGTGTCTTATGTATATGTGCCTTCCAGTCACCTGTCAACTTATGGCAACCCTACTAATTTCACAGGGTTTTCTTAGGCAAGGAATACTCACAGGTGGTTTTGCCAGTTCCATCTTCTGAAATAAAACCATAGCACCTGATATTCATTGGTGTTCTCCCATCCAAGTACTGGCCCTACTTAGCTTCAAAGATCGGAAGGGATATGGTGCCTTTACGGTATTTAGGCCAGCAAGCTAGATAGAAGAGTTTTTTTTTTCTGGGTCAGATTGCAATCCAGAGAAAGACTGTTTTGCACAGTTCATCTTGGATAGACAGCAGCATTATAAGTTCATTTTACAAGCTAGGTTAATTATGAGCTTTACTAAAATCACTAGACATAAAAAGATCATGCTTGTTTTATTAGAGATGTAGAATCAGGAAGATATACTCTTGTTAACAACAAATATGAAAAGGTATGTTTAACAGATCATAGGCTTTATCAGGATACCTAGAGATGTGTAAGGTGCAATAGGTCAGTGTCACATGAAATATTTTGCACAGTTCAGGTGGCATCCTGTTAGTGAACATGTGTACACAAGCATATATATGTCCCTTTTTGATTGGAACTCTAGCCCCTTGCACTCTATCCAAAACCTTCTTCTGGCACCTGTCGCACCCCAGGAAGGGCCACTGTTGCTGCTTACTTGTGAGGAGAGGAGAGACATGGAGGCATTTCAGACAGGGGAGATGCGACTGGTCTTGGATCTGAAGGGAAGGAAAAAGAGTACACTCCATCAGTGAGTGTACCCTTATTTCTTTCCCATCCAAGCTGAGACCAGGAGGAGCCCCTCCTGGGGTATGACAGCTGCAGGGCAGCCAGGGACACATAGGGCCTTTCCACACTAAACTGTTACAGTGTTATCATTCTACTTTCAACATCCTGTAGAATTCTGGGGTTTGCAGTTTACTGAGACCAAAGAGCTCTCTGGCTGAGAATTCTAAAGGCCCTTCCCTGAACTGCAAACCCCAGGATTCCACAGGACGTTGAAAGTGGAATAATAGCACTATAACAGTGTAGTGTGGGAAGGCTCATAGAAATGTATGGACTGAGCATTACAAACCAACCTGCTTGATGTAGGACTTTCCCCATAAGTTCCCAAATAACTCTAGTTCAAAGAGCTCAGGTGAAAGGTTTGGGAAAGACCTGAACAGACACTTAATAGGAAGAAGAAACATTACAGGGCTATGTCAAAGTGGACAATCTTTTTTTTTTCCTTCTGTAGAACAGGGATGGGCCACTACAACAGATTTGAAGACTATTTTTTTCCAGTTTTGAAAAAAGTTGATATTTTTTGCAAGTGTGTGTTAAACTGTGCAACCCTTTAAAGAGATAAACTTCCTCTCTTGGAGGACTCCAGCAGGCAATTACCCCTTCCCCCCACTTTTTGTTTGTTTGTTTGTTTGTTTTACCAGAGAAAAGGGCAATCTGGGGAGTCTGGAGAGGTAGATGGCCACAAAAAAAAAAAAAAAAAAAAGCCTTAGGGGCCATGTGCCATGCCATGACTGAGTTTGCTTACCCTCTTTCTAGAGGGCCATATTTCCTCATAGTTTTTCTATCAAGGACGTCTGGTTGGTGGTGGGTGGGGCTGGAGATATTGACTGAATCCTGTTGATTAGTCCCAGCTGTAGTATATTTCTGAGCCAGTGGAATGGAGTGTTGTAGTATTAGATTATGACCCTGGAGAACAGGGTTCAATTCCCCACTTGGCCATGGAAAAATCCCCTGGCTCACTTTGGGTGCATCACATACTATCAGCCCCAGAAAACCCTGTGATTGACTTGAAGGTTCACAACAACAGCAACAACAGTAATTCTATTGAATCAATTGTAAAACGATGAGTCAACGTGTAAGTAAATCCTATTGATTCAGTGAGTCTACTTTTGTTGTGTACCTTCAAGTAATTTCTGACTTATGGTGACCCTAAGATGCCCCTGTTACAGGGTTTCTTGGCAAGACTTGGGCCATTTCTGCACTAGCCTGTTTTAGCCTTGAGGCCCCTCCCTAAAGTGCAAACCCCAGGATTCCATAGGATGTTGAAAGTGGAATAATAGCACTATAACAATCTAGTATGGAAATGACCTTGTTCAGAGGGAGATTGCCTTTGCCTTCCTCTGAGGCTGAGAAAAAAAAACTTACTCAAGCTCACTGGCTTTCCATGCCTGAATGGGGATTCATACACTGGTCTCCCAGAGTCCTAAGCCATTTCCACACTAGACTGTTACAGCGCTATGATTCCACTTTCAATATCCTATGGAATCCTGCCCCTCCTGAAACTGCAAACCCCAGGATTCCATAGGATTTTGAAAGTGGAATCATAGTGCTATAACAGTCTAGTGTGGAAATGGCCCTCGTCCAACACTGAAAACCACTACACAATGCTGGCTTTTAGGATCTACTCTAGATGGCACTAATAGCAGGATTTAGGTCATTAGTGGCCAAAGCCAGAACCAAAAGAGGTGGGAACAGATGACTCTTGGCAGGTTTAAATTGTTTGCTTGTAGAGCAATGATCTATTAGACCCAGGTCCCCCAAGTACCGATAGACACCGGTAGGAAATACCAAAGACTGTGTGTTGTCTTGGGAGCTGTTTCTTCTTAGTGTACATCATCTGTATTTTCTGCCCTGTTTTTAGAACTTACCAAAATGTAAAAGTTGTAAAATCTTTTTTAAATGAAGGTGTTTCCCCCCAGTTTATTTGTATATATGCACAGTTTTCATATATGACTATTTTTTAAATGAGAAAGTATATGCAGGGTTGGTGGTTTTATTGCACAGATTGCTACTGTACAGAGATGGGAAAATGTCTTTGCCCTTTTTAAATCAGCTTTTAAATGCATTAACTTCTTAGTGTGCACAAATAAATCTATTACACAGTATCCTCTGCATCACGAGTCCGTATTTTCTGACACTTTTGTTAGCAGGCTATACACCCCCACTCCTTGATATAATTGGCATATATCAATATGGGCGTAAAATATAAATCATGCTCTGCTATGGCTGCGTGGCCATGCTGAGAGAAAGACTGGCTGAACACATGCATTGCCAAAGTAGGTCAGGTAAGATCTTGAGGCATAGCCATGTCATAGTCAGAAAATCATCAAGGAAACTCCAGCAATAATGGACTTACAGTTAGTCTTCAATGACTCAACCTTTAGAGACAATAGTTACCAAAATGTTATTACAGGATGACTGTGTTAGCCCCTCTGCCTCTGGCCTCTGGAACTTCCCCAGTGTTCTCATATCTACCCATCAATCAAGGAGTTATCATGATTCCCATTAGCCTTTTGTCACCTAATGTTGAGACCATTAGTCCATTCTGGACCCCATTGTTTATGCTGCCAGAGAGCCATTAAAACCTTTGCCCTCCAGGCAGAAATAGAGTATTTAAACCCTAGTTTTGGGCTAGCCAACTCGCAGTACACTGGTTATTGGTTGTCATTTTGCTGCTCTGATTCCCAGTTGTGTACTGTGCTTGAGCTCCTAGTCTAAGCCACATTGCTCTCTGCTTCTCTGCTGGATTGGTAAATATCACCCACTTCGCCCTGAAACTCTTTACTATCCAAATTTCCTCCATTTTCCTTTACAGTTGTGTAACTGTGATTACTTGAATCTTGAGTGCATGTGATTGAATTCCCCAGTAAAATATTTTAAAGATGTTCTTTGAATCTCCAGCTGATATTCTTGCACTTGTATGGGTATATACAGGTATTAAAGATCTCATTAGGTTATGCCCCTTTCACAGGCCTCCCTTTTTGAGCTAATATTCCCCATCATTTCAGAGAGGCACTGGTATCACAGGTGGACCACACATTTTGGGGTAACACTGTCATGTGGAATACCAGAATCTGATCACAGTTGTATTGGTGAATCCTCTAGGTATATTCACAGGGGTGGTATCTTTACTAGGAATAAATGTATGACTTGGGAGGAACTGTGCAGAATGTGCATAACTGTATATAAATGATTCTGGATGGAATGCCCAGCTATGCAACAGGACTATTCAGAAGCCCCAGTAGCTCCATCGGAGGTGCCCATATCATGACAGCTGGATATATGCACCGTAATGTGCTTGTGCAACGTTCAGGAGAAGTAATTAAATGACCCAGACAACAAATCAGGAGTGACACATAGGACACTTTTATCTAGGGAGAATTTTCTGGGGACCAAATAACAGTGGTGTTGAGTCTGGAGCCAAAGGTAAATGGGTCTGTATTTCACACAGACAAACGTGCATACATGAACCATCCATTTACCCATTTGATTATTTCTCTTTGTCCCCTTTTCTTCCTTTTTCTCTCCATTTTCTCCTGCCTTCTCTCCATTCTTCTGTCCACTTTCTACTTTCCTTCATGAATTGTCTTCCTTCATCACTGTCCCTCATCAACAATTAGGCCCCAAAAAGTGAGTAGCTTCCTGGAGATGAAAGCCACACTGACCCTGCTGAGGTTTAGTGCTTCCATTAGCAGATCTACTGGAAAACACGCAGCCCTTATAGGCCAGCAAATCCCAATCACTTGAATTTGGGCAGCACTGACAGAAACCAGCAGCTGTGGGGACACAGGAAAGGGTTAAACAGTGGCTAGGAGGGTTGGCTGCATGTTGCCTATCCCCAAAGAGAAATGTGAAATAAGCTGACAGAGGCAGCAACAACCAGCAATACAGTGTGGGAGGATGTGGGAGAGAGACTTCTCTACTATGGCATCCCAGTTTTGGAATATCATGCTCTCAGAGACCCAATTGGCACTAGTGCTGGCGTCACTTCAACATATCTTTTTTTTTTTTTAAGCCTTTGGGACCAAAATTATTTTCTCTAATTTGCACATATGCTATGGTTGGCATTATTTTAGATTGTTTTAACTGGTTTTAAATTATCTGGATTTAAGTGATGAATGCATTATTATGCTTCTTGTTGCTGTGTCCCCTTTCTATGTGAGAATTAAAGATAACAGAAGTCATCTCCAGCTTCCATTCTGATAATCCTAACCAGCAGCCCTCTTGTAATCCTAAACCACACCCAGTTGGGAGGTAACAAGACCATTTAGTTTCCTTAACTTCCCTTCCCTTTATGAAGTGCAGGTCTCAAAAATGTAAAGAGACAGACAAAAGGACTCAGGAATAAACAAAATGGAGAGACTCTGTGGTCTCAGATTTTATTCTATGGAGTAGATAGCTCTCCCTTCTCTACACCTGATGTCATAAAGTTTATGGCCATTTCCACACTATAGTGTTAAAGTGCTGCTATTCCACTATCAACCTCCTATGGAATTCTGGGGTTTGTAGTTTAGGGAAGGGCACTTCGAATTCTCACCCACAGAGCTCTTTGGTCTCAGTAAACTACAAACCCCAGAATTCCACAGGGCATTGAAAGTGGAATAGCAGCAGTTTAACACTGTAGTGCGGAAATGGCCTATGAGATGCTGGAGTGTAACTAGAGACCATTGACAGCACTGAGGCTCAGTAGTTAAGGAAAGGCATTTTTAAAAAATAATATGATGCAGCAGTTGTCTCAAAAATCATTTCCATTCAAAGGGAGTTTTCTACTGGCAATATCGCTCTGCATTGGCTTTCTGTATTTTAAACCGGAAGCCCCTTTTTACCATTATTTAATTTGCTGCTTTTTCAGGACAATTATTTGGAAGCCAAAGGCATTTTGGCACAATATTGTCGTCTTGCAGGTAAGACTGGAAAAGCCAGAATGGAGTGGAAGGAGTTAGAACAGGCCCTTTATAATGTAAATCGCTTCCAAAAGCAATGGGATGTAATAGACATATTTGAGGGGGAAAAAATCATTGTATTGAAACTCTTTGAATATTACCCATACGTTCTTAAGGCCCAGAAGCAATTTAGAATAGAACTAAATGTCCTGGAATGTCAACATCTGAATAAGCCTAAGCATCCCAACTTTTCGCCCCAGTCGTTATAACTTCTGGAAGGAGTGATGTGTAATAAAATACAAAATTTCAACCTGATCAACTTCAGAATAGGAAGCAGTTTCATTTCTGGAACAGAAGTGTTATAACTGGAAAGATATCTTTGGAGGCTTTGTGGTTTCTTTGAAGGTTCTGTGGCTTGTTGCATCATTCCCATTTAGACTTATGTCACTTCACCTTCAAACTTGGTGGTTTTATTTAGCCAGAATTTGCCTTTCTGGGCTCTTATCCAGAAAATTCTGAGCAGGCGCCAGAATATGGTTTCTAGAGCCATTTTGAGGTTTCTTGCATCATTCTCGCTAGTTATGTCTAACTGGCAAAATTGGTTGGTTTGGTTACTTGGAAGTTTTTGCTATAAAGTGCCATTCCAGTTCGTTGTGTTCCATTCTAGCTTTTTATCCAGTTGTTGCTGCTGTAGTTGTTGTTGTTGTTGTTGTGTGCCTTCAAGTTGTTTCTGACTTATGGCAACCTTAAGATGACCCTATCACAGGGTTTTCTGAGGTTAAGAGGGTTTCCATGGCAGAGTGGAGAATTGAACCCTGGACTCCAAGTTCAAAGTCCAGTGCTTAAATCACCACACCACTCTGGCTCTCATCCATTGCAATCCATCTTTTCCTCCAACATACTGGAGACACACCAGGGACCTTGGAGCTGTGTTCCTTCAGCCCTTCCTTCAGCCTTTTCAGCCCTTTCTGCATGTTCCTCTTTACCTAGCACATCACTGTAGAGAGTTCTCCCTCTTATTTTTGGATGCTTCCTGGCTGACACACATGACAACAACTGTAATAGAGCACTAGGTCTGGAAGAGCAGGGGAATTAAGCCTCCAATAATTTTAAGAAATGTTATTAGGGAGTAAGATCTACTAGAAGAACACTCTGTGAATAAACACTGATGAGATTATTCTGTTGAAAGGTCCCAATAATACCCACATTTCTTGACCTTTTAAAATAATACAACTACATGTAGCAAGGCAAAAACCAGCTTCCAAGCCAGTATTTATCACACAGTTTTGAGTACAAGGCGAGGTTACAGAGGAGAATTGGGCAGCAGGATATTTACAGAGGAGAACTGCTCTTTCCTCTTCACATAACTGACAATTCTGCCCTGTAAATGCTATCCAGGATTGAATTCACATTACACAATTATAGCAGTTTGATAATGTCATGGCTTTGTGCTATAGAATCCTGGCACATGTTGTTTTGGGAAGGACTTAAAATTATCTGCTACAGAAAATTCTGGTACTGTAGTTCAGCAGAGAACCCCAGAATTCTCTCGCACAGAAATCTAAGTCCTTCACCAAATTATGATTCCCAGATTTCCATAAGATGACATCAGAGCAGCTCAAATAGTATCAGATTGCTTTGACTGTATAGCATAGATATACTCTAGATGGTTCTCAGCTGGGCAGTGACTATGAGAATAGAATTGCTGGGGAAAGCTATATGGGTGCAAGATTTGCAAGGAGCCATGGTGGCGCAGTGGTTAAATGCCAGTACTGCAAGCCACAAGGTTGTGAGTTCGATCCTACCGGGCTCCAAGGTTGACTCAGCCTTCCATCCTTCCGCAGGTCGGTAAATTGAGTACCCAGCTTGTTGGGGGCATGTATAGAAATACATGCTATTGGTAAGTTGTTCACCGCCTCGATCCATATGGAGAGGCGGGATACAAATAAATAAATAAATAAAAGGGATATTGGGCTTAGAGAAAGTTTTGTAAATCCTTGTCCATAGTTGAAAAAACATCCTTCATTTCTATGAGATCTGCAAACAAGGCTTTGGGAATTTGTACTCGCCAAAGTATTTGTAGTTCTGTCTTAGTAGCCTCAATAAAGCAGCAGTCACTTGGGGAGGGGATCAGTGCCATGAGGAGCTGTGCAAGTGTTGTGAACAACTTCATGGAATCATAGAATCTTAGCGTTGGAAGGGACAACAAGGTCTATCTAGCCCAATGCCCTGCCATGTGGGAAGCCCTACTGAAAGAGACCCATCCAACTTCTGTTTAAAGATTCCCAAAGATGGAGAATCCACAATATTCTGAGGCAATCTGTTCTTCTGTGGAAAAGCTCTTACAGCAAAAAGAAAAAGTTCCTCCTAATGTTTAGATGGAATCTCTTATTACTTGAACTCACTGGTTCATGTTCTTATTTCTGGGAGAGCAGAAAATAAGCTTGCTCCATTTTCTACATAACATCCCTTCAGATATTTAAACTTCGCCTCACTGAAGGGGTGGGAACAGAAGACCTCCGTGTTAGTGCAGCATCCTAGTTTTCAGTATGGGGCAGAGGTTAGGAAGAAAAATTGTGTCCTGGATCAACTTCTCAGAAGCCAGAACAATTTTGTACCTATTCAGTTAAGTTTATTATGTTTTGTTTAGGAGCTTTTAATAAATGAATGCCCATTAGCACTACATTTGTGTGTTGTGCTAAAAATGTAGGGAAGGAAAAAGAGGGGAAAGGAATCTTGTAGCACCTTTAAAATTAACTGATTTATTTTAGCACGAGCTTTCATGGATTATAATCTGTGTCCTCAGATTTGGATTGCCAGACTGGACCTGGAATGAAGCTCCTGTAGCATTAATCCTGAACAGATATTTGAATAGGATTAAGTACCATAAAGCTTTCTCCAGTGGGGCAAAGGTTTCTGTCATCTTTCACCTTCCAAACCCTCATTTCCTGCTGCAGTCATGCCACCCCAACATAACCTATTGCCTTACTGGTGGAGTCGGCTGACAAAAACAGAGCTGGGAGACTACAATAACTGGGTTGGAAAAGAATGGCTGAAAGCTGGGGTTTGGAAGGTTTGGGAGGATATTATCTTGGTAAAATTTGACAGACATGGACTTCAGTAAATCTTAATGGAGTTTTATAGTGTCCTGTCCTGTTCCAAGATCTGGACTGAATTTACAGGGGACCCATCCCAGATCCAACCTGTCAAACCTCCTTCAGATGCATTGATGGAATACAATATTGAGGGCTCAGATATAAGCACACAGTTAAATAGTTGTGGGGATGGATTCAGAGTGAAGTGGAGATACGACTGTTGTTACCCTGATTTCTGGGAGTCCCGTGAGGGACACCTAAGTGAGCTCCAAATTATACAAGTTGGGGAAATTAGCAAAGAGCACAAGCTAGCAATATGAGAGGCAGGGCAATGGAGTGAGATCTTTTACCCAATGTCTATCGGGTCAGGCTGAGTCAAGGAGCAAACAGAAGTGAAATAATAATTGTTGTTTTTATTAAAATACAATCAAACAGTATATGCAGCACACTCACACAGATAACTAGAGAAACAAAGGTTGGAGTGGGATAGAGGGATTTTTAGAGGAGGTCGTTGGTATGGGTAATACTACACCTGTCCTGAAGCCCGGGTAGTCTGCAGCAGAGGTTTGGAGGTATGGAGTTTCTCAGTACGTGGGACTGAGGGGAAGGCTCACCAAGCACAACGGCAGCAAGGTGGGATGGAAGTCGGGAGCGATCCAAGGAAGCTCTCAAAGTAGGGGTTCTTATAGGGGAAAATGTGGCCGTAGGCTAGTCCGTACTTGGGGAAAACAATAAGTTTCGGGCAGGAGACAAAGCCTCCGAAAGGTCAGAATTTAGCATGATTGAGTTAAGTCCGAATTGTCAATAGAGTAGCCAGTATGCAAACACAGAGTGCTTGACAGATGAGGATTTGTCTAATCAAGCTGCCTGCTTGCGGCAGGGAGTTCTTTGTAAGTAGCATGCATACATAATAGGATAGTTGCCTTGAGGTCTCCTGAAGCGGCGGGATGGCTATTTCTGGCCTGCCTGTATTTGTGTGGAATATTACAGCGATTAATGCCTGTATTTGTTTGGAATATTACAGCGATTAGTGGCCGTTCCTGTCTGTGAGCTTGTCTGGGGGCCTCGCAGCATGTGGAGAGGAATAGGTAAAGAAGGTCGAATTATTGATATCAAAGTGATATCTAATATCCCACAAATCCAGACTAGCAACTGAGGTAACATTGTCATACTGTTTGTAACCTTCTGCCTGTACCTGGGCAAATTTTTTTATGAATCTAGTGTAATCTGATGCCTGCCATCGTATTAATTGTCAAAGAGTTAGTTGTGTTAGTCTGGTGCAGTTGAAAAAGTAGGGAAGGAATTGCCCACATTCAGAAGAGTTCACTTGTGTGCATTCCTATATCTGGATGTCATATGGAAGGTGATAGAAGGGTAGATCCATAAGACCAATGGTGAGGGTTAGAAATACATCATGTATATGACCAGTGTCTGGAAAACATGACAGAGATCATATTTGAATCCAGGACCGTTTGTTTGTTTGTTTGTTTTATTCTGAGAACTAAGCCACTGCTTCTCAGCTAGCTTCAGTGAATCTCCTGAGTGTGTATCTGTTTTGATTGCATTTGTTTTGTTTTAATGTTAGTGGTTAGAATTCATTATCACAGTTACAAATGCAGAACCTAGAGTTACGCATCTATAAGTGATTTGTATTCATGATCCCTACATATTCAATCATGTAGGGAATGCCTAGGGATTATAAAAAAAAACCCCAGCCATGCCTTACCAGGCAGCAGGTGCTGTGAGTGACAGAGGTATCGTGTCCTGTCAACTGAGATTTAGCAGATGGATGCTTCCCCCTCTTGAAAGCATTCTCTGGTGTGATAAAGAATTGTGGCAAGGATCCTGCCTCTGACCATAGCACTGAAGACTGCTCATGAAAAGGGGTGGAAATCCTCATCTGGTGCATCCCAATCGACAGGAGAACAGATCCCCTTTGCTTACAATGGCTGCTGGCCAGAAAGGAAGGACTGGGGGACATTTGCATTCTGCATGTATTCTCTACATTACTGAATACGTAGGGACCACAAACAAACAAAACAGATGCAATTTGTTACTTAGCTATGCAGCTAAGGTAATTATGTAGCTCAGTAGTGCATGTAAAATTCTGGCCATTGTTCATAGCTATTCACTGTTTCTTGACAGAAAGGGGTGGATATAAATGCAGACCAAGATTCTTCACCAGAAGATGTGCATATCTAATGTAGCTATTCCTCTGTATCTATGTGTCTCAATGCTACCCCAAAACCCACCTTGTAAGCCATGTGCCTTTCCTAACATAGCCATTTCTGGGTTGTTGGAGAGATGACATGCCCCAAGGATTTCATCTGAAGGAACCTTTGGGGCTCCTTGGGATGCTTCTGCAGCTGCTTATCCCTTTACTCTCTGACAACCCAGAAATGGCTGCATTGAGGGTCTGGGTGTATGTGCCTTACATGGCAGGTTTGGGGGTTAGCTTTTGGTTGTTGCATGTTCAGAACAGAAAACCAACCTACACAATGACCAAAAAAAGTGAGTTGCAATGGCATACGTTTGACTTACGCTGCTGGAACTTACTAAAAGAATGCCAGCTGCAATAAAGAAATAAATGAAGTGTTCTGGACTTTACAGTTTTTTCACCAAGATATTATAAGAAAAAGGCAGTTGTCCCTTTAAAATCCATGGGGTTTATTGCTCCATGCAAATTATTTAGTATGGAGATGGAAAGCAGTTTCTTGGGGAAACAAGTTTTGTGACAACTAGCTCATATTCTTTCTTGGAAATAGTTTGACTACAGGGGGTTTCCTCTTGGTTGAGAAGAACAAAAGAGATGATAGCTTGGGTTCTATAACAACGTCCTTTACAATCCAAAAGTAACACCTACTATTGCATCTGGAAGTGGATTGAAAGCCAAAGTCGACTCTGTATGGAGTACAGGTGTAACTTGCTCCCAGTGGTGAAAACACCCTACAGATGGATAGCAGGGCTCTGCAGAAAACCTGCAGGTAATTCAGACACTTCTGTGAAGGGCTGTTTGCTCTTGCTAAGTGAATGCAGGAAGCAAAAGCAATCCACTGGCATAACTGTGGCTCATCTTTAGCCACCAGACCGACAGACTTAAGCATCCAGCATCAGCAGAGAAACCCCAATGGCCTTATATTAGCTTGTATTCTTTTATAAGGTGACAAAATGCAATCGTTCTCTTTAAAGGCCAAACATCTGTTCCATGTTTCTCCTCAGCCAAGCAATGTTTACTTGGCAGGGTTATACATGCAGCTTCAGATACTTTCCAATGTTGGGAGGTCAGCTCCTCCAAGGACAGGCAAAGGGTTGTCACAAAAAAAGTTTAAACATAGGTCGAGAATATGGGTGTGAAAAGCCACGCCATTCATCGCCAGGAACTCCAAAAACAATATTCCCAAAAGGAATGTTATTTATTGGGCATAGTGTCATCAGGTGGCATCTTTGGGAGAAAGCAAAGGCACAGGCAAGACTGGCCTTCTTTTAAAATTATGCTTTTTTTCCCCCTGGCATGTTAATGAATGTGGGCTGATTGGGTCTGGCAATTAACATAATTATAGCTTTCCACAATGCAGTTCACATAATACTAGGGATGGGCCAACTGAATCCTCAAATCTTTGGCAGGGATTCGAGATTCGGGAATCCGAATCCCTTTGCCAAAATAGGCAAAAGGAATCTTTCAAATCCGCCACTCAAACAGTTTGTTGGAGACCGAGAAGCCTGAAAACCTGGGAGGCCGAGATGCCTGAACACTTGGGAGACCAGGGCGCCTGAAAATTCGGGACCAGGATGGGATCCTGCCCCTCACGTGTTTCCCCACCCAGTGGGGGCACGAGCGATTGGCTGGCAGACCGGCATAAAGCCTCACATGCACTGGAGTTCACCATTTCTCTCTCCTGCTGCCTGTGCCCCAAGTGCTGCCTCTTCCTGCTGCTGCCTCCCTCTGCAAAGTAATTTTGGAATAGGGATTGGGAGGTGAGGGACAGGGGGGGAAAACTGAGTGGGTGGGGGGTCTAGGAGCTTTTGGGAATGTCCCAGGGGGTTCCAAAGACTGCAAAAAGGGGTTCAGGGGTTCCATGCAAGCCATGCCAGCCGTGCTTTCCCCTTCACTGGCTTTCTTTGGTCAGTTCTGTGACTAAGATTGTCATGATGTCACTTCCCCTCTTAGTTTCTGTGTCTTGAATACATGAATACCTCAGTTAACTCGTTTTGAAGCTCCCTTTTAGAAAGTCTTTTTATGCTTCTCAACCCCTTTTCCTCTTTTTCCTCTGTCTAGCTGCAAGTTTATAACCGTTGGAAAGGTTGCAAAGAAGGGCTGGAGAAACACAGACTTTTGGTCTTGTGTTGTAGCAACATGTCTGTGGTAAACAATGAATGCCAAAAAACTTGAGCTGGGAAAGAATGGGATTCTACTATAGATGATTCTATAGGAGGAGTGTATGTTGCCTACAACAAGGTGAACCGTAGCTGCCCCCAGAATCCTTTATTGAGCATGCGTTAATCTGTATTATTTTTTTGATTTGAGACTGGAGGGTAGGGATTGGGAATTGTTGAGACAGGCCTAGGGATTTGACTTGAATGTCCCTTGCAGGACTTGAGGGTAGAGAATTGACTGGACTAGAGGCTTGTTTGTGTGCGCATGTATGTGTGTGTTTTTAAGTGTTTTCTTTGTTGCAGGTCTTGAGACTTGATTCTTGAGACTTCAGGGTGCAGAACTGAGATTGGACTAGAGGCTGTTTGTTTGTTTTTTTGTTTTAAGTGCCTTCCTTGTTGCAGGACTTGAGACTTGACTGGAAGGTACAGTCGTCTCGAGATTTCAAGGACAGCTGAACATTTCTTTGCATCACTCCCTTGCAAAGCTCTTTCATACACGATTCTGGGGTTTGTAGTTTTACAACGTGTCACTGCCTTCTCTGCCAAAGTGTGCTGGCACATCATCAAACTACAAACCCCAGGATGCCAGAAGGAGCTGTGCAAAGAAAAGCTAGTTTTGACCTGGATTATCTCTGTAATCTGGCCCTGTTTACACAGGCAGGAAAATGTGGGATTAATCCACATTTTTCTGCCTGTGTAGAAAAGGCCTTCATGTCATTTTCAATTTGGGGAGATCCTGAGGCAAAACTAGGACAATTGTCTTGGCCAGATTTCTTCAGAGGGAGGTTTGCCTTTGCCTGGGCTTTTGCTAAGGCTGAGAGAGTGTGTCTTGCCCAAGATTATCCTTCTTTCCCTTGCTTGTTAAACTCTTTTTGAAAAAAAGGATTTGAAAGATTCGAGATTCGTGAGATTTGTGGATTCCCAGAACCTTCCAGGGATTTGGATCTGGATGCAGATTCAGAAAATTCTGGATTCGTCCCATCCCTACATAACACTATTATTAATAGTGGCTCAAGACACTTTTCTGCCTGGAACTGAGCACAGCTGTTACCCTCCCAACACACACACAGTAGAGCCAATGCCTTGAACTTTTTGCTTTACCATTCGAATATGAGTGCCTGCCTCTGCCTTTACAATCCAGCCTGAAGCAGTCCTCTTCATTCTTTGGGATGGTGGGACTGGCCACTTGGAGACATGTATGCAGTTACAGGAGCTCCCCCAGTGTGCCATCTGAAGCAGCTAAGAGTGAAGTTACTGCAACTACTCACTGCTCCTACTGCTGGTTAACCCTTCGAAACTACTTTTCTGAACTGGGAGAACAGACACAGCTCTGATTACTACTACAGCCTACTGAAAAGCTTCTCAGAAACATTTGGTTAGCTACATGGGCACAGAATGTTGTGTAGATCACTGCTCTGGGCCTGGAGAAGGGGGGAATTTTCTGTCCTACAAGCCTCTGGATTGCCAACAAAAAAAGGCAAACAACAACAATTGGAAATTGCCAATGTCCACATCTGGTTTGAAAATATATGCATCTATTTTCATGTTAAATAGTGTGCGAGTGGAATTTATTCAAAGGCAAACTCGCACTCTTGGAGATTTCCAGGAGGGACGGTGGAACCAGGAAAGGACTAGAAAAGGGAAATCCAGGGAATATCAAGTGGATGAGGGCCTTAGAGGCGAGGATACATTTCTGCCATCAGCGGACAAGATCATCTTCCAAGGTAACCTAACCAGGCTATTAGAATGTTCACACAGCACTCTTGAGAGCCAACATGGTGTAGTAGTTTGAGTTTTGGGTAGGATTCTGGGAGGCCAGGGCTCAAAGCCCCACTCAGCCATGGAAACCACCTGGGTGACCTTGTGCAAGTCACACTTTCTCAGTTTTGGAAGAAAGCAATAGAAAACTTCCTCTGAATACATCTTGACAAGAAAACCCTAGGATAAAGGTGTGATAATTTAGGCACATAACAAACAGAAGTCTAAGCACCTGAATTTACTGGAGGTTCCTCACAGGCCAAAGTGGGAATGAAGAAGTGATGGCTGGATGTCTGTTCTCTTGGTGCGCCAACTTTCCTTTCCCAGAAACCCACACTATTCACAAGCTCTGGGAAAGTGGCAGGAAAGTCAGTCCATCAGAAACTGTCTTGGATGGTGGGGGTGGGACTCCGGGGACAGAAAAGAGGCTTCACTCTGGTTTGTTCCCAAAGTGTATAAAGAGGTCCTCAGTGAGCCAACAGTCAGCTGGCTTCAGAATATCTTCCTATCCTCCCTCCCTTGATCTAGATTTTGTTGTTTGCAGTTCTAAAGGGTGGTGCTTAACTCTGGCCCTTTTCGCATGGTATTTTCCATGCGAAAGGGCCCCTGGAGTGTTGTGCGATTGTGAGGAGCGATCTGCATGATGCACTCACAATCACATGATGCTCCAGGATAGGACAGGCGACAATCGCACACTTTTTCATTTTTGGCTAGAAGCTGAAAATGGTGCACAATCGTGCATTGCTCCCAGGCCCCATGCACACTTACCTGGCATGTGGAGCCTCTGGAGCCACGCCGGTCATGCTTCCTGCCCCAGTGCAGCCTGGAAAGGACCCAGGATGCACTGCGGAAGGAAGAGGCGGGGCTCTCACGCGAGCAGGCAGCTTGTGCAGAGCTGAAGGACCCTGGACGCAAGAGCCTCTCGCCAGAGGCTGCTCGTGTGATCCCCGCACCCCAGTGCAGGAAGACGGTGCGGAAAGGGCCTCTGTGTTTACTTCATAATTCTAATCTTAATCTGTGACAACTTTGGGCAGCTCTGGAATGTGGCTGAATCCTGTTTGAGAAGAGGACACCTATGTTTCTGTCATAGCTGGTTTGAGACAATTCTTCTTAAAGAACCTTATGGGAGTAGGTAACTGCAATCACACCAAGCTTGAGGGTGCATGGCCCTGCTTTGTTTTCATATGGCAGAGAAACAGCGAGTGGCTTCTGCGCATGTGATGTCCAGTATCTGTCATTCTAGGGTCTACTCGGCAAGCAGGCTGGGGGGAGTTGGTTTCCACCAGTAGGTAGGTGGGTGGGTCGGCCAATGATAAGATTGGAAGCTGGACTCCATGGCCCTTGTGGTCTTTTCCAACTCTCTGATTCTAGGATTTGGACTCATGCTGGATTAAGTTGCCTTGGGTATAATTATTCAAGCTACGGCCTCTTGCCATTCCATCAAAGGGTACCTGTTTTTATTTGGGCCAAGCAGAGTCCACAACTTTTGCCACTGCAAGTAAGTTAGAGATGGATGGGGGGACCTCTCACCATGGGCTGCATGTAGTCCACAAGTTTAGGTCATCCTCATTCAGCTTCAAGCTTTTTCAGCTGGCCACAGATCACAGATGATATTTAGGGAAATGGTTGCACAAAACTGAGCTTTGCTAGAAAGGTCTCGTATGGAATTGAGCTCTCCTTTGTATGCCAGGAAGCCATTGCATAGAAGTGAACTGTTTTGGGGTTTTTTTCAGGCAAGGAAGCTGTTTTATGGAATTGCACTGTACTTTCAGTTCAGAAATGTTGCATTGAGACTAAAAACTTACATAAATGTGCCTTTTGCTTTGTATACCTGGTGAGGAATTATCCAGATAGGGAAGAATTACAACTGGCTCCACACATTTTGCTTCTGCTGTGCTCCATGCCCATAGCACCATCCACTGATAATTTTCTTTTTGGAATTAGATCTTTGAGATGGCAAATAGACCTCATTTTTTATTTCAGCTAAAATTCAAATGAAATCCAATTTACTTATGCAGTTACAGACCTGATATTCTAACTTAAAAGTTTGATCTTCTAAGGATTTGAACGTCACCTGTTAAAAATCTCAGACAGCAAGCAAGTTATTTTACTACAGGATAAATGAATACAGGTACATAAATATTATCTCTTCACCTGAATTGCCTGTTTTCGACATAATATGTGGGGGAGGGTTGGCCTTTGAAGTTTTACTCAGCTCTTACCTCATGTTTTGGGAAAAACCTGCAATGTGCATTGAACTATGAAAAAAAAGGGGGGAGCTTTGATCTCTGGAAATCTTGTATAAAAGACCCTTCCTGCCCCTTCCTCCACCATATGGAGAGTTTTCAAAAGCTGTTTTATGAAAATGTAACATTCTTTACCATCTCATCATTTTCTTTGATGGTGTAATGGAGTGCAAAGGATCCCCTTCTCATAAACCAGTCCTTTCTGGTGAGTCACATACTAGTTGTAATTTCCAGTGGAATTTGCCCAGTAATTGCTTACCGGGGTAGATAAGGTGGTAACCAATTTAAAGTTCTAACACATTTGAGCACACCCGTTGTTGTCCCAATTCTTCTGTTCTCCGGATTTTATCCCATACACAGAGGACCCTGTCAGCATTGTACATTCCTGTTGCACCAGTGTGAGCTATTTAGTTAGACTCACTCTTCACTTGGATTGTATCAAGGTGGAAACCATTGGTGTACAGTTAGCTGATGAACAATTGAGGTATGAAGGTGGCACACTGACAACCCAACTACATAATGCTGCCAATTGCAATAAAGGCCAATTGACAGTATTAATAAGTTTGTGTTCTACTGAAATACCAAAGGAAACTGTGGATTGAAGTTCACTTAGCCATATGTTTCTCTAAAAATTAACATATTTTCCACATTCATATACTACATGACGAACATGCTTCTGTCTTTATGAAGCACCCATACCCTTAAACAGAGGTTTTGTTGTCAGCATCTTCAGTCTATATAAAAGGAAGAGCTTTCCAACCTTCTAACAAAGGCATTCCCTATAATAAGAAACACCTGATAACTCCACAACCACATGACAGCAAGGGCCTGTCCTATCAACTACTTAGTTAAGTATACTTAAATAACTTCTCTTGGCCTGATCTCTTTCCTCAAACCTGATGGAAACATCATTCACTCATGGTCTTATTAGTGGAAGAATGGACTTCTTCTCCCCATGCAGTTTATCCTTGCTGGAATAGATTAGGGTGGGTATTATAATTGTAACAATAACGTCCCCTCTTCTCCAACCTACTGGTCATCAGATCCATGGGGAGAAAAGCATCCATTCTGACAGTGAACTGGAACATGGCTAAATGATGTTTCCATCAAGTTTTGGACAAGGGTATGGGCCAGGAAGGTTACAGAGAGCCTTTCCGCACTGCACTGTTACAGAACTATTATTCCACTTTCAACATCCTAGGAAATCCTGGGGTTTGCAATTTAGGGAGGGGACTGCAAACCCCACGATACCATGCATTATACAGTTCCTGTGCCCTTTCCTTGGATAGACAAAAAACTGATCAGCTAATCTGGTGTGCGCATCTCAAGCAGAATTCGTATCTTCTATTGTATCAGTTAACTCTCATCTCCCCTCCCTCCTCCTCCTCAATTACTGGCAAGCATGTTCATGTTCTCTGAGGAGGAAAAATATAATTCAACCAATTTAACTTTATAGTTTAGAAACCAAGATTCATTAGCAGATTGCAATCCTCGCTGGCATCCTGTTGTGGCGCTTTAGGCATTTATATGTTCCCTTAAATATACAGTTGTTGCGCTTTTTCAGCCATGGAGCAATGCCTGTACACAGTTTACAATTGGATAGAGTTCTACAAATGCAGTTGCACATTACTGGATGGAGTATAATTACTCATCAATGCCTTCAGTTTCTGTATTTGTGGATTATTTTTAAAGCCCATATCCATTTTATTGATAATTTTCTTCAAATTTCATTAATAAAATAACATGTATCAAGATAAAGTTAGGGGGTGGGTAGAAACAGATGTTTTAGGCATCATGGATATGAGATCTCTTTATACTAGGACACTTCAAGAAGATGCCTTCACTATTATACACCCTGTTTTGGATTGGAGAGAATACCACCCTCCCTATTTTTGCAATTACCATGCCTAACGAAGAATTATTTAAGAACTAAGAACCTGCTCCTTGATTTTAAGGGCTTGCTCCCAGCAATAGGACTTAAGCCTAGAGGCCCTGTTCTTAAGCATCTGGGACGTAAAGTCCTTACAAATAAGACAAGCCTGGAGGTTGTGGGCCTCCCCAAAGCAAAAGAGGCACTCAGAGTGCCCGTCCAATAGTGGGACTTTGCGACCACAGGACACACAAAACTTAAACAAAGCAGACATAGAAGAAAGGGAGACGAGTTCTTACTGACTTTATCCAAAGAAAACCACAAACTAACAAAGAAAGGAGGTGAAGCAGCCTGCTGAGCTAGGAAAAAGCCTTTCTGAGCTGCTAACAGGTCGGCGGATGAAAAGAAACTGAGGAGAGACCATTAGCTTGGCGGGACTGAGCATGCTCAGTACTGGATGGCGGAGGGGTTCCCGCCAAGCTGCTCAGCTCTGGAAATTTCTGAAAAGCTACTGCGCATGCGCGAAGATTCCCATTGTGTGAGGCACAGAGAACACGAAGAAGAACAGCTTGATTCACCTGGATCGTGGAAGCAGCAAGCACACTGGCAGACATGCATTTGGTTGCACAGTGTTAGGGTTAGTGGTAGGGTAGAGTAGTGCAACCACAACTTAACTATGCGTGTATAATTTATGCAATGCAAATGCAATGTGGGATATCAGCTGCTAACTTGTTCAGCTCTGGCTGAGTTCAGTGGAGTTGAAAACATTTTCTCCCTTTAGAAATCTCTTATCCATTTTCCTACAATTGTAGGTTTTTGTTTATTTCCTTCCTTCCATCCTTCCTCCCTCTTTTGCAAAATGTTAACACCTATCATCTCTTCTGGTGGTAGGGTTAGGGAAGCTGATGTTTTTGCATTCCTGTGTTAAATTGACTGCTCCAGTTTGAAAACAAAAAGCAGTTACTGATAATATGTAATTTGTGTACCTTTGTTTGGTTTGATGCCGCAAACGGGACTTTTTGTGAAAGATGGGGAAAATGCAACAAATTTGTGCAGGATCCAAAATTTGCTGGAGAGGAAGGAGGAGCTCAAAGATGAAAGACCACAAGCGAACTCCCTTAACTGGCAAGGAATGAATGGGTGGCAATGGAGCATACAAACAAAAAGAAGATTCCAAATCCTCTGAGAAGAGCTTTCACTTCCAAAGGGTTTGGCCACCATTTTCTCTTAACGTGCACTTCACTCTCTCTCCAAAACTGCCTTTAATTGGGAAAGCTTCTGGCAGAGTTTAATTGCTCAATTTATGTTGGGACGCCCAGAAGCTTGGCAGCACTGAGAGACTCAAGCTGCCTCTGGACTTCTCAGGCTTTTTTTAACAGTGTGGAAAATGAAACACTTTGTGGACAATTTACCGGTGCCTGAGCTGCAGGAAGTGCCCACTCTTAAGTGTTAAACATTTCTCGAATTCATTACTGTCAATCAAAACATTTGTCTATTCCAGGCCTGCCTGACCTCTGAACACACAAAGTATATGCAATCCAGACATGTAGGTGGCCTTTCAGAGGCTCAGTAAATATTCCTCTGACTGGAACTGCAAAAAGGGTGGGCAGAGTTTACCTTGGTGTGTTCCAGGTTGTGCACCTCCCATTGACTTTAAATCTACTTTAGTATCCTAACTTGTTCGCAACCTGAGGCTTTGTTGATTTTAGACACAGGACGGTATCCTGCACAGCAGTTAGATTCATAGCCTAGAGTTTTGGATCAATCACTGCTCCATATTCAGCTATGCTGCATATTCATAAATGTGAACCTATTGCTACAATCATGAATGACCCCTGAAACCTACCTAAAACTCCAGGGAGCCACTCTAAGGCCATTTCTGTCCTACACTGTTACAGCGCTATTATTCTACTTTCAACATCCTGTGGAATTCTGGGGTTTGTAGTTTACTGAGGCCAAAGAGCTTTCTGGCTGAGAATTCTAAGTGCCCCTCCCGAAACTGCAAACCCCAGGATTCCATAGGATGTTGAAAGCGGAATAATCACGCTATAAGAGTGTAGTGCGGAAATGGCCTATGAATGTAATGCAGGACTTCAGCCGTCCTTCCTTATTGTTCCTTGCTCAGACTTTGAGTGTAATACTTTCAAAAACATGGGGTGCTATTTTATCCTGTTTCGAGCAGTTTTGCGCAGAATATTTTTGCAGTGATTATAAATAAAGAGAAAATGAAGTTTCACATTAAACTGTTTAAACATAAAATGGTACATAGTAGTTTGCAGTGAAAAATTTCTTATTACTGAAGGAGAGAAACAAATACAAGTCAGGCAAGCTTATACATCAGTAGTGGAAAGTATCCTCGGTGCGCCTGCAGCATGCACACTTAGTTCTGAAGGCATATATATATGAGATTTTGTAAAATTAATGCAAAACTCAGTGTGTGTTTAAGAGTACTAAAAAGTGGAAACTTAATTAACACACAGGAAGGCAACAGAAATAAAATAAATTAAAGGCATTAATAAAAGCTTCTTTCCATATACAAATATCCTTTGGCCTTTTTAAAACTTTACTGACGCTGACTGTACAAGCATTAATTCCTAAGCAAAAAAAATGTACAAAAGTCTTATTTTCATTATTAATTTTTACATGAAGAAGGAGATAGCTTAATAATGAATCCATCAGCTCCTCAAGAAAAGAGGCTCCAATGCTTTGAAGCTTCATCGTATCTCTAGTGAGCTGGAAATTAAAGCTTTAAACCTCCTTCCCAGCACTAGAGCTTTGCTCAAATGCAAGAAAAATGCCTGGCACTTTGGGCAGAGAATGGAAGGCACTTAGCATCTTCTGTGAAATGCATGGCAATTGTAAGTCAAAGTCCATCCCAAACCCTGGCTTCTCCACTGGTGTGACTCGAAGTACACCTATTTTCTAGGCTCTACAACAAATGAGGATGCGATTCATTCAACACCAACTCCCTCTGTCCATGCGAAGCGCCCACCCCGCACTTGTCTTTTGTACATAGCTATCCAGTGCAAGATTAAATAACTCTCAACATTTGGCTATGTAGGTCTCGTTTCCTTAGTTATGATACCTCATTGCAGGCAAGACGCTCATTTGGAAAAAGGCCACACACAAGTTACTCAGTCTCTTCTTAATTCTTCACTTCACTGAGTAAAAGGCCATCCCATGCACAGGCAGTTTAGGCTGCAATCCTACACCAACTTACCTGAAAGTAAGCCCCACTGGATTAGTGAGTGTTGTTTCTGAGTAGACATGCATAAGACTGCACGTTTAAGTTCCCTTGTGTTGTATACTGTCCCAGAACAAGAGACTAACCCATTGTACAAGTGGTTCCTATAGGAACTGGCTACAGGAACCACCCTGGCAAACTAGAATCTGCCTTCTGCTCTGCTACCCGGCCCCCTTTACCAGCTTCCTGCAGTGATCTGAACTGAGGCAGTATAGGTAGTGTGCCAGTATTGCTGTAACATGTGCTTATCTTTAGAAGATATGAAACAGAAGTATATTTTGGCTTGCAAGTTAAAGGCTCCTGTTATTTCTTGCAGGGGAGGGAAAGGCCTTGTTTATGTAGTCAATAGACATACAGAGCACTACTGACACACCATGTCAAGAAATAAACATCTTAAATTGGATTTTCTTAGGCTCTTAGGATGTCAGAACTTATTAGGTTATTCAGCACTTTGGGGAATTTGCCTGCAACCTAAGGCGGAAAGCTTAGCTTCGGATGCATAATGTGTATCTTAAATCTCCTTCACCATTAGTTTCTGGAAGAATGGACCAGAAAGCCAGCAGTTTTGATGTACTGTTTTCAAAGCTTTCTATAGAAATATACCAAAGGCTCTTCCCGCCAATCTTCAGATGTTTCTGACGATGTACTTTCTGGATTTCATTTTTTCCCCCTTACATGGCTTGCCATGTAGAGTTTGTTGCTGGTGCAAAGCTTTAGTATTTTTCTGTTGTATTCTCACAGTAAAAAAAAGTTCACTCAGGTCCTTCCATGTTCTGGAAATCCATGGTGTGTTCCTTCTCAGCTCCTGCTTGTCTTTTCATTTGGACTTGCTTATAAATCTTTGGAAAATGAAATGCATTGGCAGTGCAAAGTGGGGGAACTGTTAAGCAACAAAGTCAAGGCAGGGAGAGGGGGATTTAGATTAGGTGGTGTGTGTGTGTGTATGTATGAATGTGTGGAAAGATGTTATCTACAGGCACAGGATTCCACTGTCATGTTTGGGTAGACTTTGAGTACCACATTCTTATTTTCATCAAAGAACAAGATACTGAGAGATGACATCTTGTCTGGGACGCAGCAAGGTTCGGGGATTCCAGAGACAACACCCACAGCTCTCACAATGCTCTGGATGGTGGCATGGTTTGAAGGCTTCAGAGCCTGCAGAAGACAAAAAAGACAATAACAGAATAGGAATATAAACGACTGGGAGCATTTAATGTTAATCTGCCACTTGACAACAGTCTAATTTTGGGCAGATCTGCACTGCAAGTCTAGATTGGTTTTATACCAGGTTTACTCTCATGTCTTTCAAAAAAGCCTGGCAGTTGCATTTTAATAGGCACCATGCTGTGAATTTTCTGAGAACTCCACTTCTCCCTCCCTGAACAACAGTTAACAAGGCCCTATGTTACATGCCTGTTAATTCAGGATGAAGAACTATGGTCCTCCAGACATGGCTGAACTCTCTTCAGCATTACCCAGCTTACCTAGCAGTGAGAGATGGTTGGACTTCCAGTCCACTGACATCTTTTGAGCTGGGGGCACAGTCATCCACCAGTATGTAGTTGCATTCATAGGACATATCAGAATCAGTGTTTGTTTAAGAAGACTCTAATTCAACTGCCTATGTCACTCTCAAGTAATGACATCTCACAAAGGTCTCAATGCTTATGACAACGATTTTGGTGGGAGTCTGGGAACTGGCTGTCATCTTGGGCCTACAGATGAACGCTCTTTTTCCTTGCAGCCCAGCTAACCACTGGCTGTGGGATGACTACATGCAGAAACACTGTTCCTTGGCTTCTGAAATTGCTGAGGGAATGGAGGCAGCAAGGTTTTCCTGCACCTAACAGTCTGTATATATATATATATATATGTGGGCAGATGCACATGTAATGGCTCGACCTCCTAGTTAACACCAGGTATAACTTTTCACAGCCAAAATGTCTCCAGATATAGATGTGCAAGTCAATACCCTGGCTATTGGATAACACCATCGTTCTACAGCAACAGCTTGTGCATTTATAACACAAATAAAATTTGAACTTCTGTGATGAAGTTTTCAAGAGTTCAGCAACAGACAAATTGGTTTGTAATATATGCAATACACAGCAAGACAATAAGATTAGGGACTACAAAGCTAAACACAGGACTCTTAGTGCAGATTCGTCTGATCAAGGAACAGAGTACTTCTAGATAAAATGCTTCTCCCATTAGCAATTGAAGATTACTGTACAGCTTTGTCTTTCCCTCTATAATGATTTTTTTTTTGAAAGAATAAAGATGGAGAATATCATAACACCAAAAGTGGAATATGATGTTTTCTGGATTTCATGAATATGGCAGCGGAACAGGACCTCATCTGGAAATACCTCTGGATGACAGAAATGTTCAGGGTTTTTAGTGCTGAACACATAAGAAGGGAGTGGGAATGTAACATAAATCACAGAAAAGATGCTACAAGTAGCTGTGAGAAAAGCCAGTGACAGACAGTGAAGATTCATTTTGCAGAATACTATCTCAGTCCATTTCTGCCCTACATCGTTATAGTGCTATTATTCCACTTTCAACACTCTGTGGCATTCTGGGGTTGTAGTTTACTGAGGCCAAGGAGCTCTCTGGCTGAGAATTCTAAATGTCCTTTCCTTAAACTACAAACTCAAGAATTCCACAGGATGTTCATAGTGCACTACAACAGTGTAGTGCAGAAATATCTCTGGTTTGGTTTAATATTATGTCTGGTTGATTACTGGGGGTGGTGGCCTTTGAGTGCTCTCAATGTATTGCTAAGTAAGTTCAGTTCCACTGAGTGTGATGGAACTTATTTTCTGGTTAGTGGGTTTAGCATTCCATCCTTAATTGGTGTTAGCATAATTCATTACTTGCATGCTTTACAGCTTATGTAGGTGGAAAAAAAAAAGCCAGAAATCAAGATTTCTATTTGAACCATTAACTCAGTCCTTCTTAAGCTATCTGATGTGGGAGACTGGCTGGATATTTTATTTTACTTTATCTTATCTTATTTGTCAATGTGCCAGGGACTGGCATTGTACAGAGGGCCCATTAATTTCAACTATTTATTTCCTTCCTGAAAACTTGCTGTACATCAAGAGTCAATAGTTTGTGGACTAGCACCAGTCAATGGATAACCACTTTGAATAGTATGGCACTAACTGATTTAAAAATGAGCATAGGTGAAAAAGAAACTTGGATTTGGCATAACTCTCATTCTTTGCCAGATATTACTTGCTAAGTACAACAACGGATCCCACTAGTTCAATGCAACATACATACATACTTACATACACTCTATATAATTTAAAAACTCAAGCACAGCAGGGACCATACATGTGCTCAAACAGCCCTTCTACCTGGATGTGGAATTCTGTATAAATAGTAGCTGCACAGATGATTCATTCCCTCAACCATGTGTGTAGTTTGGTAAGCAGCATATCTAGGCTATTAGTGGCATACAGAACTGCAAGCTAACGTTATGCCTCTGTGTGCACACGCACACATACATTTGGTTGATGCAGAGGCTGCTATTCCTTTCCTCCCTCTGCAACCAAAGCCTGCCCCCACTGACTGCATAACCCCCATGGCCCTTCCCTGCCAGCTAGAAAGTGATGGGGGTCAGGGAAGCTTCTGGCTATCTCCCTGTCTCCAGATGTAAAATTACTGTATCCTCCACTGAGAGCTCTGGAGGACCCTGGTCGATCTTAGCAGATGATGTAATATTTTTGCATCTGGCTACAGAAGGATAGACAGATGCTTTCCTGATCCTCCTCCACTCCTCACCAGGTATGGAATGGACATACACAGGGGTGGGGGCTTCAGCAACTCTATGGTAAGTCAAGAGAGCAATGTATGGTCGGCTGTAGTCCAGTTGTGCATATAATATACTGACCCATATGGGAGTCCAGTCCTAGAATTTCATCCAGTTCTTCGGGATAAAAATCAGTTGGTCGTGCACTGAGTTTTCTCTCTCTCTTTTCACCAAATAGCTGATCAGCTGGATTCCAGCTTCCTTTATCATGCTATATGTGTTCAGCTCTGGCTGTCACATGTGCTGGATCAAGTCCAGGATCATCTCATATTTGGCTACTATATCCATTCAAGAAGAAGCTAAGTTCTGTTTTTAATTTCATCCAAGATACAATCCCTTCTCCCCAATTGGAACCTGATGCCATCACACCTTCCACTCCTACAGATAAGTCGATGAACTGGAAGATGTAACATATGCCTCAATTTATAGTGAGATTTTTGGTGCATCTATAAACACCCATAATTGGGGTGCTGTTTCACTTAAATGGTGAAAGGGGATTTCCAAAGATACTGTGATTTGAGCCAGTTGATCTCATGCAAAGACAGCTTAAATATTTTCTTCTACTGTCTTCTCCTAGTTATCTGCATGTGTCCCACCAATTCTATGTTCTTGTTAAAACAGTAATGAATAGAGTGAGGATGGGGAACAGACAAAAAATATTAGAGAATGTTTTCTTGATCTTGTGTTTTTAAGGTTTTTCTGCCTTTCTTCTCTTTTAAAAATATATTTAAGCTGTCTTTGCTAAGATTAACTGGCTTAGATCTTGTGAGGCAGGGTCCCCTTTAATCATTTTGAGATGTAGTTGCAAATTAAGGTTTATGTTAACATAAGAAATATTTCTACAGATCCCACAGTTTTAGAGCACATATGAAACAAGTTGGAAAACAAGAAGCTATTTCACTCTGAGTTTCTCTTTTAAGCAATGAAGAATTAAACATTAAGCATAAATATTTACTATGTGCATATCCCATTATTGCAGGGAGACAGGCTTCATGCTTATTGGATCTATTTTTTTGTTGTTGTTCCTTAACTGGAACTCCAAGATCTACCAATCAGATATGAAAGACAGAATTAAAGGACAGGGTGCCTCTGAACATAAGTAAAACTAAGATCTGTTTTTTCAGTGCCAGAACTGAAATGTGCTTATAGTACAGTACAGCTTGAAGTGGAGAGTACAAGCATACACTCAAATAGCATCTTAGGAACAAAATATATTCTCTTGTGCATTTATTGCCTATGCATAATTTTTAGTCAGAAAAGCACTTAAACATGCAGCCTTACAACTGGAACATTGCAAAATGTGCAAACTGATTCCCAGGGCCAAGCTGTGTATGGTGGTAGCAGTTTTAAATTCAAAACTGTCTCAATCATATAGAAAAAAAAAGAATGTGTGCATCTCATTAAGATCAGTTTCAAAGATCCTGAATACAGGTCAGCTATCAAGATGTATTACATTTGACCAGGTGATGACTAACTAGTCCTATTGATTTCATAGAGTTTAAGTATGACTAGGTTTGAATGTTGAACTAGGACTCTGGGTTTGAATCCCCAATTAGCCATGGAAACCCACTGGGTGACCTTTGGCAAGTCACACTCTCTCTGCCTCAGAGGAATGCAATGGCAAACTTCTTCTGAACAAATCCTGCCAAGAAAATACCACAATAGGTCTATCTTGGGGTCACCAGAAGTCAGAAATGACTTGAAGACTTGAACAACAATCCTATATGTACTATTTATTTTCTTGATTTATTTCCCACCTTCCTCTCAGCACAGGATTCAAGGCAGGTTTTGCCACTGATATGAGATATAGTGAATAAAAACATTAAAAAAAACAATTAAAACACATTAAACATTAAAAACCCAAGCAAAATTAATAAAAGTGAACTGCAGTCAACAAAGGCCCCCTACTAAGCCAACAACTTTCTTTTGCCCAGTTATCAACCAATTACTAGTGATTCAATACCAGTTATCTCTGAAATGGCTTCCTTTGGAGGAGTATTAAAAACTAGCCATACTCCAATCATTCAGTTATTCGGTGATCTGCCTGCCCCAAGCTAAGTTACTTGAGTTCCAGCTTATGATACAAATAAGTATATCACATTACTACTTTAGTTTCGTAGATCAGCTAGAGAATAGACAAAGAACGTCTCCTTGTGGAATTAATATACAATAGCTTTCCCTATATACAAATCTGAGGGGGCAATATTTGAATATGCAGTAGTTTTCTGCACTGCTGAATGACTTCTCTTGCAGTCAGCTCCAGCAGTCACCTTCATAGCAGTGTTTCCTGTAGCAAACATAGGCTATAATCCTGCATGGCTCAATATAGCATAGTAGTACTGCATGCCACTGAAGCCCCCCACCTATGGCCATTTGTGGCCTGAGAAGAATGGCGAGGCATCACACAACTGTCTGGCTGTGTCCCTCTAGCTGGACATGAAGCAATCAAATCAGGTGCTGATCTGCTTTGGAGGCCTCAGCAAATGATGTCCTCACTTTCTCCCCCCTCAAGACGCTGCTTTGATCCCCCTGTTCTCTTCCAGGCAGCGTGTGGGGTGGGGGGCTTCAATAAGACCGGATGGAGATTTGGTCACTATGGGAAGAGGGAAGAAATACCAGGTTCCACAGCAATAAAAAATACACATATACATGTGTAAGGTTAACTTGTATCGTGTATGCCACTAATTAGGAGAACCAGTATAGTATAGGGGTTTAACTGTTGGACTAAGGAATTTGGAAACCAGGGTTCAAATCCCCACTCAGCCATAGAAGTCCACACTCACTTAGCTTCTCAGCCTCAGAGGAAGGCAAAGACAAACCCCCTCTGAACAAATCTTCCCAAGAAAACCCCATGATACATTCACCTTAAGGTTGCTGTAAGTCAGAAATGACTTGAGGGTACACAGCAACAATACCACTAACACTATGCAAATCCTTGGCTCCAATCCAAAAGCCTTTCAGCATTGTGCTATACCGGCATTGTGCAACCTCCAGGCAGAATAATAAGATTGAATAACACATGACACAGTGCATTGTACAATGCACAGTGTGTGACTGTAATGCACAACTTTGCTGCATGGGCAACTCTGTTTCTCTCACTGTTAGCAGAATACATCCATTGCACTATGGTGAAAAAAATCTGTCCTATGTGCGTAGCAAGACTTACACATACATATGTCATAAACAATGTCAGCCTTTAAGTGTCAATACTTCATGATGCCCTTGATACAGATTAAAATTTTGCTTATTCCGTTATAGTACATGGGGCAGGACAGCAAAAAAGTTTTCTCTCCACTGGAGACTGTACGATAGCAAGTTTTTTTTAAAATCACATTTTGAGAACATTTCTGGCGCTAGAATCCTGTATATCTTTTCACACAACATAAATTTGTGTACAGTTAACTAAGTAGCAGAGGTGCTAAGAAACCCAGCTGATGTGCATCAGGAGTACCCAATGTACACTGTCTGTCCCATTGTGCATTGGTCCCTTTGCTGGCTCCACTGTATGGTTAAAAAGCAGCAACCCAATACTTAATACGGACGTTACGGATCTTCACAGTTCTGTTTCCTACATAGACAAATCCACTTATACGTATGCAATGCCTCAATAGGGTTTCAGTCACTGTTTTTTGCAAATAAATATTGTTGTGGTTTTGGGGCTAAATACTGTTTGGAGCAAAACATCGTACTTTGTGGAACTCACTCCCCTTCCCTTCCTTTCCTTTCCCTTCCTTTATCTCTCTCTCTCTCTTCTGCTATTGCTGCTGCTCATGATTTAAAAAAACAAAGCAAAATTGATCTTTTCACTCTCATTCTGAGTTGAAAAATCTTGTGGAGGTGGGTAATTTCTTTAACAATGTATCTCAGTGTATTGAAAAACATTTTCTTATCAGGGACGAGAAAGTTTTCAAATATTTTCTGCATCCCTAATCCTTAAACACCTCTATACATGGTTTGAGCAGCAAGCCTGAAATAGTCAAGGCAGAGTGCTAAATATCTGAGTCCATATTCATTTCTTCACTCCACCTCTTTCAGTCATCGTATTACCTTCCTTGTCTTCCAGCTGGTCCACATCTGACTTTGCAAGCATGTTTATCCAACAAAAAGGGGACTAATGGAAACAAGTCAAAGAAAGGAGGAGGATGTGGGGACACCGTAGAGGGAGTCAAATACTATTTATTTGTGCATTTATTTATAGTACTGAGGAATAGGTGAGCACCTGATGAGAGGCTGATACAAGGCTTTCCCCTATTTTTTCAGAAACCAAAGCTATATACTGATTTATGTTTCCACAGAAAGAATAATTTTCCTATCTCTTTATATAGGTAAAATAATAATTTCCAAACTATTGTGCCAGACCTGTGAGCCCAAAGGAAATACTTGGTCCATCTCTAGGTGATTTAATTGCTGTGGCCATTTTTGCTTTCTAATCAGCCTCTTCGGGGGAAAGTGATTCTGCCACATCTCTGCATTAAATGTGACTGGTCACGTAGTTGCCCTTGATACAGGAACAGGCAGAATCACCTAGCGTTACCACAGTTCTACTCTTCTAGGGCACACCCTCTTTTTCAGAGCTAAAATTCCTATCTTCTTCTTCTCAGACATGTCCTCTTTTTTGCAGAGTTAAAAATTTCTCTGCAGATGAATTTTTTAAAATGTCTGGGTTTCTTACAAGGTCTGGACTGGAGGAAGCAGACAATCAGGTAGCACAGCTCTGAGGAAGAGCCAAGTCAAAGTAGGGTGAGGGAAGCTTCCAGAGCAGCCAGCCTCAGCCCTTTAGGGGGTTACCAAAAGGCTCACTTCCAGCTGGGTTGGGGCTGCTGTTTTTGTCCTGCCAGTGGAAGGAAGTTGGTGGAGAGGAGAAAGGCTGCCCGCTGCTATCACCAGGGTGGTGCCTGGCTGCAAGGACGGTTTGTTGCGTCTCGTGGACTGATCTGGGCGGGGGGAGCAATGACTCTACAACTTCCCAGAAGTAATAGGGTATTTAAAATGAGAGCCATCATAGCAACTGGTGGTTGGAAATATTTGGTAGGCACATGTGTCCTCTTCTTTGCTTTTCAAAATATAGTAACCCCAGAATTACCCCCTACACAACCTCTATGGAAAGGAGAGCTGGTACATCTGGGCATAAAAATACTGCTCTGGGCTGTCTTCTTCTGAAACAGTGGTCATGCCCAGAATGATGTCTTGTGCAGAAAATTAGCAGTGGGTCCTTCAGAGGGCAGGTAACCCTCACTCCTGCATATACTATGGAACAGAAATCCTTTTAGTAGGAAGGATTAGACTCACATATGTGTGCTGCAGATATCAGAAATCTGGCAGAGATGGTTTGATGCTTCGTAGTAGACAGGAGCTTTGGCAATTATTTGTCACCCTTTACAGACGCTTTTTGGGGTATATGTATATATGGCCCTTTTTGCATGTTACCCGTTTGGCGGCTGGGGGAGCGTCTCGCGCGAAAAGCCTCATATGGAACGCTGCCGCTTCCCCGTTCCTTCGTCCCACAGGTCGCTTCCTGGTAGCGCGACTGTCGCGCTAGTGCCCTGCCTCTTCGTTCCGCAGCGCAGTCTGGGAGCTGTAGGCTGCACTGGGGGAGGAAGCGTGACCAGGCCGGCTTGTTTGGCGCACTGCACGCAGGTAAGTGCGCGAGAGCCCCGCGAGCATTGTGCAACCGCGCAGTATTTTTGGCTTAAAACCAAAAATAAGAAAATGCGTGTGCGTCCCGCTTTAGGCTCCTGAGCGTTGCGTGAATGGGAGTGCGTTGTACAGTCCAACGCTCCCATTTACGTGACGCTCAGGGGGCCCTCGCGCAAAAAAAACTGCGAGCGAAAAGGGCCTATGTGTCTGCATTCTATTTTAACCTTTTAGTAAACATGCAAAAGGTTGGATTACATAGCTATGCAATTACACTGGCTACGATTAACATCTTACTAACTGTGCCTTCTCCTTCTTCCCTCATTTTACTTCCTTCTGTATCAGTATATGAACTGCACACTCATTGGGGCAGGGACCTGTCTTTACGCTATGCTGAAAAGAATGGAGGTCAGTGGTGGTATATAAAAATTGACAACCTATCTAGATTGTCACTGGGTTTGGGAAACATTTTATCAAGGTTTGGTCTGTTTAGGTCATGGGTGGGCAAAGTGTGGCCTGAAGGGCAAATTCAGTCCTCCAGATCCATAAAAACAGTCCCCCAAGCCTATGGAGACCTCCCCAGAGGTCCCAAGCCCCCATAGCCCTAGGCGTGTCAGTGCTGCCTGTTGCAGCTCACTGAATGCACAATGCGATTTGCCAACAGCCACAGAAACATGCCTGCTTTCTCTTCTCCCTCCCCCATCCATTTCTCCTCTCTCCATTTGTGTTCTCTCTCTGCTAAAACAAAAATTCTGCTGAATCCCCTCCCCATGTACATCGTCTCTCCTTCTCTCGCTGCTGCTACAAACAGAACATCTTCTCTCTGCTTATTAGCCCAATAACCTCTACTCTCTTTCTCTGGGTTTCTCCCCTCTCCATCCTCTGTTCATCCCATTCCAGTCCCTACCTCCCAAGTGACCTTCTTTTCTCTGATGACTCTGTTTCCTTTCCTTCATCTCTGACCCAGTTCCCCCACCCCACCCCTAAAGCAGCACACCTGGGCAGCAAGTAAAATCCAGACTGCTACACTTCAGAGTGAGTGCAAGAAAGAAAGAATAAGATAGAGAAAGCAAGAAGGAAGGAAGGAAGAGCAAGATGAGAGAGCACAGAGAGAGAGAAAGAGAAAAGGCAAGATGAGAGCAGCAGAGAGCAAACAGATTGTGTGCTCTTCTGTATGTGTGTGTGTGTCTGCCTGAGAGAGAGATTTCCCCCCCACTTTAAGCCAGGACCTGGTTGCTGGGGTATGTGTGTGTCCTGAGTGAATCAATCACACCTCCTGGGCAGGTAACTGCTGTATCCAAACAAAGAAAGCTAGAGTGCCTGATCTTTTTAAATTAAATTAAATCCAGCAGTTAAATCAGAAGTGATGGATTTATTGAAACTTAAATTTATTAAAAGGCTATTTTCAAGTAAGCAAAAGGTTTTATTTTTAATAAAGAAACAATGCAAATAATGTAGTTGTTATGTACAGATGTCTCCTGCTTTGCAACAGTCTACTTTTTAACAATCTGTTCTTTCAACCCTTTTCAATTACAGTCATCCCTCCACATTCACCGGGTTAGGGGCACAGGACCCCTGTGAATGTGGAAAAATGGTGAATAACTCTAGGCCCTCCCAAACCACATTTAACACACAAAAAAGTATGATTACCATATTCATCCCACCATGGATTCCTCTGAGGCATCAGGGTTCCTTCACAGGGCAGAAGTGGGTGGCTGGTGGGGCTGACTGCCACCTCCACTGCTGCCCCACACCATTTTTAATAGGGGCTTACAAGCCTCGTTCACAGTTTCTCTGTCTCATGAGGCTTGCAGTCCTTATTAAAAATGGCATAGGGAGGCAGCAGAAGTGAAAGCAAACAATTGTGAATAATCAAATCCGCAAAAGTGAAACCTGCAAATCTGGAGGGTGACTATAAAACCAGAACCTATATATTTGACATGTGATCTGCTCTCTTGACCACACACTGAATATGTGGGTTCTGGTTGTAAATGAAAAAGGTCAAAAGATTGTCGAAAAGTGACCACATGCTGCTTTTTCTCTCAATCGGCTTGGTGCCATCTTTTCGTATAGTCTACACACTGGGTTCTATTTTTTTGACAATTTTCACTTTTTGCAATGCTCTGGTCCCTAACCTGTCAAATAAGCAGGGGACACTTGTATCTGTAGTGAATTAAATTACATTTTAAAATAACTTTAAAAATTAAAAACCAAAACAGAGTAATTCTCCACCACTTCCAAAGTCCATAATGTGACCCCTGCTTCCCATGCAGTTGCCCATCCCTGGTTTAAGAATATAACCGTGAGGAAATGAAGGTCTGGCACAACAGTGCTCATGCTGTTAGGACAGACATAAAATGAGAAAGGACAGCACCTGAAATCTGAGTTGCAAGACAGCTGGTCTCAAACTGTTGTCCAGAGATTACCGGTACTAAGCCAGACACTCATTTGATGTGCACTCTCACTGAGGAAGATCTGCTAATTTAGTCTGACATAGGCCATTTCCACACTAGACTTTCATAGCACTACTATTCTACTTTCAACATCCTATGGAATCCTGCGGTTTGCAGTTTTGGAAGGGGCCAGCTGGCCCCTCCCTAAACTGCAAACCCCATGATTCCACAGGAAGTTGAAAGTGGAATAATAGTGCTATAAAAGTCTAGTGCAGAAATGGCTACAGGCACAGACAACTGAGGCATTACCAAGGGATCTGTATCCAATTGTAAAGATGAAATTCTCATTAATTTCTAATAACAGAACCACAAATGCCGAAATCAAAGCCATAGTACATGCCAAATTTATGCTCGCACTTTCTCTCTGTTGCATTTTATTGCTGTCATTTTTAAAAACTTCTTATATTAAACTTTAATGTTCAACTAGAACTAAATACAGATGAGGGCACACCTGGCAACAGGATGGTGGTTGCCCCAGGTTCTCCCAGTTCATGTAGCCTGGATAGCCTTGGTGATATTCTTTCATCAAAAATACTGGTTGAATGCTAGGCTGGTGAATAAGAATAAAAGAGTTACCCAGGATTTGATTCTGGAGGAGGATGCTGACATGGCTTGCATGCTAGAGACCTCGTTCAATTATGCATGTGTGGAAGGGTAATTTCTTTTTGCCCATCAGGTTTCTCAGTGCCATAGCAGGGCAGTGACAGTGGCCCCATCCCATAGTCTGCTGGGCTTGAGTGTTCTCTCTATAAAGGTGAATGAACAGAAGAGAACTGGGATTCTGTTGGTTACCACTGACCCCACTGCTCAACAGTCTACCTTTCAGAGCTATCTGGATGATTCACTGGGACTCGGAATGTATATTTTAACTATATTATATTTATTCTAATCTGTTAGCTGACTGGTTTGATGATGATGATGATGATGATGATGATGATGATGATTGAACAATTAATTTAAAGGACCAGCCTGGAAACTAGAGAGCTGAGTGAGAAACCTTTTTTGGATTTTGTAGCTGTACCAGACTCAACCCTGTTTCTACAGAAGATAGTTGCAGAAATATGTATGAATGTAAAATTATAGTGGCTTACTCCATTCCCTTTTGTATCCACTTTTATGTGTTTGAGGTCCCCCCTGTTTTGCATCCAAAGTTCAGTCTAATTTGCCCAATATAACAGAATACCAGTTTCATGTGGGGTGCAGATGGGTTCTTAAAGAGGTAAAGGACAAGGGAGCTTTTCTCCCCATATATTTAATCATTTTAGTACCTTACTGTCAGAGGTAGAAACTGTGTAGCCCTTCAGATTTTGCCCGTTTAGGACTGCTGCAACTCCCATGAGCCCTAGACAGCATAGAGAACGGTATGGAATGCTGGGAGTTGGAGTTCAACAGTACATGGTTCTTGTTGTTCTGTGCTCCTATGATAGGCAACCATATCATATGAGTTCCTTGGCTCAAATTACTCAGAGGAGCTTTGCCATTGTTGCCTTCTGTGGCAATCCTTTGGAACTTTTTAGAAAAGATAATAAAACATTTTTTAAAAATATACAGATGGCTTTAGCAGTAATGAGATGTGTTCAGATTAGTAGACTATTATTATTATTATTATTATTATTATTATTATTATTATTATTATTATTATTATTATTTATTGCTGCTGCTGCTACTACTACTACTACTATGGGGGTTGTTCTTCTAATTTTACCATGCTTTCTGCCTTATTTTTCCTGTGCATATTTTTTTTAAAAAAATGTAAGTCTCCTTGAGGGCTTTTTGGAAAGGTCAAATTGCAAAATAAAATAAAATCAGGCCTATAAATAGTCCAAACCCCTCACAAACGTACAAATGCAGTATTTCACAATGCAATGTGAGCTACAGAACATTCCTTCTCAAATCAAAGAAAACCATCAATCAGGCCCTGAACAAAGAGCTTCCACTGAATGTTCATAAAGAAAATTCTTTTTTCCAAATGAAGCAGAATTTAGCCCATGGTATACAACTAGCATTGTCATCTTTTCAGACTAGCTCTGCTCTGGTGTCTTTCAACATTAGCTTGACATGAAAGAATTCAGCAGCCGAAGCATTAACTGGCATTGATCTAAAGAGGATAGGAAGACAGCTTTACCTGCTAAATTTATTTCTTGCAGGTAGGTACTATAGAGAAAATAAAATAGTTGGAAGCCTCATGCATGGTCAGTCTAACTTGCATTAAGGAACAAATCTGTCTTTGTGTTCTTCTATATCTAGAAACCAAACAAGGCAATTTAAGTGCACTTTGTGAGCAACCACATGTACAAATCATGCAATGAGCTGGGCATCTGCCACCAGGTAGAGAAGTTTCGTAGTTCTTATTAGCATCATCATGGCCAAATGTTAACAGTTGTCCACTGCCAGTAAAACAGCCAATTTGCATTAGCGATCTTGTTCATACTTTTTGCATTAGCTTGGCAGTTGGAGGCTGGGAAAAGATACAATGGCTGGAAAGGGAATGGAGGAGTGAATTTTCATCTGTTGCCAACTGGCTTGCACAGTTCTCATAGTCGTTGAAGAAGAAACAGATCACACTTGCACACTTGGGTTTCTCCCATTTGCTTCTGAACTATATAATCCTTAGAAACCCATCATCTACCAGCCTTACCCAGGAAGGGATGCACCTCATTCCAGAGGACCCAGATAGCCAGAAATGGGACTGAATTTGATTTTCTGTCAGGGATAATTGGGGTAGAATTTGTGGGGTAATGACCGTGAGGTAAATCTGGGCCTCATAACTGAAAGGGCTGGAATGTTTCTCTGTTGCACGCCATTGGCAGCATCCATCTCCACCTAACATTAGGAAGAACTTCCTGATGGTAACAGCAGTTCAACAGTGAAATGTATGTCCTTGGAGTGTGGTTGAATCTCCTTTGAAGGATTTTAAACTGAAATTTGATGGCCACTGTTTGATGGTGTATTCCTGCATGGCAGACTTGATGGCCCTTCCAACTCTCTGATTCTATGATGGATTACAAGCCAACATCGATACCATCCCCAATGAGGCTACAGCAGACCTAGCCACCAAACTCAGCCACGTGATACTTATGCATAATAATTCACATTTGGGAATAAATTGTAAACTTAATGGCACAAGTGCTTACTAGAAAGAGAATGTAAAATATTCCCAAATAAGAACCTGCCATATTTCTGTCCCTGTGCATGAAGTGTCAATGACCAGCGCTTACCTAACAGGCATGACAAGCTAAGACACTTACGATCATGCTTGTGGAATTATCTATGGGTGCATAGGTTACAGGCAAAGTGCAGTTGGTTTTGGTGGCCACCTTAGTTTTAGCATTAGCTGAACTTTTCAATGTCAAGATGAGCATGAACTTTAAAAAAACTTATTTAAATGATACCAAATTTTCATGTTAATGCATTGAATTGTGTTTATATCCTTAGATACTTGCTTCTTTTGTACTAGCAGGGACTAATATTAATGGGTTCCAACAAACTTCGCCAGACTCATCACTGGAGGTAACAGATCCTGGGAATGGGGTCCTTGAGTTGGATTCTCAAAGAAGGGTAGCAGGGCAAATGAAAGTCTGTGCTGAAATTTGACCTAAATGCATGTGTCATGGAATCTATGGCCCTTTTCGCACTGTACCTTGTCACGGCAGTGGGGAGCGGTGCTTGCGCAAACAGCCGCTCACATCAGCAGCTCACAACAGCCCTTCTTCCTCCCGCATTGGCTTCCTCCTTAGCCTGACTGTCGCGCTAGCGCCCCGCCCCTTCCTTCCGCAGCGCAGTCTGGGAGCTGTAGGCTGCGCTGGGGGGAGGAAGCGCGACCTGCCTGGCTCGTCAATGCACCGAACGCAGGTAAGTGCGTGAGGGCGCCGCGAGCATTGTGCGAGGCATTTTCAGCTTAAAGCCGAAAATCAAAAAATGCACGCGCACCCCCCGCTTTAGCCTCATGAGCTTTGCACGAGTGGGAGTGCGTCGTACGGAGTGACACTCCCATTTGCATGACGCTCAAGGGGCGCTCGCACTAAAAAAAAAAACATGCGAAAAGGGCCTAACAGATTATTCTAGGCTAATGCTGTATTTCTTCTCAAGCCTAGTGACATCTCATGGCTTGCAACAGCCTACATGCTGTACAAAGCACTTATTTTTTAGTACAACTTATCTTACAATATGCAGTTTTTATGAAGCACTAAAATTCTTTTTTTTAAAGGAGCGAAAAACCTGGAAAGGTAGGGGATATTAGGCGTGATTAACTTACTAGGCAGTCATGAGTTCATTTGCCATCAGGCCAGCTTTAACCCTACAAATGAACCCTACAACCCTACAAATGAAAGACCCCCAAGTCATCTGCTCAGATCCTTATCCACCTGTAATGTTGTCTTGCTATTTTCCTACTGCCTTCCATCATGCTGTTTTGTGTCTTCAAGTAACCTCCAATTCATGGCAACTCTAAAGTGAACCTAGAACAGGGTTTTCTTGGCAAGATTTGTTCTGAGAGGTTTCATCACTTACTCTGAGGCTAAGAAAGTGTGACTTCTCCAAGGTCACCAATGGGCTTTCATGGCCGAGCTGAAATATGAACCCTGGCTCCAGAGTCATAGTACAACATCCAAATCATTACACCACATTGGCCATTCATCTTCCACCTTGCCAAGCATTATTGTGTTTTCTAATGAGTCATATCTTCTCATGTCCAAAATACATTATTATTACCAATAATAATGTACATCATATTTCAATCTTACATAAAAATCACCTACTGTTCTCCCCTATAATCTTGTAGCTTCTTATAAAGCAGTTCTGATTTTATACTTAGCTACTTTTGCAATAACCCTGAAGAGACAGACATGTTAAGATTGCCTATTTATTGCATGCTGTAGTTTAATAACAACCAAGCTAGATTTTACTTTTTAACAACAATATATGCAGGTTTTTTTTAAAAGGCTGAAAATGCATTTTCCCTTACTGTGTGTGTGTGTGTGTGCATATTAAAGAAGATGAATAGTTTTGAAAATGAAGATACGGTACCTTTGGAATAGGAAACTGGCATTCACCTGAGCAATAATAAGCATCAAAAGATTTAGGGGAAATAATCCATTCACTCCAGCCAATATCTGCAAAATCCACTTTGAGGTAGCGCCGTGCACAGTATCTTGGCTCATTCCATTGCTTCCTCCTTGCCTTTTTAAGAGTCTGCTCATCAAACTGGAGTGTCTGGCTTTTTTGGTGGTTATTCTTTCTCTGTTTTTTCTTGTTCTTTGCCCGCTCAGCTAGACGTGGCTGGAGAGTTTTGTAGTGCTTCCTGTCCTCCCATCCTTCATCCTCACTGTATTGATACTCAGCTCCTGGGAGCTCATTGTTTTGCAAAGGCAACAGAACACTGGTGGAGCGTTTTTGTCGCCCTTCACTGAGGCCGTTTTTTGAATGGCTATCTAATTTTGGAAGACTCCCAGGCTGAGGATTTCGGTGTCCTTGCAAGTTAGAAACAACATTCTCTGGTTCTGAAATGGCAGAGTCATTTGCATAAACAAGGATATATGGATCAAAACTGGGATGCATGTTCTTCCAAGAGTGTTGGCCAAAAGAGGCTATTTTGACTCCAATGATCAGGTCATCGTTTTCTTTGGCTTTACTCAAGACATCAGTAATATTCTTCCACTGCCAAGATAGGACATTCCGATACACAGTGGAGATGTTGACCAAGTAACGTCCCAATGTCCGAGTTTGGTTTCCCGCTTTAGGCCAACTCAACAGCAAGAGGCTAATCTGCACATCAGATTTCCTGGGTCCATGACGAGAACAGCTCTTTAGTTGAGGACAATTTGCGCTACTGTTCCAGAGATCTCCAATATAGTAATGCAACAGAGCTGACAAGATGTTTTCCGACTTTGTGAGGGAGGTCAGATTAAAAACATGCACTTCTTTGTTACCGGGAGTCCCTACAAAAAGAAAAATATTGACATGAGAAGAGATAAGGTTCTGCCTGTTGCTTCTATACTTTTATTAGTCAATCTTATGCAGAATTCCCCCCTAATTACCAGAGAAGTTCAATCAATAACTTTTACAGATTTGAATAAAATATGGAAAATAGACTGACTGGCAATGGACATATTGTCATTAGTGGGTTGAGACTGAAGGACATACTTGATTTTGCTCTGGAGTTTTCTTGGAAAGACAAGACAAGGGAGTTTTTCTTCTAACAAGGAATGGCTGCTTATGGTCAATAAATGACAATTTTTCATACTTCCTTCAGTATGTTCAGAAAGGTACCTAATATTTATGATCTGTTAATCCAGTTTGTTATTTGATTAAAAAAATGAAAACACTTTTTTCTTATCTCTTCACTTCCAAGTACAGTATTTTTAAAATACAAATACTGACACCTAGGATTACATCAAATAAAACTAACACAGATAGATTTTTGTTCAAAGCAAGCAATTGTTTATACTTGCTATCTTATTGCCTCTGACCTTTTTTTAACTTTTGGGAACTGGAGCTGTCATTCTTTTCCCCTAAATCTCTTTTGTATTTAGATTACATATACCAACAAGCCCTGGGAAGCGAAGGAGTACAGGGTGAACTTTCAAGCATCTTCCAGTTCATCATTCAGAGAAGATGAGGATGAAGGTAACAGACTGAATGCTCTTTTGTAGAAATGGTAGTAGTCCACTCCTTTACCTGCCCTGGGGCTCATTCTTGTTGTGAGCCAACAGCACCTAAGGAAAGGTGCATGTGCATTTTTATTCATGCCCCCCCACAGCACATGTATCACAAAAAAAGAAGAAAAAGATGACCCAAGTTTGCACTTGCTAAACTATATGCAATGATGGAACTCTAAAATTAGTTGTTATTGTTGTTGTGTGCCTCCAGCCTTCAAGTTATTTTCAATTTATGGTCACCCTGAGAGGAAGGAACGGGTAAAACCAACTCTGAGTATTCCTTGCCTAAGAAAACCCTGCGAAATTCATGGTGTTGCAAATAAGTCAACAGGCAGCTTGAAGGCAGGTGTGTGTGTGTGCACGTGCATGCATGCACGCACACACGGTGAACCTAACAGCAGTTTTCGTTGTCAAGCTGAACGTGCGCATTCTAGTCCCTCTCAAAATGGTGGCAGGAAACCATTTTGAGAGGTACTACAGACAAAAATGGAAGTATTATTAGTACAGGGTTCTGGGGCACTTGTGGGTCTAGGGTATTTTCATGTTTCATATATTTGCGGGCTGTCTGCATAGTTTGACAGCAAAAATTGCTCAAAAATGACATCAACTTTTTTTTTTAAAAAAAAATGGTGACATTGAAAAGCTTTCGAGGACTGATGGAGGGCTTTGGGAGCTACAGAAGTGGGGTCCAGGGGCTGCATGTGACCCACCTCTGATTTAGAATTTTCAAGGTAAAGTCCACATTCTCCACTAAAAGCACTCTAATGGAAGACCCTGGGGGGGGGTCAATCAGATTAGGCATTCACATTGGGACCCAGTCGCATTATCCAAATATAGTGCTATATTCCACTTTAACTGCCACAGGAACTTCCTGCGGAATCCTGGTGTTTGTATTATGAGAAAGGAAGTATAGTTCTCTGGTTGAGAATGCTAAATGTTCTTCTTTAAACTACCAACCCCAAGATTATTGGGGGGGGGGTTGCCACTGTCTTCTTCTGTGGATGAGTGTGACTTGCCAAAGGAAGACCCAATGGCTTTCCATGGTCAAATGGGGATTCAGACCCTTCTCAAGTGACTACTACAAATCTACAAGTAGAATTTTTTCCCCGTGCAAAATAACCGAGCTGAGCTGTGTGACTTGCCTATATTTTTGTTTATGTTAGTAGTATTTCTCAGTTTTACTTGTAGTATTCTTAAAATATTTCTGAAGTTGAGTTATAAATGCTAGTTAGGAATTGTTGAGAGTTAGCCTAATGCCCTCATTCCACATTTTCTCCTCCTTTGCCAAACATATTGGATACGAAGCAGTTGCCTGCCTACCTGAGATTTAGAGAGGTAGTGACACCTAAAGGTAGAGAGTAGAAATACATGTTTAAGCAAACAAGTCTCTCTGCCTTAGTTCTGCTTTTCACCTAGCTTGCTTTGCTGTGTGTGAATATATGTGCACTTTTAATGTGGGGTGTACGGGCTGCCAGATCTACCAAAAGAAAAAAAAAAGATAGTCTCATTGGCCTGTAATAATCCTTCAAGAACACAGTAAAAAAAAAAGGAGGGGAAAATAACTAATTGGCACATGCAGAAGTAGCTTTGTTGACCATAAAACAAAATCCAAAATACACATTGTGATGATTGCTGTTGCTGTGTGCCTTCAAGTTGCTTCTGACTTACGGTAACTTTAAGGCAAACCTATTATGGGGTTTTCTGGGGGCTGAGAGTAGGTGATATGCCCAAGGGCACCAAGTAGTTTCCATGGCCGAGTGGGGAATCAAACCCCGGTCTCCAGGGTCATAGTCCAATGCTCAAACCACTTCACCATGCTGGCTCTCTATTAATTAAGGTATTGTTTATTTATGTATTTATTATTTTATACATAAATATAGAAGGTCAACCAAAAGGTGTACATTTCACAATATAATGTATAAAGATAAGTTAGCTGTTATGTGAGAGACCCAAGGTCTTTTCTGCACTCCACCCACGACCCACAATGGTGACACGATCATGATGGGATCACAACAACGGTTCTGCATGACGTTGACCCTTTCCACAACTCACCCATTTTTGGCACTGGGGTGCGATGCTCATGCGAGCAGCCTCTGGAGAGAGGCTCTTGCATCCGGGGGCCTTTGGCTCCACACGAGCTTCCTGCTCATGCAAGAGCCCCGCCTCTTCCTTTCACAGTGCAGCCTGGGACCTTCCCAGGCTGCACTGAGACAGGAAGTGCGACCGAGGCTCCGCATGCAAGGTAACTGGGTGTGGGGCCCTGGAGTGATGTGTGACTGCGCAACTGTGCAGCATTTTCGGCTTCAAGTTGAAAATGAAAAAATGCATGCATGGTCTGTGTCGGGCCCTGGAGCATCACGCAAATGTGACTGCATCCTGTGGACCCTCCTCACATTTGCGCGACGCTCAAGGGGCCCTTTCACATCGGAAATGCCGTGCAAAAAGGGCCGCTGTTGTAATCCTGTCACGATCCCATGGCCGCCTGTTGCAATTGCAGAATAAATCATTGATGTGTTTCTCCCGCCAATGAACCGTGATTGCATAATCCTTCTCCTTCCCTTCTGCACTTACCTGCAGAAGTCAGAATGGCTGTGTTTCCTCCCCCAGTGCAGCCTGAGAAAGTGCCTAGCTGCACTGTGGAAGGGAGGGGCAGAGCCATCATGCTTCCTCTCATCCAGCAGGCACTTTCACATCTTTTTTTTAAAGATAAAAAGCACCCCTTGTTAAAATCTTTACCTGGCAACATTTCACCTTATGACTGATGCCACCACCACCCTCTCCCAAGGAAAAACATCAGAGAAGGAAGAAGACTGGCCTTGCCTAGTCTTTTGGGCAGATGAGGAAAAGTTACAAGGAGCCTTGCTTCTCTCCCGCTTTAAGCCAAAGGGAACACCCAGCTCTGGCTTTCAGTTACCCAAAGAGGAAACAAAGGTGGATCTCCCACTGTTACTCCTGCTATGGCACTGTGGGTGAGGACCCCAGATATCATTTTGATATCAAACAATTCAGCCTTTGCTTGACCCTTCTCCAGCCACTTCATTCCACGTGTTTGTGAGGTTCTCCAGACAAGCACGGACAGGGTGCAACCGCTAATGGTTTTACATTCCAGACCCTATTGAGGCCAGCAACTCAAGCCCCGCTCGTAGCTTCAGGGAACGTCCCACTGCAAACCCTACAATAGCTGCATGGCTCTCAGCCGAACCAGTCCTTTTAGACAGGACATTTACATACTGGCCAAACTATTGTCATCGAGCGTTAAGCTCATCATGCAAACTTGACCTTTTCCAAATCCTTTGTCCAGCTCTAAACTCCCTTTGTTCTCACCTGGCATGCCATGGCCGGTAGGCACAAAACCCCCTATAAAAACCCCTCATTTCCAAACGGTTTTTGGACGACTTTGGACTGCCATCCCGCCTTGCTGCTGGTCTGTCTAAGGAGCTCCCCTCAGCCAGCCACGCTGAGCTTTCTTCCTCGGAACCCCATCTTTTTCTCCAGGACTACGAGACCAAGTGTTGTATTGCATTTCCCTAAAAGCTCCATTTCTGTTTCCAAGTTAGCTAGTATGTGTGTTGTTTTATTTGCTGTTTATCTTTCAATAAAACTGTTATTTTTGTTACTTTTAAACTTGCTTGCCTGCTCTCTGACCTGAAGCCGTAGACATTGGGTTAAAAGATCCTTGCTAAAGTTACCCTGCCTCTCGTTTGGCTTAAGAGAGTGCGCCAGCTGAATTCCCCCAATTTGTGCTTTATCTGGTTATCTGGGCACCCCTCCCGGGACCCCCCGATGTACAGGGTAACACTACAACCCTCAAGATGCTGACAGACTGCAAGCACCAGCAGATGCAGTCAATATAGTCAATGATGAAGAATGCTGGGAGCTTCAGTCCAACATCATCTAAAGTGCCATATGATTCCCATCTGTTCTATGTAAGCTGAACAGAAGTGGGCTGTGACCTCTGTTACTGATCAGACCATAGAGAGACCAACTTAAAAGGTGCTGTAGCAGGTTGGGTCTCTGCCAGCAGCCATGGGTTTGGGAGCCCTTGTTAGCATCACAACCAAGAGTTGTGGCAGTGAATCCATTCCAGGTTTTAGTTGGAAATTCAAAGTAGCAATCCAACTTGTTGAATACTATTCCCAAGTAGTTCAGTAACTTGGAGAGCTTCTTTAAAATTTGAACTAAAATCCAGAGCTGATTGACTCCTTTCCTGAATGGGAGTTATCAATTGCCATTGGTTGATGTTGAAAATTTCACTTACAGTTTTGAATGAAATAAAAACTTGACTGGTACCAACTGTAAACTTTAAAATTTGTTTCACATCAAGTTCTATGCAAAACAGACCAAAACAGCAATCCACTCCCCCTGTTCCCTGAAACAGAAGTTACTTATTGGCCCTCAGCTTGCTTTAAAATCTTGGGAATGCCATCTTTAATAATTCAAATCAGTTCATACGTGTGCACTCTAGAGCAACAAAACAAACCTAAAGTGATTGTCTTGGAGGTACCTGGAACAGTTTATGGACTGATTCTATAAGAATCATTAGAATCTTCATTTTGATCTCATTAGATCAAATGACCCAGGAGAATCCTTTTCTAAGAACAGGAAGGGAGCAAAAGTCATTTCCTGTTTCAAAAAGGTCTCTCCTGGGCCTAAGCTGGCCCCAAAACATGAGGAAAATACCCCCATAACCAGTAGAGGGTGTTTGGGGCAAAATAGGTGGGGGTTTTTTTGGGAAGAAGCAGGTGCAGTACAGTGTGAGGGGTTAATGTGGCCTGTTAGCCTTCTGCAATTGCCTACCCTTGCATTATAAGAATCAGGGTTTTTTTATGTTTATTTTCACAAGTGGTAATTGTGCTGCTCAATACACAAATGCAATGGCTGCTTGATGGGACTAGAGAGGTTTCATCCAGCCAGAATTAAAATAAATACAAACAGATTAATGGGTTATTCACCCCTTTACTTTAGGTCAGTCGAAATCTTCTTCCATGCAGTTAATCATATGCAGTGACTAGTGGCCTTGAATAGAAATGTACGGCCATTTCCGCACTAGCTGGCCCCTCCCGAAACTGCAAACCCCAGGATTCCAGAGGATGTTGAAAGTGGAATCATCGCGCTATAACAGGCTAGTGTGGAAATGGCCAGTCTCCTCTTGTGTCAAAACACAAGTATCTAGTATCTAGCAAATGTAACAGCGCCTTTGTACAGGACAACAGCTGTGACATAGATTTATGTATTTATTTATTTATCATAGATGTGTTTGTATCACCCATCAACCTTTCAGGATGGTTTATGATAAAGAGTAGAAAATAAAAAGTCAATGCAAACCTATTAAAATAAAAGGACACTGAAGCATCCCACAATTGTTAGCAAGAATAAAAGTGCATCTAAAAGCAAAATGAGTTTGCCTGGTACCAACAAGACAGTAGGGCTAGGTCCATGACAGTGTTCTGTAACTGGTTTCTGAAAACAAAGTTCTGGCTTCTTTTTGGAACAGGATTCCAAAAATGTGTTCAAACAGTACGAGACAAAGGCTGAGGAACTCCTGAATTGGGAAATGTGGCTGCAACAATCTAGCTACATCTCTGTAACTATGTTTCCCAGTGCTGCCCACTACTTCCAACCCACCCTTTAAGCCATGCAGCCCCCTATAAAAGAGGTATTTCTGAGGTACTGGAGAGAGGGGCAGTCAGCAATGACCATCCAGCCCTTTCCCAGTACCAGGTTATGCCAGAAATTCCTCTGTTGGAGATGTTGCATGACTTAAACAACAGGTTTTGGGGGGCACTTTCAGACATTGCAATGGTGCTGCCACAAAAGTGAAGCAGCACAGTTATGATGTCATAAATTGGGTTTTCAATTTTATAGTTACTGAACAGGAAACTAGCCACAGAAGCTCAGAAACAGAAACTTCAGTTTTATTTTGGCCAGTTCTTGGTGGGGGAGCGGGACATGAAAAGCTCCCAAACACTTCATATATTGAGAAACAGTTGGTGCATGTACTTAGTGGCTAAGTGGGGGCATGAGCTGAGTATCACATCCACCTGTCACCTGCTAGTCACAGGGAGCCTGTTTCCTTGGCTCATTTCTGCTATTTTGAAAGAAAAGCAAGATCAATACTGGGGGCACTGTCCAAATCAGGCATTGTCAACAATAAACAGTGTAGTGTAAAACCCTGGCTCAAGTTGGTACCTCCCAACTCCTATCACAAAGTTACACTATTAAATAAGCTGTAGAGAGAAATATCATCTGGATGCAGCCTTATCATTTGGAAATTTAGAAGAATGGATAACTAGTTTAGATTAGATTATATCAGAATAATTTTAACATCCTTCTTTTGAAAACAGTAATCATGTGCGGACAAAGGCTCTTCCTGTAGGATGTCATCAACCTGCACTGGGGACAAGAGAAGGACAGGACCCAGACAACAGTTCTGCATGATGTCCTCAAGGTCCCATCCTTCTTCTGTCCCCAGGTGGCATGATCGTGCCACAAATCATTGATTTGTTTTCCCCACTGATGACTGGCAATTGTGCAATCCTCCTGCACCTGCCAGCACTTATCTGGTGTGCAGAAGTCCTGGAAGCACAATGGCTGCACTTCCTGCCCAGCGCAGCCTGGGACAGTACCCAGCTGCACTGTGGAAGGAAGAAGCGATGCCATTGTGCTTCCTCCATTCATGGAGGCAGCCAGTGCAGAGAGGAGCGCTCCTGTTGCACTACCCTCCCGGCACAGACAATGCTGGGACCCACACTGGGTGTCTCTGTAATAAGGTAAGCTGCAGGAAGGGACAAACATTCCCAATACACATATTCTCTGTAGACTAGTAGACTAGTCATTACAGCAGACAAACATACCTAATCTACATATTCTCCGTAGTGTAGTCATTGGTATCTTCTGGTTATTGAAAGTTTTAGCACACCTCAGGTGTTGACACATAGGAAAATAGTTATCACTTCACACCCAGGAGATTTACTCATTGCCATAATGACAATTCTCATTTCAGTTTCCACGTACATTTCCCCCTGTAATTCCATTCATAGCAAACTGTAAATAATACATTTTATGACATGTAAATACAAAGGATATACTATATTTTTGATGCCATCTCTCCAACGAAATCAAAAACAAGTTGCTACCCTTTATCAATAGATGTCACTGTTTTCCTGTGTTTCAGCTAGCAACACTATGGAAATGCTTAAAAGCTGGTTATTAGATGTCACCGCAGATTTTCTAGTGTAGATTAACTCTGATTTAGGAAAGGCAGAAAGGGATACACCTATAGCTCTGGAAGAGAAAGGAGGGCTATTTTATCATGGAATAGACATACAGTTTGGTAATCAATCTCTAATCATAAACAGCCCATATTTTTTAGAAATGATCCAGAAACCAAACCACAACACTGGCTGTTGATACTGTACTGCTTCTAAAAAATATTTTCCATGTCTATAGTGCTAATGTCATGCCTACACTGGTTGGACTGTGAAGTGGATCTTAAAATAGTTCTCTTCTATTTTTAGATCTGCATTAACAATATTCACATAGGTGACAAGTTCTAGACTAAACTTGTAAGTTTCCGCTAACAGAATGAGGCTTAATTTTCCAAGTAAACATTTGAGGACTGACTGAAGATGCTTTTCTTAGCATCGTATGATTTTTTTACAAGGGTGTTTCAAGCTACCATGTTTAATTGAAAGAAAACCTCTTTGATTGCATACCATGACCTCTGTTTAAGAAGCGAGGTAGACATGGATTAGGAGCTTTAGAATATAGAAACAACTTGGCCTTCTTACATCTAATACCAGAAGTTCCTTAGCATCAAAAGTATCTTGCAGCACTGCTGGGTACAACTGCAATCCACATGAAAGGAGCATCCAAATGACTGGACACAGATGTGGACTGTTGTGATAAAGTATAACCCCCACAGCGATGATCAGAAGTGCATGTTCCCACACATACATTTCCTAAGAAATTACACATGCATAAAGGGGATTCCTTCCAGAGATAACTAGTAAGGAGGGTGGGGTGGTTTAATTCCTACCATGCCTGGCAAATCTCTCTTGCAAATGCCTTTTAAAGGGCACCCTCATCCACAGGGAAGCTTCTAGTTTTGCTGCCTGGAATGGGGAGGGAAATGATTAAACACAGCCAGGGGAAATTAGCAGCAGATGCAGAAATATCTAAGCATTCTCCGTTCACTTAGTTCTTCTCATGATTGCTACACCTGTTTCCTTTATAAGCAAAGAATACGTGTGCATACCTCACATTTTTACTGTAAAACACTTATCAAGTTCCAGCTCGAGGTATCACTTTAGAGTGGGAAGAGCAGGATTGCTTAGTCAGTTAGCTGGTTTGTGTTGTTTTCAGCTTTTTAACTGGACCTTGAGACATTTTAGTGGGAAAACCCTACCTTTTAAAACGTATATTTACCTTCTCTAAGTTTTCAGGATAGATTGGAAATTAATTCTTTCATTACCAAAAGAATCATCACATTTGTAGGAAGAATGAGATTTGTGCAGACTTTTCTTTCATTTGCAGAAAGTAGCAACTTACTACAAGTTTTCAAACACCTCCCCCCAAATTTCTATCATGACATTTTGGGTTCTTTCATATGGTCAGAATTGTCTCCATATTGGCACAGGGCAGATTTTGCTTAACAACAAGGCAAATGTGTCAAGGTGATGATGGAGTGATGGATTGATGCAGACAGATTTCTGTAGAATGATTGCTCATACACTTTCCCCATCACATGCCTGATTGCCATTTTCACATGTGTCTGACATATGGTTTGTGAATGCACACAAAATACAAAAAACTCTGTACTAGGATATAGTGGGCCAGTTCTGACAGTAAAAAAGAAAATTCTATGAGACCATTTCTGTGCTGATAGTGTAGCAGCTTAGGATGTGGCAAGTGTACTGCTCACTATTAATACTCCAATGGTTTTTGAGCCATTCCATAAACACAATGGCTGGCATTCTGTTAAGCAGTTACAATATTGCAAGCTAGACTTAAGATCTCATTACTGAGTCATATTCTTATTTACAATGGTGATACCATTGCCACAACTGCAAATGCCCCTAAAACCCACCTTAAAAGCCAAGCAATTGTACTGAAGAATATGTCCAGCCCCCTCCTGCCAATCAGCTGTGATATGACAGGGACCCCTGCAGTGTTCTGACACAACTCATACAGTGGCTTGTTGGTGGGAAAGGGATGGAGGTGTCATCCTTCAGCACCCCACTCACCAATGCCACAGAACTCCTTTGTTTGGTATGTTCACCTGTATTTCAAGGTAGGTTTTAGGGAGTTGGATTGGAAAATGGAGCATAGTTATGACATCATAGCTACATGTCCCATGCAAGATCTTGCCCAATATTACTAGATATGCAAGCCAGTATTGCTCCCATAGACGCCAATGGGAAGTTTGAGGTGGGATAACAGAAGCATTATAATGGATAAGTTACATTGTCAGTTTACACGCCAGTTAAATTGCTGTGGATAAGTAAAGTCGCCAGTTTACTTAAATGCAAGTCCACTTTTATATAGAAATCCAGAAATACTATGTTGTACTGATGTTATTCCCAATGTACTTCAGTAGGAACATTTAAAAGGAACATGAGCTTATCTGTCCCGCCTTAGGAGATCACTTGAAAAAACCTCAACACAGCTTTCATTTTTACTTGCAGAAGAATCCAGCAGCAACATTTCTCCTGGACGATATCACTTTCGGGTTTCAGACAAGCATTTGCAGGTTGAAATGATATCCCCTTTCAGATAAATCAAAACTCCAAGTCCATAGAAAAACTGCATACTGACACATTAGCTTTCTGCACACACACACACAGAGGTCTTGTTTATTTGTAATGAGGAAGCATACACCCAACTCTGTCTTCATTCTCAGCTTGAAGTGGCATAGTCCAAGAAAAACCTTGCCACCAGATTCTTCAGGATGTATTTGTATATGTACTGACATATATTTCTCCATGCCTCTTAATGCTACTGCTACAGGCACTGAAAACTATTGCTACAGGCAATTTGTACATGTTTAATAGAAAGGTGAGATAAATGTATTTAAGATAGGTACACAGCAACTGATAGTCCATATATTTTAGTGTCTCTCCTCATTCCATTTCTCTATTCCATGTTTTAAGTACAGAAAATTAAAACTGGATTTAAAATGTGGCTTGGCCATAACTTTCAAAACTGGGAATAGCATTGGACTCTGTGGTAGGAAGTCTCAACACACAATGTATCTGGGATGAATTTATGAACTCCACTATGAACTCCAATAGTGCCTTATGTACAGATAAGTGTCTGTCATTGTAACAGGAAGATAATCTTATGCAGAAGGAGAAGAAGAGATGTTTCACGCTAGAATAAGTAAATATGCAGTTTCTTAATATTCTGCTTATGTTTGTAGGGCTGAGAAGAAGCCATCGGGGGGGGGGAATTCCCTGAGGCCCAGATCTCTGTAGGGTCCATACCACTGAGGTCTCAGGTAGTGAAAAAAGCACAACATACATTACAAAATAAATTTTGGCATCATAACAGAAGGGACAGGGACTGATAATGTATCTTGCCCTAAGCCCAATGCTAGCTCTTAGCAACCCTGCAACTTTGAAAAAGCTCAAGATGTTTAATCACATCAGCAACAATACAAACTCCCCAATCCCGCACACAATACATATATTGTCTGCTCCTTGTGAATTTCAGGCTCCAGCAAGAAAAACAACCCACATGGAAAACCCTGCTAAAGTCACTGGCATAGTACTAGTTCACCTTGTCTCCTCTCATGGTAAAAATAAATACAGAGAAAGGGTGTCCAGATTTTAATAAATGCTGCATATATGACAGGGTAGGTGTTTTTAAAAAGGCACCATGTAAAAATAAAATTTAATACTAATATTGTTTAAAGTAATATTCAGTCTACTATGAAGTATCTGTCAATTTCTAAGTGGTGGCCAATTTCATTTATCCCCCATTCCTTAAAACAGTAGCAGTAGCCACTGCTACTGGCCATATTGTCATTTGTAAAGACAGAGACTGTGCTCACTTTTGTAAGAAGTATTGAATATTCTGCTTTTTAAAGATGCATAGCACAAATTATTTGTTCCTAAAGGGGGGAAAAACCAAAGAGAAAGGCCCAACACAAACAGAAACTAGGTGCTAATATGGTGCAGTGGATAAAGAGCTGCTTCTATAACCAGTTATTATAAATTAATTAAATTCATATAGATCCATTAGTGTGCATGGTGCTGTCCAGGATACAAGAATACACTTGCCTGCCCAAAATATAAAATCTAAAAATTTCACAGAAGGAAACAACAAAAGAAGGGGAGGCAAGGTTAAGAGGAAAGCCATAGTCATCTGCTTTAGCAACATGCACTTGTGGCAGGACACAGAAGTTAGGTGTTATGACGCAGGCTTCCTAAATAAGGTGAGTTTTGTGGAGGGATTTGAAGAAAAATATCACACAGGTGTTTGGGGGTAGAAAAGTATGAAAATATAGAAAAGGATGAAAAAAAAACATAATCACTGGGGAGACCAAGAGATCTCTGAAGGCACTGGATTTCTGTTATAGAGGCAGACATGTCTTTGGCATACCACTGCACTACTTAAACAGAAATGCACACACACACACTTCCTCACATACAGAAAACTAGCATGTTAACAGGAAGAACAAGCTAGAATCTTTCTCTCCTGACCTGATAATTTGCTAAGAACCAATGATGCTCTGTAAGGAGAAGAATTCCACTGTGTGGATTCTGTTCCTATCTTCCAGTATGTTAGCCATCCCTCCTAGCTTTGTGTCATCTGCAAACTTGATTAGGATTCCTTACACCCTGTCATCTAAGTCATTGATAAAAACGTTGAAGAGGAATGGCCCTAGGACAGAACCATGAGGTACTCTCCTCAAGACCTCCTTCCACTCTGAAATGCGGCCATTGATGACAATTCTTTGAGCATGGTTTTCCAACCAATACTGGATCATTTGACAGGGTTCCCAATAGATGGGAACACTGTCAAATGGATTCATAATTGGTTGGAGAACTATAACTGGTTCTGGGCACCTCATCTTAAGAAGGATATAGAAGGTTGGACCAGATTCAGAGAAGGGCAACAAGAATGACAAGAGGTACGAGGAACAAAGCATATGAAGAAATGTTGAAGGAGCTCCGCATTTTCAGCTTGGTAAAGAGAAGACTGAGGGATGACATGACTGCACTTTTTAAATATCTCAAGGGCTGAGATAAAGAGGAGGGCAGGCCTGTTTTCTGCTGCCCCAGATGGTAGGACCAGGTCTAACAGTTTTAAGTTACAAAAGGTAGCTTCTGATTGAACATTAGCAGGCAATTCTTGCCAGTAAGAGCAGTATAGCAATGGAACCCCCTGCGAAGAGAGGTGGTGGGTTCTTCTTTGAATGTCTTCAGAAAGAGGCTGAACAGCTACTTGCTGGGGACGCTGTGGCTAGAGATGCTGTACTGAGCAGGCCACTGGACTCAATGGCCCACAAAGCCCCTTCCATCTTTATGATTCTATGTGTGAGCTGCCCCAATTTCTCCTCTGTGAAGTTTTAGATTTTAAGCTCCTTGGGGCAGGCACCTGTCCTCTTGTTCTCTATACAGCACCATGCTCTGATGGGATCTGCAATGTGGAAGCGTCCACTACAATGAGAACTAGTTAAAAGAGAACATGGCCAGGCCTATGAGAACTGAGATCACAAACAAATATTCATGTTACAAGGGATATCCCAATGCATCAATAGGTTGGAACCAGTTCACTAGCATATGGTGTGTTTACCTTTACTGAGGATATACTGACATTTTTATGGACTGCCAAATCTATCCCACAGGTGAAAAAGGATGCAATAATGAGGGCTATTTAGTTATATAGCTGCCATTAGTCCAACTTTAAATTAGATATTAAAGCAGCATGCTTGCCCCAGTATACTTAAGAATGCATCAGCGTTTCCATTATAAAGACCTCTTTTCATGGCTTTATAAGTCAGTCCCCAGTAGTGTGTTGTGTGGATACAGCTATGAAGAAGTAGAAAGGACAAGTCTGCAAATGCAGTTTCCCTTTATTTCTTAAAGTCTTTTAACTCCTTCTTGTTCTCTTCACAAGCTATTTGGTTTTCCTTTCCCCCCTCAGACTTTCAGTATAAAAATAAAAAAGTACAGGATACAACTTTAAACACATTTAATACATGAATTAATGAATTAGGGTTTTCATTTCTTTTATTATTTTAATATGTTATTCAAAAACTGGTTAATATTTTTAAAGATAAACATTACAGTCTGTTACCTGAGTGGAATAATATACAAGTTTTCATAGGCAAGCAGTGTAAGAAACTGGGAAATGTGCATGAACTGGAATTCAACTATTAAACAAATATAGTTGGCCCTCCACATTTCCTAGGGTTAGGGGAACAGGAGCCCTGCAAAAGTGGAAAAAACTGCAAATATAAAAATGTGTGTGTGTGTATCCATGGGAAGAGGGCTGAGGCATGGTAAGAGAACAGGCACCCAAGATCCAAACCATGGCCCTTTTCCCATGCCATTTCTCATGCGAAAGGGCCTCCAGAGCGTTGCACGATTGCGAGGACTGTTTCACATGACATTATTGCAATTGCGTGATGCTGCTGGGGCTGTAGGCGCCGGTCGCACAATATATAATTTTCAGTTTCTTGCCGAAAATGATGCGCGATCATGCGTCGCTCCTGGGCTCCGCACACACTTAACGTCCATGCAGACCCTCCGGAGACATGGCCCTTGCGCTTCCTCCCCCAGCGCAGCCTGGGAAAAGTACCCAGCTGCACTACAGAAGGAAGAAGCGGAGCCCTCACACTTCCTGCCGGCCAGCAAGGAGCTGCTGTGGAGCAGAAGCAGAGAGGACGTAAAGTGCCTCTCACAAGAGGCTGCTCGCATGATCCCCAGGCACCCACACTGGAATCAAGTAAGCTGCAGAAAGGGCCAGTGTCAGGGAAAGGAGAGGGAAAGAGGGTAGTTAGCCCTACACTTCCTGTCTCCCTCCCATCTCCTTCCTTGGGCATGGGGGGGCATCAGGAGGGGGTTTGTGGTGCTAAGAAACTTGGCTGTAAGCTATCCTTAGCTGGCCAAGCAGTGGCTGGTGGAGGAGGAGGACCACCAGAGGCAGGTTTTTAAAGGGCCATACAGCCTGATCAGAACTGCCAAGAGGGAAAGTTGCCCTGCAAAAGAAGCACCTGAGGTGGAAAGAAGGCAGGGGTTGAAGAAACTTGCAAATAATCAAATCCATGAAAGTCAAACTTGCAAATGTGGAGGGCTGAGTATATTACTGAATTGGTTTTGCCAGCAATATACGTTCTGAATAAAATTACAATTATCATGCTAACATCCGAAGAGATACACTTGGAAACAGACAATGGCAAATCATCTAGAACAGATCCCTTTTGTCTGGCCAGGAGTGTTAAGTTGGCATATATGGACTAGGGTCTACCCTATATAGTTTTTTAAAAATTATTATTATTATTATTATTATTATTATTATTATTATTATTATTATTATTATTATTATTACAAAAATAACTTTCTCCACTTTAACACTAGAATCCCACACATGCTTTTGAAAAGTCTCTTCAATTTCAGTTTTGGCATGCCATACAGGAATTAAAGAACAAACAATACACCATTATCCAAAAAGAAAACAATAGCAACAACAATAATAAATATAAAAAATAAAAAATGGCATTAATATGCTGTGTTAAGGGCTTTCCCAAAATCATGGGAAATTATAGCTACTAAGGGACACATATTCAGCAGACACATTACTTGAGCAGTATGGACATGTATCCTATGCCATACTGCCTCCACTACTTTGGAACTGGAAGACCACCAGCAGTTGGGTGTTGGACATCAGATTCTTCCATACACTGAAATAGATACAATATAAGGAAACTATGCACAGGGTAGCACCCAAAATCCACAAGACAGCAATACCTTTATTGGGCCAACCAAAACTGCACAAAATACATCATGCAAGCTGTCAAAACTTCACTGGCTTCTTCATCAGGCAAAGATGTCAAAATCATATAGAAGAAGGGGGAAAATGACAATGTTAGAGTCACAGGCCTACATTTTGTCAATGTTGTGCAAGTTAAGATAATTTGGAGAGACATCAACATAGACAGAGACCCCCCTCCCTTCTTTGGCTATGTGGACAACTGGGAGACAAACAGAGACTCGATTGTCGTAGTCATAAAATCCATGCAATAAAATTTCAATTCCATTAGCTACAGAAAAAGTAACTTTCCTTGAAATCCAGGCTGTTTTTGTCCTGGGTAAGAACAGGACTGCAACTGAAGTTACCATTCATGTTCCAACCTGTACTGTCCACAGAAAATGACAGAGTTGGAAGGGACCAACTGAATTTACAATCAGAGTAGCATATTCTTTCCAGTTGCCCTGGTGTCCAGCAACACTTACTTCTGTTTCATTTACTTCTCCTCTCCTGGCTCCTCTCGCTTTGTGTTCATTAGATGGGCAACACAACTGCAACACAAACTAAGTATGTGTGAAACAGGCTTCAAAAATTCCAGTGCCTGAAATGAAGAAAAAAATCTATGAACCCCATATACTACACCTTGGACATAGCACTCACTAGATTTTCTCCTTAGCCTAACCCAACAGTTTCCTGAAACACAGTGCATGAAAACCAGACACATTTCTGGAAGCCATTTGTCACACTTCAAACAAGTACTTCTGAACCTCTCTGCATCAAAATCAGCACTGACCATCCTTAAGTTGATTTCTTCTACATAGAGATGTGAAAGATTGCTCTTTTTTTATACAACAGCTCATCCAGCTGGAGACTGTGGGAGTTGTCACCCAAATCAAGGATCTAACTAGGTTCTTAGACTTGTGCAACTCCCACTTGTACCTTTTCAAAGTACACACTTCATCTATTCAATAACCTAAATCCTGTTAGAGTGAACCCATAGAATCACGTACATGTTTACGTACATGTTACCATTGTACAATTGACAAAATGGGTTGAATTTTGTTGGGGCCATTCAACAGAATGCCAACCAATGTGTGCAGAAGGAGGCACTTGATTATCAAAGCAAATGTGTGCAATTATTCCAGACTGTCTGTAAGTTCAACACAACCATCATTACAGAAGCTACTGAGTGGCCTAGAGGTGAATACAAGAAGTTCCCAGGTGTCCTCACAGATGCTGAAACAGCCAGCCACTGTCCTGGATGACACGGTATCTCTCTCTGTCCTCCTTCCCCTGGCTTGGGATCTAATATAATCCAAGTGTGCTCCGTCAGTGTTACTGGATCTAGGCCCCAAAGAGTAATTTTCCCAAGCTCTGTTCCTAAAGTGCCAGATTGGCTGAGGATAAGCCATGGATGCTACGGGCTCCTCATTTCTGGTTATAATGTCAGAATGCGATCTAGTTGTTGTTGTATGCCTTCATGTTTCCATTTATGACGACCCTAAGGTGAAGCTATCATGTGGTTTTCTTGGCAAGATTTGTTCAGAGGTGGCTTGCCATTACCTTATTCTGGTGGTGCAATGGTTAAATGCTAGTACTGCAGCCACAAGGTTGTGAGTTTGACCCTGCCGGGCTCCAGGTTGACTCAGCCTTCTATCCTTCTGCAGGTCAGTAAAATGAGTACCCAGCTTCTTGGGGGCAATTAGTTAACACATTGTAAACTGCTTAGAGAGCACTTAACTGATAAGCAGTATAGAAATACACATGCTACTGCTATTGCTTATTCTGAGGCACAGAGAGTATAATTAGCCCAAGATTACCCAGTGGGTTTCCATGGCCAAGAAGGGAGTCAAACTCTGAGTCCAGAAGTCAAACCACTACACCACACTGGCTCTCTGATTCATCTGACCTATCTTTAACGAACAAGTGCTCTAGCAGTCCTATTATTACAAAAATCCAGGCAAATTTTAACACAGTACCTAGCAATGTGTTTGTCATGGTCAGAAAGTTGGAAGAGAGATATATTTAACACAAGTAGGTGCATACATGCACCCACTTACATGTTCTTAAATAAAGACACCAAGAAAACCAGCAAAGACATTTTACTGTATGAGGTGAAGCAGTAAATTCTCCCTTCCCCAGGCAAAGTACGGTTAAAAAAGCCAAGGCTACTGGTGTTATTCTGGCAGCTGAGGCAGGAAATCCTACAGGGACATTTTCTCCCTGCTGGCAGGAAAAATACAACAATAAAAAATATGAAACCTAACAATTTGCTATGACCTCCAGCATACCTGATATCAGCAGCCTGCTACAGTTTCATTCTGCTTAACAGTTGGGCTGGCGTTTTGTCACTATTCAACGTTTTGAAGAACAGACTATGGGTTTTCTTCAGAATAAATTTCTGGACTTTTATGGACAGAAAATGTACAAGATTAGCTATTCAAAAGAATAAGTCTACATTACATATTTAAATTGATTTTATACTAATCTGTCATGATTTTTCTCCTGAAACATCCATCAAAATCTACTTTCATAATGATCCCTAGGGAAAATTCTGTTTGACCTCTCATCCTCCCACAATGGACTCCCACAAAAGAGAAGATTGCTATTAAATCTATTTATGTCTGTGATCTACCAATATGTCCCACTTTCCCCACACAACTAAGCATCTTTAGATTTTATGCAACTTCAATGTGAAGATGAAAGAAAAGTGAGCAGAACCTTACAGCTCCATCTATGCCCATACAGAAGAGGAGCAACTCTCTTTATACCACTGACAGACCCCAATGTTGGGAAGTGGAGGAAGTGGAAACATGGGAAGATAGCTGATTAGTTTTGCTCCAGAATAGCAATAAAGGACAACCAAAATTCATGACAGGCAGGTCTGAAAATTAGGAACCAGCTGCTAACAAGTTTGTGTTTTACCTATATATCAAATCAAAGTATTTATTTCAAAGTATTCGCTTAACTGTGTATTTCTGTGTAAAATTAACATATAGCCCACATTCATAAATTACACAATGCATACGTTTCTGTCTTTATGAAGGGCCCACATCATCAAATATGGATTTTTTGGCTTGTTCAGTCCATATAAAAGGAAAAGATTTCCAGCTCTCAGACAGGGGACATCCTTCATAGGAACACCTGCCAGTCCAATAAGGGGAAAAAATTCTGGACTTCAAATAAGGGAGATTCCTTATAAGTGACACTCAGCAATCCAATGGCTGATGAAAGGTAGAGATGAGTAGACACCTTACACAAACAGGACACCCCTAATATTCTTCTGGTCCAATTAGCAGAGAATGGAGTGCTTTTATGAAATTTTACTATATTTTGTCCCAGCCTCTCATGAACCAGATGACAGTAGCATGAAGTACTATGTTCTGAACATTTTTGCAAAGCTTCAACTAAACAAAAAATGAAGAAACCTTAAAACATTTCACCTTGGTCTTTAGCCAAAGAACGGTTCCTATAATGGGATACAAATATAAACTGTAAGATAGTTCCTACCCTCAGGCTCACAGCTGAAAACTTATGAAACACAAGAATGGTGAAGGAAAAAGCAAGCTCTTAAAATTACAGTCCGCACAAGGACCAGCCTGAATGAAAACAGTTTAAGTAGGCCTGGTGGGAGGGCGGCTGCTACATGGCACTGTAGGAAGGCCAAAAGAGGCTGGCTTCTCGGAAGCCCTGTAGCTTGAAAGAACAACAGACGCTAGTAGAATGAAATTTCCCCTTCCTCCAGCCCCTCACCATTATGTTTTATGCTTACCCTGGTTCACTTGGCTTTGTTTCCTGTGTTATTTTGTATGGATGTTTCAAACATTTTTTTAAAGTAGGAAAGGCAATAGGAAAAGAAGGCTGCATTAGAGGTGGATTGATTTAGTCAAGGAAGCCATGGCCCTGAATTTGCAAGACCTAAACAAGGCTGCTGATGACAGAGTCTCTTGGAGATTCCCTCAATAACAGGGTCACCGTATGTTGAAATGGACAGCAACTAACAACAATGGGAAACCATATGGTTGTAAAACCACAAGGATGGCCTCAAAAACAGGTGTAATACCTGTAATGACTTAAGACATTGAGGACTGTTTTCCTTTCTTTCTTTTAAAAGGATACATTTTAATTAACTCTAATACATGGGTTTATTCTCAAATGTGGAGCAATTTTATATTAAAAATCTCTTGTTTGGATACATTAAAGACGTGATCCTTCTCTGACAATAAATCTAAGTTTTCTTATTGATATTTATGAGGGGGGGTTTGCACCTTTCTAATCTTGAACATAATCACAGAACATGTCGTTTCTTGCTTCTGGGAAAATGTTGGAGATTTGACTGGGGAGGAAAGGGAGTCTCAGGAGACCAGTTTGGATAGGTACGAAGTTTCCTCTTACCTTAATTCTGTTTTGTGTCACATAGTGTAGAAAGTTCAATATACAGAAAGTTTGGAGGCTTCCAACATTGTAAGGAGAATACATTTGATCTAAACTTTTTTATTTCCACATAGGAAAATGGAGTATTAGTCCAGAAGTTATTGACAAGAAAATTTTCAAATTGCTTTCCATTTAAGGATATGTGACAGAAAAGCTTACAATGCCACAGACACCAGCACTCAAAAGGTGCATACTAAACAAGTAGTCTTCTGCTTTTTCAGACATGAGATACACCTCTAATCTCAAATTGCACTAGGTAGCCTCCTGTTAATTTTTTTATCCTCACAAGACCAATCCCTTCCTCCTCTGATCTCTTTTTTATCCTCTCTTTGCTCTAATTCTCTTATCCTTAAAAACCATTCAGCTACCTAAAATGATTGTGAGTGGTGCTACCTGTTTTATCCACTTTAAGTAACAGCATGATAATATGCTACTTCTTACTGACATTTCACTTCATTTAAAAATCCTTATCCTACCTTTTTACCAATGGGGAAAAGAAAAACAATATGAAGAAATATAAAAGAGACTGAAATTATACAGAAATAGCCTTGAAAACAGATAAAATGCAGCCACAAGGATAAAGTTCCAATAGAAAGCCGGAGAATAATCTGTTTTAACCTGGACAGAAAATGAGGTATGTAATGCAGGCAAACATCTTCTAAAGTCAAGATGACAACACAGAAAAGACCCTTTTCTAACCTCCATGCCTGGGAGTAGCAGGAATAATCTAAGAAACCTGACTTTGCTGTGTGCTTTCAATGAGGAGCTAGAGAGGTACCCCGCTCTAATGATATCTGCCTGATATATAACTTACCACTTGTTTTGTGCCTTCACAGAATTTAAACTTATAGGTGCACACTGATTGCATGGAACAGCTACGTAAGACTGTGGAGAATATATGCTTAGTGTTAGCTGGCTACTTTGAAACAATATATACACATAAAGTATATAACAATGATGTATTTTTCCATTTATGTTTTTGAACTTCTATAACCAATTTCTAGTTTCCTGTTCTCTCAAAGTGACAGCTCCTTCTTGCTAAAGGATTGACTCTTACAGGGATTTGGGTGGACGCAGATTTTATTACCCAGAGCTTAGTTAGAAATGCAGCCAGCCCTCCACATTTGCTAGCGTTAAGGGCTTAAAAGTAGAAAAATCTCAAATATTGAAACGTGTGTGTGTGTCTGTGGGAATCGGGCTGAGGCATCGTGGGGAGAATGGTCACTCAGGGTCCAAACCAGGGCCATTTCCGCACAAGTCTGTTATAGCGCGATGATTCCACTTTCAACCTCCTATGGAATCCTGGGGTTTGCAGTTTCAGGAGGGGCTGGCCCCTCCCGAAACTGCAAACCCCAGGATTCCATAGGAGGTTGAAAGTGGAATCATTGTGCTATAACAGTCTCGTGCGGAAATGGCCCAGGTCAGGGAAAGGGGTGGGTTGGCACGGTGGCTTTATACTGTGTCTCTTTTGCCCATCTCCTTCCTTAGGTGTAAAATCCATGAAAGTCAAACCCACAAATGTGGAGGACTGACCATATTTTCAATTCCAAAGTCAGGTGTTAACTTGGAAAAGAGGTGTGCAAAGTTTGTAACCAGAGGTAGATTTAGCTTTTGTAGTTAGATCAGCAACCTAGCAGAGCTGCATTTTCTGTTTTATATCATCCAATATGTAGTTGCTCCCAAATCTTTAATAAGGATAAATTTAACACATCTAAAGCATCATCTGTCTTTCCTTGTGGGCCACATAGTATCAGGCTATGTGGTTTATAGGGCAGTTGCTGGTGAACATAAGGAAAGCTCACGTCCTGCTTGTGGGTTTCCCAGAGGTATCTGTAGCCACTGTGAGAAACTGTATGCTAGACTAGATAGGTCTTTGGTCTATTTTAGCACAGTTCTCCTTATGTTCTCTTTCCTGGAGGAAATGGAATCACATGGACTAAATTCTGAAGGTAAAAATCCACAAAACTATCTTGGCAAAATATTGTCTATCATTTTCTTGGCTATAACCAAAAGCACTTCTGAACAAATGAGATGACAGAATTCTGGAGTGAATCACTTCAGAGCAGAGATTGGCAAGTACAAGAGGTATACTTGAGTGCACCCAAGTATAAAACTACCTGCATATGGCAAATCGAGCCCAGCACTGAGAAAGATGTAACACAATCTATCTCACTAAGTTATTGCATAAAAATAACTTATTTGGAAGAGCATTAAAGACATGTAACGCCCAATAATCTGCAACTGAACAGTCCAGAATTCTACTGTCTCCGTTTATCTCTTTGATCGGCATAAAATGTTTACAATAGCTTCCAGACTGGTAGAAATGATTTCCTATGTAAGCTATTACCAAGGCACTCAAAAACTGCATTTCAGGGGAATGCAAGAAAAAAAAATTGTTTCTGTAAACTTTATCATCAATTAATTTTGCCACAATGAAAGTCAACAACAATGAGTGCCATCCATATGGCAATAAAAACAATGCCAAAATCCCCATTGGTTTTAATGGCTCCAAATAGCCAAAGTATTTAATATTTTTATAAGCTGAAGAAGCAAAAAGTGAAAATGGAGACAGGAACAATTTTATGAGCAACTTCCAACTTATAACCAGTGCCCTGTGGATAAATTTCAATACAAAAATTAAAAAAATACCTACACGTGGAAACAAAATATTCAGTCTCCACTTCATTTTAAGCCAAGTACTCAACCTAGTGGGAGAAAATAAGACCCACTCCCCACCAATATATGATCTAATGTTTCATAGAAAATTTGCTTTTCTGCCATTAATAACCTTACAAATGAGCTGTCACATCCTATGGGACAGGAAAGATAACACCTAACTGGTTAAATATTTTGCATAAATACTTATAAAAGTGTCAAAAAACTTATAGCCACTTCAAATTTATTTCTTTGGCACTTGAACTGCAAAAGGATTAGGGAGGAGGAGGAAAGGGTGAGTGAACTGTGTGTTTATAGGACTTTTGCCACCCACAGTCAAGTAACAGAGTAAATAAAAGCCAAAAGACCGCAGAGATGGGCTCCTATCCAAAGACATTTTAGGTTCAGAACAATAAATACCTTCTAATCAGGTATCCTGAAAGGAACCAAGATTTCCCCTGAGCTATACCTGTGCACAGTTCAATTCGTACACGATGAGACAGAAGCACTGAATCATTTTGCTCCAGTAGGTTATTTTTAGAAGGTGGTCCAAACTTCAGATCCTGGTATCTTTCTTTATGAACTGATATTAAAACAAAACTCCTTGGTCTGAATGTAATGGTGGACTCTAACTTTACACAACCCAGCATTTCCATGCTCAAATCAGTGTGCAACAAGAAGATGGAAGGAACAGAGGAGGAAGCCATTTTGTTAACGCTTGTGTGAATGAGAATTAGAATTCAAGATGGGGTTAAGGAAATGAAGAAATGGGGCTATGCAAACAGAAGCAGGTTCTGATTCCTAATGTAAGGTGGCCATAGGGAGCAGGAAGCGAGTTCAGACCGTATTCCAATGTCAAGTGTCAATACAGGCACCCATTTATTTTGTAGAAGATATGCAAACAGGTGTCATCCACTCCTATAGGGATGTGAGCACTGGTGTACTGTCTGGATAATAATAGCAAAAGCTTCCTTCTACTTTGACGATTAGTCCAGATTCTATAGAGGGATGTCATGTTTACAGAAATCAAGAAATGCATCACACTACATAAGACCTCCTTATACTTCTATGCACAGAGATCTTGTTGCAACTTTGACACCAACTGAAAGAAATTGGTAGCATAAGCTTTTGTAGACCTAAGTCTACTTCATCAAAAGCATGGATTACATTGTCTAGGAACAAACCATTAAGAGCAGGCTGTATGTGTGAATAACAATAGAAATGCAAAATTTGTGGGTAAAGTGAAGAAGTGACACGTTCAGTTTTGCAGGACAAAGGCAGGAAGAAAGATGTTGCCTAAAGTCAAGGTAAACAGATAACCATCCTCCTGCTTTTGTCCCCCAATGATTGTCTTTAAAACTGAACTTGTTACCTCATTACCATACCCACAAGTTTTGCATTTCTATCCCCATTCACACATACAGCCTGTTCATAAAGGTCTGTTCTAGGCACTTTAGCCATCTGATGAAGTAGACAAGTCTACAAAAGCTTATGCTACCAACCGCTTTCTCTTAGTTGGTGCTACAAGATCCCTTTGCATACTGATCCAGACTAAATGACTGTGTCTTTGAATTACACATGCGCAGAGCCAATATGGCAGGTCTATTGCTATTTTGCTGTTGCATAGTACAGCTTTTTTTTTTTTTGGTAAATCTTAACTTCTAATTTCTCTGTATTAGTATATGTACTGATCCTAACTATATTTGCACAAACATCTCAGAAACACTAGTATCATATTTGGTTGGAATGTAGATTGGTGGGACAGAGGAGTTTTACCTTATTTCCTTGCCAGTGGAACAACTTTTAATGTTAGGATGCATCAACCACATCAGAGTGCATTTTTATTACCTTACTAACCCAGCCATTTCAGACTTTTAAAGCAGCTAAGGGATGAGGCTTAGAGCCATCAGGAACAATTTAGAAAAAGGTGAAGTTTACTTTCTCTATATCCCACTGAAATTAAAAGAACTGTCTTTAAAGTGGGGCTTATTTGCTTGCAAGGACTTCACTATATCATGGCAGCAATCTTACTGTGTAAGGATTGTTGGAATTTTGTGAGACTTGTTTGAGAACCAAAGAGAGGTAGAATTGGGTTTCATGGACATGCAGACTATAAGCAGTGTATGGAAGTCAGCGCAGTATAAGAAAACTAGGTATCTGTATCAAATTGAAATTCAAAGAAGGACAATTTCTGTTGTATTTTGTTATACTGATTAGGTTATATTCATGACCTTTATGTGTTTTTTGCAGTGTAAGATGAGCAGAGAGGTGTTAAAATTATACCTGAATTAAGCTTCTGTTAAGCTGCTAGCGTGATGTAATCAGAATTTGGAAAAGCATTTATGGATTACAACTCCCAAAACATCCCCAGCAGCCATGGTGGCCCACGGAATCTGGGAGCTGTCTGAGCATTGGACTACAACCTTGGAGACTAGGTTTCAATTCCCTGCTCAGCCACAGAAATTCACTGGGCACATCACACTCGGAACTCCAGAAAAACTGGCGATAAGTTCACCTTAGGGTCACCAGAAGCCAGGAACAATTTGAAGGGATACAACAACAACAACAACAACAAGTCCCAAATATCTAATATTTCTGCCCTCTTAATCTAATGTAGCCTATTAAATGGAGATCCTATTCAGGCATTCATCACTGAGAAAACTGAGGAATTATGGAAGACAATGTGAATAAGGGCTGCATCAGAGAGTACAAAAATAAATATGAAGAGTCTGGCACCAGTGGAAGCTTCCCTTGAGATACATCTACCACCTGAAAAGAGGTGATTTTTTTTTAATGGGAAGGACAGGGAGGTAAGTAGTTAAAACTTCTCTTCCACATTGCCCATTGCCCAGAGGCTGCTCAGGTTCCCTGGCTGCTATTGACAGATCCCAAAACATGCCCATCAACTGGATTTATGCAATTAACATCACATATAGTTAAGCCCCTTAGTCAGAATTGATAAATGGATCCCACTTAGAAATATGTTGCAAAGAAAGCAAACAGATTTGACACACCAAAAATATTACTAATTTAGAGTCCTTGCTCATCCATACCTATGCTGTTTATTTGGTATCAACTATCACAACGAAAACAAGCACCAACTCTTCCAGCTTTTGAACACTTCCCTGCCCTGTTATCTGCAACCAATTCTGACTTGCCGGTGATGAAAAAATTATCTTTTTTCCCCCAAACTTGGTATAAACCAATCAAAATGAATCACAGTACTTTGACTTAGGATGAAGGATTGCAGTTTAGAACTTTGTGCATACCATAGTAGTTCCACAGCAATAAATGAAGCTACTTTGGAACAAAACGTTGTAGACTGTAAACAGAATGCAACCAAACTCTTATATCAAAAATGCCTTTGATCTGGAACTGAAATGCCAGGCTTCACTCTTAAAGACAGTGAACATAATCCAGCAAAGGTCAGTCACGCCTTTGTCCCAGGTTAAATCCCATTCATTTCTATATAAGTTTGCCAGATTTCAAAATGGATAGTGTACTGTTTGCTTAAAAGTCCTCCTACAGAACGCTTCAACACTTTATTTTTTTGTTCATGTCAGTCATAACATTAGAGGCTAGGAGTTAAACGTTAAGGTAAAAAAGGACTGGAGAATGATTCAGGAGAAGAAATCCAGATGGCTCAAGAAAGTGAACAGAACATTCCTGGGGGTATATTTGACACTTCTACATTGAGCACTCATGAAAAGCAACAAGGAAACTAAAATGTTGAGAACAGCAATAATTGGTGTGTATGCATGCATGCACATGCCTGTGTACAAAAAAGTAACCTGCCACAGAAAGTGGCAAATGGTCCCAACCAGGAAATTGCTGTTATCAGACAAATCCGAATCATCAAGCATATATTGTTTTAATGACAGATGTAAAGTCCTCAAGCAATGATAAAAACTGGTGAAAGCTAAGCAGTGTCTTTGATTGTGGTAACTTAAAACTAGAATCTAGTCAAGGCATAGTTCTAGCGAACTGATGATAGATTTGCAAGTTTCTCAAGATTAGACAATGGCCACAGTGGTTCACAACTTACTGAAGATCATGGCAAAATTTGCTAATTTTTAATGGACTCCACAGCATTATGATCCTTACTAGGTCTTGCCTATTGAGCTTCAGCTTCACTGAACACACTAGGTCTTGCCTATTGAGGAAACATGAATAGGATCAGGCAGTAAGAACTGCATCACCACACAGTACAAACTCTGAACAGGATACATAAATCCATTCCCCTCCTTCCCTTTCCCCTTAACTGGGTTGAATTCCAGAAAGAAACCCTACTTTCCTAGAAAAGCAGGGGTAAATGAAAGGTCACAAGGAGGTCAGTCTAAATATGAATTTATGTCTGGGTCAAGTTTTATTCCAAGCCACAGACTCATTTCAATTATCTTCTATCACTTAAATTTAATATTGGAGTATTTGGTAGCAAAGTGACTTGTTCTTAGCATTAATTTGAAACAGTGGATATCTGAACAGACAAAGATGAGAAGTGAACACACACCATATAACTACACACGACCATCTCAGCACTAGGTAGATACCCTGGGGACCTTTGAGTTAAACTCTCTCAGTAGGTATTATTGTACTTAGATTCTTGTTAGCTTTACTAACAATAACTATAACTAGGAAATTGTTTCTGGTTTGGAAAGTCTTACATAGAGAGAAAGGCAGCATGCAAAAATAAAATAATGCTATCACAGGCTTATCTCTCACTCTGCGCATGTATGTGAGACTTCAAGTCACCTGTCAACTTTATGGCAACCTCAGATAGCTAAATATGCTACATGGTAGAAACAACTACATCAAATCTACAATTATTCCAAACAGGGCAATATTTTTGGTAATGTACTAACAACACATTTAAAACAACTTATTAACTGGGATAATCAATAGTACACTGTATTCACATTTTCAGTTATGCAAGCAAACAGATGTACAACTGAGATGCAGGTGCTGGAATCAGAAAACGTACAAGCAAAAGAGTACAGAATATTACAGATCCTCTTCCTCCTGCTGACACTGGACTGGAAAAAAAGCTAGTGACATTGCCTTTCACACATGTTTAGATTTTTCCATTTTTCAAGGGTAAAAAAGTACAGTGGTTTACAAAGCTAAAGGGAAAAAGGGGGGTTGAGCTGTGTAGATAGAAAAAACTTTTCACTTCCACTGTAACCCATGGTTATCCAATGAAAATGGTTGGAAACAGGTTCAGAAGAAACACGAAAAAGTACATCACATCAGAGAACAGACAGTTAATCTGCAGACAAACACAGGGTTGACAGCCTATCAGTGTCAGTGGTAACAGTTACTGCTGAGCCACGAAACTCACTAACTGACAATGGACTAGTTGCTCTTTCTTAGGCCATTTCTGCATGAGACTGTCATAGCGCTATGATTCCACTTTCAACATCCTATGGAATCCTGGGGTTTGCAGTTTCAGGAGGGGCTGGCTGGCCCCTCCTGAAACTGCAAACCCCAGGATTCCATAGGATGCTGAAAGTGGAATCACAGTGCTATGACAGTCCCGTGTGGAAATGGCCCCAGCCTAACCTACCTTATGAAGTTGTTGTCTGGATAACATCAGAAGCAGTAGGACCATGTATGCCGCCTTGAGCTCATTAGAAAAAATGGTAAGGTCTAATTGGACAAATAAATAATATTGGAACCTCCATGTTCAGAAGCAGTATACCATTCATTACCACACCCAGTACTGAAATCAAACTATTTGAGATGGCTGTAGCATTTCTGCAAGGTCGACTACTACTGGTTAGAATTAAAATACTGGCCCTCTACTTAGATTTGCAGCTTTGCATTCTAATCTTCTCAACAGACTTGGTTTCAGGGAGATGGCAAGTACGTTTCCTGCTACACAGGTGGGTTTCCCATTGAAATACATGAGCCAAGCTTCTACCGTAAAACAATTAGGATGGGGGCAGTAGAAACCCCAGGGGAATCAATAATGGACACATCCTAGTTTTAAGTCTTCTCTTAATTATAAACCAGCAAGAATGGCCTTAATTTTTTAAAATTACTTTTTGAGAGCAGCCTAAGATGTCTGAAATCGAAACAAATCCTAACTGTTGCGCAGTATCCACAGAAAGTGAAGATGGGCCCACTGCCTGCTGAAATCAATAAAACTTAGCCTACCACTCTTAAAGAGTCTTTACTATGAAATCTCACTGAACTCTTGTAACTTACTTCCACACAAACATGTGCAGAATCAGGATGCAAAGTTGAGTGAAACAGACTTCAGTGCATCTGAGTGTAACTAATTTCCCCTGGATTGTGTCCTTTGGGTGTAGGATTGGAGGTGCCATTCAAACGTCACCCATCCATGTCAGTTTGTCAGGGAATCTGAGGTATATTTATATTGTGGATTTCAGGTATGTGCCCAGGAATAGACTTTCCAAGGTTTGAGCATGTAGCAACTTTTGGAAAATCCTTCTGCAGTGGTTTGAGACAAGTGCAGGCTGTGGTCTTGGTCCAGCTGTCAAATCATTCACCAAATCCCTACAGAGTTCACTGCAGCAGAAGCAAGACGGATCCCCCGGTTTCCTGATGTCTCAATGAACTTTTATCCTTCATTGGATGTTATCATGTATGATTTGGCATTCACCTACAGAAAGAGCTTTTAGAAAGGGACCTCTGTGAACAGCAGGGGAACTCCTGGCAAGCAACCCTTTCTCTCAAACCCATTTTGACAGGGAAAAATAAGACAGACTTGCCTTGAAGCAGCAGCATTCAGACCTTGCAGAGGATTTTTAAAATTAAAGCTCACAGTTATCATTTGCTCTCGATACGGAAACATGTTAGTTACTCCGTGGGGTGTGATTTTTTTTAAGAAAAAGAAAAAAAAAATCTCAGCCAAGAGATCTTTCCAACAAGACACAGGACAGACAGCTTTGGAAAATCCCCAGAAGGGGGAAGGAAAGAAGTGGGGAGGGAGAGAAAGAGAGAAGGAAACCTCAAACTATCTGTGTAAACAAGCACTGTTTACAGAGTGCGCTCCTCCACTTTTTGCTCTTGGTCATTCCACCTCTGCAGGGACACGGCTTTCTCTCCCCCCACAAGCTCTCACACACAGCAGGTTTGGTGCAATTTCTTTTTATTCTACCCGGTTTCTCAGGCGGAAGACAGAGGACGCCGGTCGGGCTGAGAAAGCACCAACTTCGCTACTTCCACACACACAACATTGGCCATTTGTGCACTAGGCTGTTATAGTGCTCTTATCCCACTTTCAACATCCTATAGAATCCTGGAGTTTGCAGTTTAGGGAGGGGCCGGCCGGAAAGCCCAGGATTCCATAGGAGGCTGAAAGTTCTGCTGCTCCAGAGACCAGGACTAGGAGCAATGGATTCAAGCTGCAGGAAAGGAGATTCCACCTGAACCTCAGGAAGAACTTCCTGACAGTCAGGGCTGTCCGGCAGTGGAATCTGCTGCCTCGGAGTGTAGTGGAGGCTCCTTCCTTGGAGGTTTTTAAGCAGAGGCTTGATGGCCATCTGTCGGGATTGCCTTGAGGGTGTTCCTGCATGGCAGGGGGTTGGACTGGATGGCCCCTGGGGTCTCTTCCAACTCTACATTTCTATGATTCTATGAACCGTCTAGTGCGGAAATGGCCATTGGGAGGAGAGATTCTTCCCCCACCTTGGAAGGCGCTGGGCGTCTGCCCGCTTGTCAAGAGCAACGCTCCTGGAGGAAGGGCCAGGTTTCTTTCAGCACAATCAGGGATCAAACCTCCCCGGGCACGCGAGACCCGATTTCAAGGCGAGGCCGGGTGGGCAGGGACTTCGGCGTCCCGCGGACACCCCGAGGTCGCCCGTGCAGGGTTGCTACGCCGATCCGGCGCCCGTGGGAAGCGAGGCTCGAGGGCGTCCCGGCGCGCCCCGCGATCTCGCTTTCGGGCGAGCGCGGATCTCCCCTGCGCAGGTGAGCCGCCTCTTCAACGAACCCCGGCGCCGCTCCTGCGCGCGCGCCCCTCGCACTCCGGTCCTCGCTTTCCCCGCGTGTGGGTGGGCGCGCGCGCGCGCGTTTTTGCTCGGCCGTCGCCTAGCTGGCCGGCGAGGCGCGGGGCTCGCGGACCCCGCCGCCCCGCGCGCCCCCCGCCCCGCGCGCGCTGCTCACCTGCCGGCAGCGCTCGGAAGCTCCGCACCGTGTTGCCTTCGCGGAGGTGAAGGAGCGGGGGGCGCCGCCCGAGGACGCCGCCGACGCCTCCTCGCCGCTCCAGCCGCTGTACCTGTCGTAGAGCCGGAGCATGTGGGCCGAGACCCGGTCCCCGGGAGAGACCGAGCGGCCCCCCGCCGGGCCCTCGCTTCCCCCGCCGCGTCGTCCGCGGAGCCCGGCAGCGGCGGGTCTCTCCGCTCCTCCGCCCGAGCGCTCCTGCGCCGGCTCTCCGGGCGCCGCCGCCGCCACCACCAGGTTCCAGCCGAGGCAGAGGCACAGCAGCAGGGCGCGGGGGGAGCCCGCCATGCCGCTCCTTCGCCCCCCTCCCGAAAAGGAGGAGACCCTTCCTCAGGCGCCGCCGCCGCCGCCAGTAGGTCCTCGAGCTTTCTGAGGGGAAAACGAGCGCTTGGCTGGAGGAGGAGGAGGAGGAGGAGGAACTGCGCGCCTGCCCCGCCGACAGAGAGAGAGAGGGGAAATAAAAGCCCGCCAAAGCCGGCAGGTGGGTGCTTGTGAGGGGGAAAAAACCAGGCTGAGGCGACGGCGGGAAAACGGGGAGGGGAAGAGGTTTCACGGCCGTGGAGGGCTCGCGAAGGAAGAAAAAAAAAACCCAAAAAGACGACGAAGAGGGAAAGATGCGCGCGCGGTGGCCGGCGGCGCGAGGGCGAAGGAGCCGCGCAAAGGCCGGCGGCGGGCAGGGGGCGGCGGGGGCAGCAGCAGCAGCGGCCGCTCCACTCGCGGGTGCCTCGCCTCCTGCCTCTCTCTCTCGAGTGGGGCAGGCGCTGCGCCGGGCTGGAGTTTTTGTACGGCGCGTGTGGAGAGAAGTCCCAGCGCTGGGGAACCAGCAGCCAATCGCGCCGCCTTCTCGCCGGCGCAGCAGCCAAGCCGGCTGCGGAAGAGCGAGCCGGCGCGCGAGCCAGGCGAGGGGGGGGCAGAGTGACGCCGCCCGAAAGAAACACACGCGCGCGCACACACACACACACACACACACACACACACACGTGCGCGCCGCTGGCTGCCAAGGCGAGCCCTCCTCCGCCTTGGATCCCTCGCCCAAGGCGGTAGCAACAGGAGACGTCAGGCGCTGCAGGGAAAGGGGACGGGTTTTTTCCCCGATCTATCCACCTGGCCAACTTCCTAGGAGGGAGGGGGGAAAAAAGGCGCTCACCGAGCAAACCCTGGAAATGAAACACGAAATATATTTCCGCACTAGCCTGTTGTAGCGCGATCATTCCACTTTCAACCTCCTCTGGAATCCTGGGGTTTGCAGTTTCGGGAGGGGCCGGCCGGCCCCTCCCGAAACTGCAAACCCCAGGATTCCAGAGGAGGTTGAAAGTGGAATGATCGCGCTACAACAGGCTAGTGCGGAAATGGCCATAGACTCATATTTATTGTTTGCATTCTGTTCCAGTTACGGGTAGTGCTGCCAGGTGTTTCAAAACAGCAATGAGGGGCAGTCAAAATTCCAGACCTGCAGGGTGGACAATCAGGAAAGTTGAAGATACCTCAAATACCAAATGCAATGATTAATTTCATTTAACCACGTGTTTCTCTAAAAAACAAAGCACCATAACATATTGTCCGCATTCATACATTACCTGATACACGTTTCTGGCTTTCTGAAGGACCCGCACCCCAAAACAGAGTCGTTTTTTTAAAAGAGAATCTTCTGTCTGTATAGAAGAAAAAGCTTTTCAGCCTTCATATAAGAGGCATTCCTTATAGTAAGGGATGCCTGCCAGTCCCATAAGAGGTCTGATCCTCGAGAAGGGAATCCTTTACAGTAATGGACACATGGCATCCCTAGTTGTGGGACCGCTTTTGTGAAAATGAAAAGCAACCTGTTCACTTTTTGAAAAAATTATGTGCTTGGATAGGCATCCTCCCTCCCTGGCAATACTCATATTTCACTGTCAGGGTGCATTTATTACTCTGTGCAGGCGGTTTGCATAGGACCTTAAAGTGAGACTTAGGATCAGAATTCATCCCTTCACATTCTGAAGTAAAGAGGAATCAGAAGACAGTAGCTTTAAAATCAAATCCGTATTGTATATGGTTTTTTTTTTTTTTGGTTTGACTTGGGGAAAATTTTAGCAGTGGAGTAATTGTGAAAAATACCCTTTGGTAGGAACACAAATGGCTCATTCTCCATGTTCTTATACAGAAGATTTGAGATTTTGTCATTACTGCAGTGCCTGTCACAGCAGTCTTATAAAGTAGGACAGAATAATCCCCCTATGTTACAGAGCCATGACAGAGAGCATAGCAACTTGGCTTGAATACTGTACTACAACCCTGCAGACCAAAGTTCAGTTCCCCACTCAGGCCATTGCTGCACTACACTATTATAGTGTGATTATTCCACTTTCAACATCCTATGGAATCCTGGGGTTTGCAGTTTTGGGAGGGGCCGGCTGGCCGCTCCTGAAACTGCAAACCCCAGGATTCCATAGGAGGTTGAAAGTGGAATAATTGTGCTCTAAGAGTGTAGTGCGGAAATGGCCTCAGTCATGGAACCCACTGGGTGACCTTGAGTGCATCACATACTCTCAGCCCCAGAAAATCCCATGATAGGTTTGACTTAAGAGTTGCCATAAGCCAGAAACAACTTGAAGGCACACAACAACAATAACAACAGCAAGAAGGAAGGATTGCCTGGGGTCACTTAGCCGCTATGCTGCATTAAAGATACTTTGATACAAAGGAAATTGGAATTGCCAGTGAAATAGCTTGTAAGCAAAACTCCTTCCCGCGTATAGTTTTTCAAATTGCTGCTGTACAAGAGTTGAGTTGTTTTAATGTGTGTCCCAACAGGGAGCTCAGTCAGATGACTTTTGAAAACAAACATAACCTGTGCCACTCCCCTTGCTCGGTCATGCTTTAATTTCCTCTATATTATAACGCCAGGCAGAAGGAGAAAAGGTGTTTCTGATTGACTCAGACGGCAAACCATAACCCACTCACTCCAGAGGAATAACGCTAAAACATTGCTGCAAATTTGGTCTGATTACAGTAGATTGTGTGGTTTTTTTGATTATGGCTTTGAGCTTACAAGGCAGCTTAAATGATAACTTATCTCCACTGGTTTAGATGGGCTTTAGGGCAAGTTAATTAATTCTCTTTGAAACTAATGAAACTTAACACTTAAATCTTAAGAACATGTATTATTGGAATTGATGGGATTTGCTGTGCTTTAGCCTCTAGCCACTTATGGAGTGTTACTTTCTGGGTGGCACTTTCAGACCAATGCAGGCTCCCCTCTTCATTTCTTCCCAATTATAAATTTATAATTTAGTGTTAAGCACAACTTGCATATCGGAGGCCCTTTTCGCATGGCATTTTTGATGCGAAAGGGCCCCTTGAGCATTGCGCAGATGTGAGGAGCAGCCCACACAGTGCACTCACATTTGCGCGATGCTCCAGGGCCTGACATGGACCGCGCACACATTTTTTCATTTTTGGCTTGAAGCTGAAAATGCTGCGTGGTCATGCATCGCTCTGGGGCTCTGCGCACACTTACCTTGCGTGTGGAGCCTTGGGAGCTGGGCCGGTTGTGCTTCCTGTCTCAGTGTAGCCTGGGAAGGTCCCAGGCTGCACGGCGAAAGGAAGAGGCGGGGCTCTTGCGCGAGCAGGAAGCTCATGCGGAGCTGAAGAAGCAGGGAAGCGACAGCCTCTCCCTGGAGGCTGCTCGTGTGAGCACTGCACCCTAGTGCTGAAAATGGGTGAGGTGTGGAAAGGGCCATAGGCTGAATCTGGGGACCCTGACGCAGGACCACAGTCTGATTTCAGGTATTTTCTGGTTTTTAACAATTCCCCTCCACAAAACAGCCACAATTAAACATGGCTCCTTCCTCAAATCCCTTTCAACTATGCACCAGGTAGTCATCAACAGAAATGAGTTTCCAAGCTGGGATTCCATTGTTTAGTCCCAACTAGAGTAGACCAGTTGGATTCATTGTTGAATTTTGAGTCAACATGTCAGTAAGTCCCATTAATTTAATGGGTCTACTCTTATTGGGACTAACAATAGGGTTCAGGCCTCAGTGAGCTGGAACTCTGAGTTTACACATCTGGGAGTCATCAAAAGCATGAGAAAGAAAAGTGGGAGGTGTCTAAAGAAACCAGGATGGATTTACAAAGAACTTTCCCATGAGCTGAGATTCAAAAGGGGCAGGTATAAGAAATGGAAGGAGGGTGAAATTATCAAAGAAAAAAACAGCTCTTTTAGGGACTAGGTTAAAAAAAAGAGGCTAAACTCAGAACATGCTTGGACTTGCTAGTGAGATCAAAAATAATAAAAAGGGGATTGGAGGCTATATTTGAAATAAGAGGACGAACAAGGAAATGGCTGGGCCAGTGTAAGGAGAGGATGGCGAAAGGCATATTTACACATGTTACTGAAGTGTCTGTCTGCATTGTAGTGCAGTGGTATATTTTGAAAGACAGGTGCTCATTGTGACATTGCTCACAGCCACAGCTCCAAGGCATGATCAGATCAAGGCCATGATGAACCTAGCAGTACTAGCAATGTGTAGCATTCCTTCCTCTGTCTTCTTATAGATCTGTATGCATACACATGTGATCAAAGAAAGCTACTTTATGCACAACAACAATCTAGAAACACTTTGTACTACATAGTTAAGGAGCAGTTCTATTCTGATCTTTCTTGGAAGCAAAAGACTGATACCTCGTTCATGGCAGATTGCTCAGATACACAAGCACACTTCTGCTGGAAGTGGACCATAGAGTTGTGGTGGAGCACTGAGAGATTTCTAGAAAGAACACTTCTCTAGACATTGCTAGGTCCCCCAGCATGACTCTATGGTCTACTTCCACTGAGTTATTAACTCAAAAATGTTTTATATGGAAGTATAATTACCACAAAAAAGGGTAAATGAGAACAAGATAATATATTTGTTATTACTATTCAGGCACAGTTCTGTCCACTTGCTTTATGAATAAGGACACTGCTATAACCTTTTGGTGTGTTTTTTTATTTATTTATAAATAGCTTACAGCTCTCATGGTGACGATTTAAAAAATGCAAAATCCACAGAATGACAGCAACAAAGTAATAAAGCAAACCATTGCTGTACTCACTCATCATTACCACCACCACACCAAAATCAACTGCCCACTAGTGACTGACTCTACATGCATCAAAATTAACAAAGTCCCATCCCATCCAAAACAAACAACTTTCAAACTGATTTTTTGAATTTCTAGTATAAGTTCTAAGAGCTGATGTCAGTCTTTAGGCTCCCTAAGATCTCTACAATTAATTTCCAGTTGAGGTACTGAATGCATCTGGACTCTAATGTGCATGCATGCAAATGTTTGTGTCTAGTAAGGCCACCTAAATACCCTGAAGGCTCCAGATCCTATCTGATCTTGGAAACCAGAGTCAGGCTTGGTTAATACTTGGATGGCAGAAGGTCAAGAAATACAAAGGCCATAGCCTGTATTTCAGAAGAAAGCAGTGACAAACCATCTCTGAGTATTCCCTGCCTAAGAAAACCTTATGAAATTCTCCCTAATGTCACCATAAACCAACAGGTGACTTGAAGACCCATGCACCCACCCACACAGCTACTTTCTAAGGAGGCTTATTTTGAGCTGTTAATAACACAGTGTAAAATAGTTATGTTTTCCTGGCTTTCTTTCCTTTATTTGAATATTTGAATTCCTAAAGGTCTCCCCTTTTCATCCTCATAAACAACCCCATAAAGTAGGTTGGACTGAGAGAGGGTGGATGGCATGAAGTGATCCAATGAGGAATGGGAAGTATTTGTTGATCTTCCTCAGACACTAAAATGTTCCACACCAATCCCTTTCTCATTCTCTTTCTCTTCCATTATCTATCCTGTCAAAGAAGGTCAGTCTCTGTCTTTTTGTGTGTTTGTTTCTGAGAGAGTTTCGATGGGTGTTTCCAATAAATGAAAGCTTGTGCTTGTGTATCTGAGCTCTCTGCCATGAATGAGGTATCAGCCTTTTGCTTCCAAGAAAGCTCAGAAGAGGACTGCTTCTTAAATATGCAATACAAAATGTTTCCACATTGTTGTTGTGCATAAAGTGGCTTTCTCTGACCATATGTGTATGTGTATAGATCTACAAGAAGGCAGAGGAGGAGGTGCTATGCACTGCCAGCACTGCAGTGGGGAATGTGCAATATGTGACTGTGACTGCGAGGAATGTCACAATGAGCACCTGCATTTCAAAATATACAACCACACTACAATGCAGACAGACACTTCAGTACTATGAAGCAACAATAAGTTCTCCCCTCTCTGTTTTTAATCAGTAGTTTCCTTAACTGATCACAGAATCACTGGGGCTGGAAGATTCACAAAGGCTATCTTGTTCAACCTCCTGTCATGCGGGAATACACAGCTAAAGAACTCCCAAGAGAGCATCCGTGTTTGAAGCCCTTCAATGAAAGAAAGCCCACTACCCCTTCAGACAGTATTCTGGTCAGGAAATTTTTCCTAATGTTTAGGTGGAATCTATTTTCCTGCAATTTGAGTCCACTGATTCATGTCCTAATCTTTAGAGCAGCAGAACACAAGCTTGCTCCATCTTGTACATGACATGGAATCACCTAGAGATCCCTTGAGAGAACATATTTTTTCCAAGGCAGGGGCAAATAGAGTAAGATTTTTTTTTAAAATAAAATAACCTGTGAATAATCAAATCTGCAAGTATGGAACACACCAAACTGGAGGGCCCATTGTACTTAGCTACATAGCAAAGACACTAAGAAACTCCTTTAAAAGCTTCTCCTGATCATTTGCAAGTAATTCTTACTGGATATAGGTGACAGGAGTATTGGATGTTCATTAAAAGAACCATCAGATTCCCTCCCTTCTTTTAACCTAGGACCTAGCTGATAACTTACTGAGGTCCTATGGAAGTTAGTTTAGTTTGCATGGATCTGTAGTCTGCTTTCCTGCTGTTGAGACTGTTTAGATAATAACCACAAGGATTGTAGCACGGCATGTTTCTGTGATGTCTAGAGGCATCTGCTGCAGGCTTCAGCATACTTTGTCTTGTAGCTGAATAAGGCCAAAGAAGTCACAATAGCCCCCAAACAAGAAGAGTGTTTTTCTTCTTGTAAGAGGGTGTGCTAATCTGGCTGGGTTTAGCCTCTTCTGCACCTGTGTTTCTGTTTTCTTTATGAGGCGAACATTTGACTAGCCTACAAGGCCTGTCCCTGACCACTGAGAGAGAGGGAACACATGTTTAACTCATTTTGGTATGCTTTCTTTTCTCTGTTTGAACTCTGGAGTTTCATGGAAGGTTTTACAGCTGGGATACATCATCATATCATCATCCTAGAAAACAGTCATCTAAGTACCCAACAGTGGTATGAGCAAGAACAAGGAATAAAAAGCAAAATGTTTCCAACGCATATGAGCTTAGCAAATGCTGAGGGGCTGCAATTCAGGATCATATGGATTCCAACCATACAGGTGCATGTATTGTCTGAAACAGATGAACCAGTCTAGTACATCTAAATAATCTCTGGAAAATATCTGTGTTTTGAGATCTGTGGTCCCAATCCAACTAAAGTTGGTCATAAGCAACTTTGTTCCATTACTTTTGATGGCATAGATCTAGGCTTATACATATATTTAGAGTAAAGACACATCAGTGGGAATGAAGTCAGTTGTTACATGTCGCATTGATTTCAATGGGTCTACTTTAATTGCTAGGTCAGGAACATCTCTGGACCTGAGATTTCAGGGCCCACTGAGAGGTAGGGATGCTCCCTAGTGCTGTTTGAGAGATAGAGGAGCAAGCTGCTCCCCATGAAACAAGGGATAGTGGTGTAGGGGCTTCAGAAGTTGTTCCATAAATTGGGGGAGATAATTTTCATCTGAGTACATCTCTAACAGGATGCTTGCCATTAATATGTATGTATGCATATATAGATTCTTTTCGAAATTATGCTCTCACCCCAAAAATGCACCTCTTTACCTTTAGGAATGCAGAAGAGGGGGCAGACCCTGAGATCTGGGAACCTAAACCAGTTAGATGCAACTTTAGCTGGGTTTGAGCTCCCCTGTGCAAACCTGACATGTCCCTCTTAAAAATGGTAAGACTCAGAAACCAGCATAGGGGGGGAAGGTGGAGGATTTTAATCTCCCAGATATGTTGTCGCAGTCCTTAAAGCTGCCATACCCCAAGAGCAAAAGTAAAATCTTTCAGAAGGAAACTCAGGTATAGAAGCAGCCAAATTAGAATTCGTTAACAGATTTGACACTACGACCATTTGGTCTCAACAAATCTTAAGAACTACCATTTAAGTGTTTACACTTTTGATCTCACTGGGCCTATCTCTCTATCTCCAGAGGCTGCTAGTTAGGAGCAGGCCACACCCACACGGATTGGATCTTGTATTTATTTGATTGGATTTGGTGTTATATTGTTCCATGAATAGTACGGTGACACACCTACTGCTGTTATCGCTTGCCTTGTTTGACCTTTTGATATAGATTAGTTAAAAAACCTAAAACAAACGTTGTTATTTTTCTTCTCTATGCTCAAGTTATATATATCTAACCTATTTTAGGTTACTGTTCCACCCATCTTGTGATGACTTCTGGGCTACAAAAAGTAGTGTCACAAATAGGAATAGGAAAACTCCTTGCATTTGCACTTACTTGAAGAAATATGCATAAAAATGCATAGGAATTTTCACATAGAATTGAAACAGATTATATTCTGGTGCAGAAATGGGACACACTGAAGACTGACAAAAATGAGAATGTGAGAGCAGCTTCAGTGGAAAGGCCCACCTATTCCGATTCAAAATAAATTATTCACTTTCTTTGTTGTAGAATTTTGAGCATCACTTTGTTTGCATGGGAAATTAATGCAATGGCCTTGCAATCCCTGATGCCCCCTTTCTTGTGGATTGGAATGTATATTGATCTTTTACAATCTCCTGTTCATTGTTGTGTTTTCCATATTTGTAGACAAATTTTAGTTAGAACTGGAGTAGATAACATCTATTTAGCGTAAAGCAGCTCTATGCCATCTGTTCCTGGTGATTTATTTCTCCCAAGTGTTCTGCATATCTCTCTGTAAAGTTTCAAGAGTTAATGCTTTTCAGATTTTACATACAGCAGATTAACAGAAGCTGAAGATTTGAACACAAATGTTTTGACCATTTTGCTGCAATTAAATTGATTTGGAAGTGAGGCAAGGTGCATGTGACACTGAAAGTTTATCTCAAATACAACCCAGTCTCAAAGGATTTCCAAGGAGAATGAGAAAGTGCTCTGTCAGACTGGATCTCTTTATCACATTTACTGAAGTCTGTCTATTGCTTTAGTAGTGATAAGAATAATCAGATTGCTATCTTGCACAGGTGAATTTATCAGCAATGGTAAAGTGCCAAGGACAAGGCACAGAGGATGCTAGTGATGTTATATCATATCCATTTCTTAACAGTTTATCTCTTTCAGGTGGGGGGTGCATTCCAGAGGAGTAGCTGTGCTAATACATTTATCTTTTTGCTGCCAAAGCATGATTGCATGAGATACCAGAATCACATCTGATGCATACATTTACTGAGAATTAAGCCAGGAAAGGAATGCACATGTTGTTTGTGTGTTTGTTAATTCAGATTTCTAATGTGAATCTTCTGAAGGGCTTCACACAGATAACAGGCTTTGAATTACCCCAAATTTATTCCATTGGTATCTGGGGTACACATTCCATCAAATGGAAGTGTTATCTGGGGACCAATTGCATTTTCCAGAAACAGCAGAACATCATTTTCATGCTGTGGAAAAGGTAATAATTAGATCTTTGAAGTAATTCCTTGTGGGGACTTGTAGTGAACATGGCCTCTGCCACCAGGTAGATGGTTTTGAGAGTCTTTATGAGCCTCATGACTAAACATTAGCAACTGTCCAGTGGCGCAGAAATGGTTAATTTGTACTTATTTTTTAAAAATGTTTTTTTTAAAAAATTTTAAAAATGAAAAAAAAAACCCCTTCCCACTTCCAAGCTTAAATTTCCAGTTGAATCTGCTTATTTTCATTACGTACAAACATAGTTTCTGCTTGACAAAGAAGACATCAATTACATTGTTTCTTTCTTCATTTCTTATACATTTATATCTTTATCCAATCCAAAACTTCTCTCCATTCCCTTTCAAAGTTCTGGATAGGTTTATTTTTCAAAGAAAATGTTAGTTTTTCTGTCTCTATCATATCCAGAACATTTAACTTCCATTCTTCTATATCAATATATTTCCTTTCTTTCCAGTATTGCGCATATGTCAACCTTGCAGCAGTTATTAAATATAATAATATCTTCTGATGACATCTTATTTCCGAAAGGGTTAATTTGTATTTAGATGGCCCTGCTAGATAGTTTCGGTTTAGCTTGGCAGTTCAAGGCTGAGAAGACAGTGAAGGCTGAGGACTAAACGTTTAGCTATTAGGATGGGAGATCTGTCATGCCTCTGCACTTTGATTTCCTTTGAAACTATATAAATCTTGGAGATCCATCATCCACTGGCCTCGCCCAGGACGCTGCATATCTTACAGCTCAAGGACTCCATTTAACCAGCCTGGAGAATTAAGAGTGTTGGTCATGGAATAGTCTGGGTCTGATTAGTTAGTTCTGCCACTTGCTGCAAACTAGTACTGGACCCCATCAACTAAAGGACTAAAAAACTTTCTTTGCTATAGACAACTTGCAGCACCATCTGATACCCATAAAGCTTATCTTACAGCAGTAATGCATTGCCAGTTTTTGGCAGCAAACGAAGTCTTATGATGGCCTGGAACAGCAACCAGTTCCAACTGAAAACAAGAAAGGCCAAATAACATTTCTCAACACATGAACAAGATTTGCCACATTCATTACATATAAGTTGTGGTAGTCTGGAGTCTTTTGAACAGAGTAGCAGAAATGATGGACAAATAAGAGGATAATAGTTATTCGCTTCATTTTAATTTGCATATTGATATTCTGCCTTGCTATCTTCGAGGCAGGTATCCTGCTTAAGAATTCTCAAGGGAATCGGACTAGCCATCACTGGAAATAGAACGTAGCTTCAGATACACTATTAGTCTAATTCAACATGGTAATTGCTTGGAGCTACACCTGACATAAAGCAAAAGTCAGTTCACAGCAGGTGGACTGAAATGCAGTTAGTTCTTCACTTTTCTCCAAATTTTGCTGTGCAGTTGTCCAGTCAAAAATTGCACAAAAATATGCATTTTGGAAGAAATGCATGTATTACAAATTCATTGATTAAACTAATTGTATTACAGTAGGGAAAGTGGTCATACAAATGTGATAGGTTTTTTTATAAACAAATTTATATTAAGAGGAATATTGCTTTTGTTGTTGGGTGCCTTCAAATTATTTCTCATTTATGGTGAGCCTAATGTGACACTACCACCTAGTGTTCTGGGGCTGAGAGTGTGTGGTATGCCCAAGGTCACCCAGTGGGTTTCCATGGCTGAGTGGGGAACTGAACCATATTCTCCAGGATCATGGTCCAACGTTCAAACCACTATACCACACACAGTCTGAAAACGGATTGGGACTGAAAACTGCTTATGAACATAAGACAGGAAAAACAAAATTCAGAACAAAACAAATTCATCCATTTGTTGTCTGACTCAGAGCACTACATAAAAGTCTCATTCAGCAATAAGCTCTTGTTCTTGCAAATGGGCTGCTGTGTCCAGTTGGATAGAGGATCTATGCATATGCAGACTTCTCTTCTAATTTAAATGTGTTTGAAGAGTACCTTTTCCTACTCTTTAGTACAGACATGGTGTTATGTTATTGTTGTGTGCCTTCACATCATTTCTGACTTATGGCAACCCTAAGATGGACCCATCACAAGATTTTCTTGGTAAGATTAGCTGAATGGGAGTTTATCATTGCTTTCTGAGGCTGAGAGAGTGTGGCTTCTCCAAGGTCAACCAGTGGATTTCTATGGCTGAGCAGGGATTTAAACCATGGTCTGTCTCCCAGTGTCAAATCCAACATTCAGACAACTACATGGAACTCTTCCAATCTTGCTATAATTTAATTAACATCGGATATGTTGATTTATGGAGAATAAGAAAGAATACACTGAATATACTTTGAAGAAACCATTTCTACTTGCCTGCAAATTTAATTCTATTTATTTTTATTTACTCTCTTGATCTGGTTATTTTTTCCATGTGTGAATGTTTCTGCTCTTCTAGACAGAATAATTTTGCCTACATTCTGTGGGCTATATCCTACTTCAGGTTTTTGTCACCATGACATAGAAGTAGATTGGAGGGAATGGCTGATTCAAAGGTCTCAAAGAATGTAGTTGTCCTTCATCACAGATCCAGCAAAACCATCATCACACAGTTCTCAGTGTACTCAGAGTTTCACTGAAGATAATTGGGGAGCCTTGAAAACATCCCATTGTCTTTATTCTCTAAATGACAGTGAATAGGTTCCAGCAATAGAAACTGCAAATTAAACCTTACTGGAATCAATCAATATTTGCAAGAGGAAGGATTGCAGTCATGAATGCCTGAGTCATCAAGAGGATTAGTATGAAGAATGGAATAGACGTACTTAAATTTCAGTTTTGCTCACTGATCTGTTCTTCCCCTGAAATCTTGCACCCATTTGTGGGAATTTAATATAAGCTCCCTTTGCTATCTGAAGGAATATTTTCTGTTCTGTGGCTCAAATAATAGCATGTCCAGAACAGAGCTGCAAAAAGTCTTCAGGTTATAACTCCCAGAATCCTATAGCCCTGCATCCCTGGCCATCCTGGCTGCAGAATTCTATGCGTTGTTGTCCAAAAATGGAATACAGATCTAAGTTCTAGTCTGGAAGATAGTTTCCTAGTATACGCGTTCATGAATTGTTCTGGAAAAAAAAAAGCAGGTTTGTTTCCTCCCCCCAGATGATCCCATGATTTCTACAATTTAAGTACTGTACTTAAATTCTTATCACACACACACAAAAAGAAACCATTCTCTGAGAGAATGCTGAAGGAGAAGAGCTTAGTCTGTCCCAGGAGAACCTAAAAGAAGCACTGACCACCACTAATTTTTCCAGCGTACCACTGCTTCTTGAATGTCTGGACATGAAAATGGTGCCTTCTTTTTGAATGCCTGGACATGAAAATGGTGGCAGCAGCTCTTTGGCACTTCCCCTCAAAGGAGTGCCAAGAAAGCAAAAGGGGTCCTTTTTTGAATGAGATGTAATACTATACTTTAACTTTTATTTAAAAAGAACCATCGCTTTCTTCTAGTAGAGTGGCAAAAAGCCTTTCTGAATGCTTGGGCAGGAAAATGGCAGTGGCCGCAGGCAGCTGGCCCTCTGAATTTCTCCTCTCTGCAGAAGGACTATCCATAGGTCATATCAAAATCCATATCATATCAAATTTTGGCCCCAAAACCTGTTCTCATCTTATGCTTGAGGTCAACTTAAACACAAGTATATATGGTACTTCCCCATGTCGTGGCAAATGGACACAAGTTGGCCCTGGATATACTTGGAGTGCACACCTGTGTGGGGAAGGGCCAGATTTGCTGGTGGAGGGGGAATTAAGGACAGATACGAGTTGATCATGACACCCTATGCCATGATGTAGGCATGGGGCATTTAAGACTCACTGTCCCCAGCACCTTCCTCTTTCATTGCCTATGCTCAGCCCACCCACCCACCTGCAAAGCGTGTTTGGTTATTTGTTTGATTTTGCTTACTCTGTACCACTCTTGGCGGAGCTGGGAAGGTTGGCATCTGAGTGGCATTATTTAATGAGGACGTCACTTGGTGAGTAGTAGGGGAAGAATGAGGAACTTGGTGAACACCTGTAGGCACTCTTTGGGTTAGGGGAAGGTTGCTGGAACCACCTCTTTAGGTCGTGGGACTTGGGGTTTGAAGAAGGGGACCACCTTCAGGGCTGGCTGGGGGTACTCCTCACTTTAAGTCATGAGATATGGGCAGGGGAGCACCTCCAATTGACTTTATATGACAGCTGGCCAGAAAGTAACCCAACTATTGGGTTGTCCATGAAGCTCAGGTGATTTGCCCAAGGTAGATGGAGAAGAATGACAAAATGAGACCTTGTGCTCCAGTTGAACTCATGGCAGGTCACTCCACCTTTGCCTTTCACAAGTTCTAGTTGTTTCAGGATATCAGTATTACATAGGTTAAATAAAGTGGCCCTAGTCAACCCATTTCTGAGTCTGGCCTCTATATTCTACCCTCCCTTTCTGTGTCAGCAGAAGTCTTCTGAGAGGGGGTTAGGTGTACTGTGTCATTCCTGTAATGATGTGCTTAACCTGAGTGGGGTTACTACGTGGCAGCAACATGCGCCATGTGGAATGAGCTAAAGACATAAGTCTTGAAGCATCTGTGCACTGACCCCTTCCTTTTGGCTATTATTTTTTGAATTTTTGTTGTATGAATGCCCCTGGCTACATGAGAATCTTTAATTCATAAGTTGGTTCCTTTCTTTGCCTCTGAGGAAATCCTGGCATAAGAAGGAGCTGTGTATGTGCAAGGGCCCCTCCCAGGTGGCCGAGATCTCTCTGTGTTACCAGAGCTATGCTCTTAGTAAGCTTGCCTTAAGCAAGTTTAAGGTCTTTTATGCAGTGAAGCCCTTTGAAGAAACTACTCATTGTGAGGAATCCCAACCCTTCCTTTGGGTGCCCTCTTTGTGGGTTTATTGACAGTAGTCCTTTCCCGGAGGTGTTCTTCTATGTGATTTGTTTGGCTCTTTGCTAATTCCCAAGCTGCTTTCTTTTAGCCCTCCCTGTGAGCATCTGGCCTATGGCAACTTCTATTTCCTACCTGCAGGAAGAAACACATCTTTTCTAGGAGGGCACTTCTAATTAGAAATCTGCAAAGAGACACAGAGAATTGCTCCCTTTTAGATGCAGAATACAGTTTCTGGGGCTCCTGGTTAAGATGTGAGATCCTTTAAGCAGGGGGAAACAAGGGGAAGCAAGGAAGGTGAGTATGCGGGGGAATCTTGGGCCATTTCTGCACTACATTGTTACAGTGTTATTATTCCACTTTCAACTTCCAGTGGATTTCTGGGGTTTGTAGTTTACTGAGGCCAAAGAGCTCCCTGGCTGAGAATTCTAAATGCTCCTCCCTAAACTGCAATGCTCAGGATTCTACAGGATGTTGAAAGTGGAATAATAGCACTATAACAGCGCAGTGCAGAAATGGCCTTAGTGTCCGCTTCTAGCTCAATGGTTAGGTTAGCTTTGCCCAACAGATCTCATTTTTACTGGGGCTTTATGGTAGTTCCCGTGCCCATCTAGAGGCCACTAGGTTAGAAAAGATATCCTCTAGTTTCAGAAGTAAATAGAAGTAGATATCTCACCTTGGGTTTTAAAGTTACTTTGAATGTTATGAAAAATTATATATGGACCAAAAAAGTATGTATCTAATCATTCTACTTGACGGAGTAGTATAATGAATTTATGTCCATTTGGTCTTAGAAAACCACACTTTAAGTCAATCACTGTCACGCATTAATGACAACTTTCTGTTTATTTGTTTTTTGGGGAAAAGGATTCTCAGAGTTTTCTTCTCAGGACATGATCATAGATAACCACTTGCAGGTAGAGGTCTGTTTTGATTGGAGTTCGTGTTGTGTTGTCCCCTGGATAAGCCTGAAAACAGAGTATTGGGTGATTGAAGGTCACCATGCAAAGGAGTGGGACAGAAGAAACTCTGATTAAAAAAATGTTTGTCACTTGTATCATGCAACCCATGTGGCATGGAATCCTGTTACACTGTCACTGCATTACTACATAGTCACCCAATGTTTACTGCACAAGATACCAACACAGGCCCCTGTCTCCTCTTTAGAGCATGGCTTTATGAATCTGTATAGAATTCCTAGCCAGAAACAAAGTTTGATTTATGGTAGCTTCTGAGTATGTGATGGCTTGAAAGCTATGCAGGTGCAGCCTTCCCCCTTGTATACATCAATGGGGACATCCATGTTCAATCATTTTCACTGATATTTATGTTAGCAAGCAGTTGACAAATGCAACATAAAGAGGTCAGACATGCAATGTGTATGGTTTTAAAGAGACCAAACATCCCCCTCCCACCCCCCTCCGGTGCTTGATTTGGGTCTCAGTGCTTAAAGTATATATTTCACACAGCAATAGGGTATCTGCTTATTTGTTGCAGATGTTCCACAGCTGCAGGAAGTTAGACCAATGACCCACTTTGAATGCAACCAAATACACTTTTTTAGGTATGCATTTTTAAATGTCTCACAAACCAATGCACTCATTTTAAAATGTGTATAATTTGATATTTTGTACTGTTGCTATTCCTATGCAACCAGCTTTCGTGGGAAGCACTTCAAAGGAACCCTCATCCGAGAGCTGTTCTGTGCAAACCCAAACAAATTACTGCCCAGCTTACTCTGCATTGGTTTTGAAAGGAACCAAAGCATGGGTGTGTTTGCCATATTCAATCTATAGTCCAAGGACTTTGGATACAGTGCTTTAAAGGGGCAATGAAGAACAGATGGGTGCACTCTGATCACAACAGAGGACCATTGTTCAGACAGAAATAGACCATTTCCCATTCTGTATCTAAGCAGAAAAGAAACAACTAACAGCAGATATGATTCAACCAAACTTTAAAAAATTTAAGTTCCCATTTATTTCACCGGGGAAGTTAGACATTTGCTTAGTTCTCTGTGGTGGAAATCAGAGGCACTTATAGTCTGGGTGATTCAGGAACATGGTTGGGTTGTTGTTGCTGTGTGCCTTCAAGTTGTTTCTGACTAAGCTGAATATATCATGGAGTTTTCCGGACCCAAGGTCACCAGTGGTCTCCATGGCCGAGAGGGGAATTGAATCCTGATCTCCAAGGTTGTAGTCCAACGCTTAGACCACTGGCTTTTTGAATTACAGCTCTCAAAATCACCTAGGCAGTATGGTCAGTGGCTTTCTTTGCTAAAGAGAGGAACAGTGTGAAAAATCCTATTTATGAAGTTCCCTGGATGACCTTCAGTCAGTCACTATTTCTTAACTTCTGCAGGGAGAGGAATCATAATTCAGTGGTAGGACACATCCTTTGCATGCAGGAGTTTTGTATTCAAATCCCAGCATCTTCATTTCTAAAGATCAGATAACCTGCAAGACCACTGCCAGAGACCTTGAAATACCATTGCCACTCAGGATAGACAATACTTAGGCCATTTCCACACTAGATTGTTATAGCACTATTATTCCACTTGCAACATCCTATGGAATCCTGGGGTTTGCAGTTTGGGAGGGGCTGGCTGGCCCCTCCCTAAATTGCTAACCCCAGGATTCCATAGGATGTTGCAAGTGGAGCAATAGCGCTATAACAGTCTAGTGCGGAAATAGCCTTAGTTATAAGGACCATTAGTCTGATCTTGTATACATTACTCTTCTATGTCCTATGATTTTTCTGAAAATAACATAGTGTGGGAAGAGAGGATGGGATAAAATATGAAACCACCACTGATATTTACACTGGGGGAAATTTCAGGGCCTAACTATACACAATATTAAATATATTGCCTGTAGTATCATGTGAATACATACATTTTTTAAAAAAAAGTTTCATGCCATTCTCTTTTCAATCCTTTTTTTTAAGTAGCAAGCAACACAAGTAACAAAACAAGTTATTTTTTAAACACTGCAACAAGGAACAGCAATTAATGCTTTGACAAACACTACAGTGAACAACAAGAATGGATCTATACAAGCCAGTTCTCTTCTTTTCTGAAGCACATCCTCAACAGCCACTATAGCTAAGCTCAAATAGTTGTTGAGCATCTATACTCTTCCTCCTCCTCCTTCTCCTCTGGACTAGCACAGGGCAAATATCACAACTGGTGATGAAAAGAGAGGAAGTAGAACATTGACAAATGGATACCTTGCTGAGGTTGTGGTTGCTTGTGTGATTGGTGCTATACTCATTTCATTCAAGACAGTCAAAGTTTCTTCCTAATGCCAACTGCTGGAATTTATTTCCTCCTGATTTATGATTGGTTCACATGGCCACCCAGCACATAGTAGCCCTGGAAAACCACCTGAAAATCTAAATGTGCCAGCTTCCTTCCAGTGGCCTGAAGGTTGTGAGTATAGCCACCACCAAGCCTAGGATGAATTTTGTGCGCTTGTGTATGCAAGCTGCCCTCAAGCTTTAGGCAGAGTCTCAAGGTCTGCATCTGGCAAGTGCTTCTGCTCAGTTTCTGTTGCTCTGGGCAGGACTCCCAAATGCCAGCCTGGCCTGCTAGCCAAACCTCTATTTGTCCTCTTTTCCAATTCCTCAAGCCCACTAACAAACACAGAGGGATGAAAGGACAGGCACAGCCTTGCTTGACTTACATGGAAGTTTGGAGGAAAGAAACAGAAAAACACCTGCTGCTCCCGTTCTTTTCCAAACTGTAATGTAAGTGAGAGCATGCCAGAGGCTTCTGGGAGTTTTCCTCTCCAGAGCTACCGTAGAAAACTGGCATACAAAGACGTTGTCATCACTACATGTAGGTATAATTAGCCCAAGTCTACCCAGAATCACAAAAGTGATTTGGTCTGAGATATGGAGCCACGAGGGGGTAACTGGTTTGCCATTTGATGCCCCATCTGAGTGAAAAACAACTGTCCAATTTATCTGACCTTCACTCAACTGATAATTGATATTCCACTCTGCTAAATATGAAGCATCTTGTGACAAATTCCTTTTACAGAATTGTACAATAGAGGTGGAAAACTGATGGGTTGAAGTTGTTCCAGAAAAGCACATTGGGCAAGGCCACCACACAGTTGGTGTATGACCTCTGATATGATTGTCGCTTCACCCTTCCCTTATCTTCATGGACTACCACACACATTCATATACATATATGCATACTCCCATGCATTCTCATGCATCACCATTCATCCACTGCAAACAGATGTCAAAGAAGGTCTCCATCTGTGTCAACACCAACTGTTTAAAAGTCTAATTAAAACAAGAGAGGCTTTAATTTTCTGAGGGAATGTTATGATGTTGGCAAAGAGAGGGTTATCCCTTCTCTCTCCCCCTAGCAGTGAGTCATGCCTCTTTAAGGTTTAAAGAGGATCCATTAACATCAGTGGAAATTTTTTAAAAGCTCAATTACAGTGAACAATTGCAGCCTTTGGGAGGTTAGTTCTTCCCTCCCCATAATATATTACTTCTACCCAAATACTCTTGTTGTTGTGTGCCTTCAAGTCATTTCTGATTTATGGTGATGGTAAGGTGAACCTATTATGGCGTTTTCTAGTGCTAACAGTATGTGATGTGCCCAAGGTTATCCAGTGGGTTTTCACGGCTGAGCAGAGAATTGAATTCTGGTCTCCAGAGTCATAGACCAACACTCATACCACTACACCATACTGGCTCTCTCCTCCTTACACAATTAGGAGGATTCTGAAAAGAATAAATGCACAGTGCAGAGCAGGGTATCAGTGATCAGAGATAGGAGCTTTTCTGCAGAGAATCTGGGAGGCTGGACTGGGACCTCCTAGGGGTCAGAGTTTACCCATCCACTTCACCATATCGCTCTGACATGCTCTATTTTGTTCAAAGTATCTCCAGGGACCCATAAACTTTATAACATGGCCATAATTATCTATAGGTATCTATACACTTAACATGAAGTAATTTTGTTGGTGGCTTGATGCTGCAAAGAGATGTGGAAGTCAAAAGGGCTGCAGGGAAGGCAGGATGAACTACAAGCAGCAGGAACTCAAGAAGTGGTGAGAGCACAAGTGGCCTGGGAAGACTGGAGGAGGGTGAGATCTAGTGACTCACTAGAGACTAGCTCAGCCAAGGGAAGAGGAGAAGGGCAGAAAGAAGCCCATCAAGCTCAGTGCTACCTTTACTGAGTGGCAACACTCTTCCAGCTTTTGAGGCAGAAGTCCTTTCCAGCCCTACCCAAAGGGTGCCACAGATTATACTAGGATGGCCAGCATGTTGAGTCCATGCTCTGTCACTGAACTATGGCCTTTCCCATAAAAAGGTTAATTAGTGCATTGGGGAGGTCTTCACGTAGCACCTCAACCATGTCATTTGTGCCAGGTCTTTAACTAGAATGACAATGAAAAAGAGGACATTAGGGTTGTCTGAAGCCACCAAAAGCAAGATCAACCCCCAAAGTCACACTTAACGCTTGTCTACAGAAAGTATTATTCAATAGTTTTAATGGCCAAATGCAGATGCTGCCACTTATGAATGACGTCCTGGCACTTAAGTCAGAGGTGGGCAACTTCTGACAACCCAAGGGGCTTTACAAATCATTCTTGAACCTTTGGGAGTGACATAGAATCATATCATATCATAGAAACAAAGAGCTGGAAAAGGTCATAAGGACCATCAAGTCCAACTCAAGTCCATGTAGGAATACACTATTACATGTAGGCATCCAACCTCTATTTTAAAAAATCTGAAAGGGACTCCAACACATTTGGAGGCAGCATATTCCATTGTTGAACAGCTTTTACCATCAGGAAATTCTTCCTGATGTTTAAATGGAATCTCTTTTCCTGAGGTCTGAAGCTATTGCTCTATGTCCTGGTCTCTGGAGCAGCAGAAAGCAGGCCTACTCCATCCTCCATATAGCATCCCTTCAAATATTTAAACATAGCTGTCATGTCACCTCTTAACCTTCTCTTCTCTAGGCTAGACATATCCAGCTCCCTAAGCTGGTCCTCACAGGACATGATTTCCAGGCCTTCTATTATTTTGGTTGCCCTCCTCTGGACATATTCCACCTTGTCAATATCCTTCCTGAACTGTGATGGTCAGAACATAACCCTCCAATTTTCCCAGCCCAGTCCTGGAGAAAGAACATTTTGGTGGGGGGCAAGGAAAGGGGTTGAAGGGAATCTTAGGGTGGCTACACTGCAGTGCCCGATATGCTGTATGCAGCCTATAAGTGATACTTTGTCCATTCTGATTTGGATAGTTAGATTTTACAAACAGCGACTGGGAAAAGATTGACTTCCCCTGTCACTTTTGCTGCAGGGAAACCAGGCTGTTGAAATATATATGTGCCATTTGCAGTTACTGGTGCTACACTTGCCATTTAAACTTGGATCTCTTTTGTAGCTGAATTAAAAAAAGGAAAAAAGAAAAAAAGAATCTTCTGACAATGCATAGGATGGGGGACACGTGGCTGGATAGCAGTACGTGTGAAAGGGATCTAGGAGTCTTCATAGACCACAAGCTGAACATGAGTCAGCAGTGTGATGCGGCAGCCAAGAAAGCCAATGCAATTCTCGGCTGCATCAATAGGAGTATGGTGTCTAGATCGAGAGAGGTACTGGTACCACTCTACTCTGCTTTGGTTAGACCCCATCTTGAATACTGTGTCCAGTTCTGGGCACCCCAATTCAAGAAGGATATTGACAAGCTGGAGCAAGTCCAGAGGAGGGCGACCAAAATGGTGAGAGGCCTGGAAGACATGCCTTATGAGGATAGACTTAGAGAGCTCGGTATGTTTAGTCTGCAGAAGAGGAGGTTAAGAGGGGACATGATAGCCATGTTTAAATATTTGAAGGGATGCCACGTAGAGGAAGGAGGGGGCTTGTTTTCTGCTGCTCCAGAGACCAGGACAAGGAGCAATGGATTCAAGCTGCAGGAAAGGAGATTCCACCTGAACCTCAGGAAGAACTTCCTGACAGTCAGGGCTGTCCGGCAATGGAATCTGCTGCCTCGGAGTGTAGTGGAGTCTCCTTCCTTGGAGGTTTTTAAGCAGAGGCTTGATGGCCATCTGTCGGGATTGATTTGAGGGTGTTCCTGCATGGCAGGGGGTTGGACTGGATAGCCCCTGGGGTCTCTTCCAACTCTACATTTCTATGATTCTATGAACGTTAATGAAGCCCCTAGACCTCTGAATCCACAGGTAGCCTCTGACTGTTTCCTATACTGATTTCTATATAGATAAATGATGACGTTAACATTGCTTGTGTTGTATAGTCTATTCTGTTGATAGATAGGTTCTACTACACTAGTAGATAGACACAGTCTAAATTTAAACCTGTATCAAATGCAAAATTTGAATATGAGTGATTTGCCTTTATTTAAAACAAATCGGGAGCTAAATTTGACAGGGATGGTGCAGAAACCTTGGGCATAGTCAGTGATTAGGAGGAACCCCATGTAAAATGCCTGCGATCCACCACTGAAGACAAAATGGGATATAAATGAACAAACAAAATAAAATGACTAGAAGCTGGATTTCCTTTAGTAATTTTTTTGAAAAAGTTATATTTTAGATGTACAGCTCTCTGCCCTCAGGTCTCTTCAGTATTTTCATGGTGAATTCATGATGGAGATTTGTTGATCATATGACAGTTATATCAGTTCAGCATTATACTTATCTATCTATCTATCTATCTATCTATCTATCTATCTATCTATCTATCTTTATTTGTTCATTATGTTTACATCCTGATTTATTTTCAAATAGTTCCAGGTGTGTTCATGATCTTCTGGTCCCCACTTTATCCTCACAACAGGGAATGGCCCAAGGTCACTGAATGAGTTACCTGGCTGAATGGGGATTAGAACCTAGATTGTCCAAGTTCCAGTGCAACAGACTAATCAACACAACATCTTGGTTTGAATTCTTGAATGTATGCTTGTTTTCTGTATTATATTTAAAATATTTTTCTTTACCATTATAACATAAGGCTCTGGAGCAGAATTGGGCAACCTTCAAATGTCCTGGGGCTGCATCCACCCCAGGACTGCAAAGGACCAAACCTACTTATTTACTTCTGTATCCTCATTTTTTCTGCATTTTGCCCTAAAATTACAGCTGCACCATTTACCATGCAGCTGTTTTGTGGTTTGGGGCAGTTGCCATGGAGCTCTCTTCTCTGCAGCCATGTGGTCATTCGGGGGAAGTTGCTTCCGCCTTCCCAGCAGCCCCTGTGCTGCCAGGAAGGCCCCTCTGCAGCTGGCAGCCAATGAATTCAAACCAGCCAGAGAGTATTTAGCCTAAGCTCCTCCCAGCCAGAGCTCAGTCTTCTCCAAGCGTTGTCCCTCCCGCCTTTCTCTGCAGGCACATTTTATGTCAGTTTGCAGTAATTCTGCTATTTCATCAACTTGCAGCATTGGCATGAGCCCTGGATCTGGGATCATGGTTTAACAGGCCAGGATATGGAGTTCAAGGCCTTAGGAGTACAAGAGGTATCGAGTGTACACTGGTCTGTAGTGGTCAGATATCCTCTGCACTCCTGGTTGGGCAGGTGGCCCTCATGCCTGCCACCCAGGTGGTTCCAGCCCGGTGGGGTTTCTCGCTCATCAGCGAACAGGCAGGGTGGCCGATGCCTGGATCGTGCATGTCAACCTGTCACAGTTGTATCCAATAAAGTTGTGGCTTATTCTTCCCAGTCCTAGTGTGTGCTTGGTTAGTCCTCAGTTCTCTCTCAACCCTGAGCATGCAATTACCAACTTTGCTCTCTAGGGAGGTATGATTGACCAGTTTTCCACATTTATTTTCCCTTCAGTTTTTGTCAATGCCAGAGGCTTCCAGAACTTAAGTGAAATGTGCCCCCGAGAAGACGCATTTGGCCCTTTGGGGACCATTTTCTTAGAAAGGGGGTCAGTTGGGATGTAGTTCTCAACCCACACATCAACTAGCCCTGCTCAAGCCCCCCAACTGATTTCAGCTTCACTAGTCTTTTATGCCACCTATCTGCACTGGGGTTTGGGGTGTCTCATTTTTCCATGTTGTTCTCGATTCTCTTATCATCTACACAAAACCACTGGAAGAAGTGAGCTGGAGGATTCGGCTGAGTTGTCACCAGTACATAGATGAGACACAAACATAGCTCTCTTTCTGAGCTGCTAGTTGTTGAGGGATGTTGTGGAAATCCAGAACACATGTCTGGAGGTGGTTTTGGGGTGAATGAAAACAGATAAGCTGAAACCTGTTCCAGATAAAACAAAAATATTGTGGTTTAGGAAGTCTGCTGATGTGGACGGAGGCTTGCAAACAGGTATAATAAATGGCTTCGCATTTTCTGCCACGTATAATGGGATTATCTTCCTGCACTCACTCTAGTTAGAAAATATTTTTTTCCAGGGTAGGAAGAGGACAAATTTCCACTAGAGGGAGCACACAAAGACAGTCAGCTTGCAAATGGTGAAGAGGAAACCCATTCCTCACACTTAAATTGATGATTCAGATGTTGCTTGACAATGTGTGTCTCAGTTTTCATCTGTGAAATTTTGGAGGGTATGAAATTGTTTCTATTCCAGTTTATTGTTATAAGAATTCTTATTTAACTTGAAGAACAGACACTTGATTTTGTTTCATCTACCTGTTTCCCCCCCCCCGATCCTCCCCCCCGCTTTTTGTATGGTGACTTTTAGATTACAATGCTCCAGGAAGGGACTATCTTGTTTTCCTGAATATACTTTTGGCTCAAGAGCAGCAAAAAAGTGATACAAGCAAACAAGATGTTGTGACAAAGGTAGTTTCTACTGTGAGAATAATAGAAGACCTTCTGAATACATGGGATAAAAAACAGACTAAAAGCCATCTCTTGGCATCATTTGATCAGCACCTTAGGAATGCTAAAATATAGATTTATACTTTAAATTTTAAAGTTTTACCGATTTAGATTAATAGCTTTAATGAGATGTTGTAAGGAAGCTGCCATTACACCATATGATTATAGAGTTAATAATGAGGGGGTGAAAACCATGTGTTATTCATATCTTCAGTCTTTTTTTCTACAAAAAAGACAATGTTGTACCATGACTTATTACTAATTTTGAAAAATTAATACAATGTGGAATAAAAAATCAGGCCTAAATCCTGTTGGAATTCACTACTAGAGCAAATTTACTGAAACAATGAAACTTACAGAAATGCTGGCTTACTAAGTTCCCATTGATTTTGTGGGTCTACTCTAAATGATATTATCACATTTAGGCCATATTACCAAGAATCTAGATTTGTAGGTAGAATCTTAATAAAGAAGCAATGAAGGTTCTTCAGAGTGAAACAGAATATATTTACAGTACTAGTATTTTGTACTAGATCTAGTTAGACAGTTCCTGCTTATAAAGGTTTTGCTATTTCCTGTTTAATTCAAGGGAAAAAAGATTTCAAGATAGTTGTGCAAGGGTGTTGTATACCATGAAGGTCATTCAAGATATATAAACATAATAATGGAAGGTGTTTTATGCTGAATGTAAAAGTTATTTTATTACTAGCAGTATGTTCTGATAAAAGCAAAAGCCTTCTGCAAAACATTGAAGGAAACAACTGTGGAAATGATGATTACTCTTTTATCTTTACTCCTTGGTACCTTATCAATTATGTAACACCACTTTCTATTTTATGATTGCAAAACAAATCTATTACCTAACTGCAGCAAGATTAATGGCTAAATATGACTTACAAACCCTAGTCATTTTCCTATTGCTTTACAACATGCATGCATTTACAAATCAAGATTTTGCTGACTCTGTCCTTTCCTTATGTGCACATTTGTTGTGATTTGCATTTATTTCTGTTTGTGAATGTGGCATTTCCCACCCCCACTCAAGTTTCTCACAAAAAGTGCACATAAAAACTTGCATGATTGCTGAATGCATTTCCCTGAATAGTTCCCTAATATGAAGTTCTCCTAGTTTGCATATTTTTTGCAAGTATTTACCCCCTAATTATAAAGTATTTTTGTTAGCACTTTTCCTTAACGTGTGCATTTTTGTTCAGTTTTTTTTTTTTTAGGTGCAAATCAGATCATAGAATTTTGAAAAGTATGGGTTTCAGCACCCATATATGAGCCAGTTCATTTAGAAGTCTGTTCGTTAGTAAGTTTGTATATAAATTCAGACTTGAATTTCCACCCATCTACCCTTCCTGTGCTGATCTATGGCCATAGATGGATCTTCACAGCCACATTTTATAAAAGGGGGAGGATAAAAAGCTCTGTTGGCAACAAATTTGGTACAACTGAGCAACATTATTGGATATGATTAATTTTGTAAAAAAATGAAAGCACTATTTTACTCAGTGCCGTAACTACATATTAATCTAAAGGATCTAAAGGATCCTAGACACTCAGTAAGCCAGGGGAAGCCACACAGCGGCCTCCAGGTATTTTGGACAATTCCCATAATCCCTGGTCACTGGCTAAGCTGTTTGGGATGATGAGTGCTGTAGTCCAAAACATCAGTGGAACAGAGGTTTCCTACCCCCGCAATCAACATGAATACTTATTTGAATAGGTTGCTTCTTGCTTCTGTGACTACACATGCACCTAGTTTCTCCACAAAATTGCTGAACTGTTACATAAGAAAATGCTGTAGGGAAAATGGGAAAGTTCTCTAGATACACGTTATGCTTAATGAAACTGAGGCCTTTGCTATCATTCTAGAGGAGCAACTAGGGGCTTGTGCTTCCCAGTTATACAGAACAAAAATATGATTTTTCAATTTCATGATGCTTGCAACAGTTTTTAGAGAATCAGCAAGGAGCAGCAGTTTGAGTGTCTAACAAGGACTCCAGGAGACCATGGTTCAACCCCCCACTGAACTATGGAAGCCATTGGGTGACATTTCTCAACCTCAGAGGAATCATAGAATCATCGAGTTGGAAGAGACCACAATGGCCATTGAGTCCAACCCCCTGAGATGCAGGAACACACACTCAAAGCACCCCCAGCAAATGGCAATCCAGCCTCTGTTTAAAAAGCCTCCAAAGAAGGTGACTCCACCACAGTGCAAGGCAGCACATTCCACTGTCTAACAACAATGAAATATGCACTGGAAGGCAATGGCACATCGCCTTTGAACAAATCTTGCCAAGGAAACACTATGATAGGTTTCTCTTAGGTTTGCCCTAAGTTGGAAACAACTTGAAGGCAAACAGTTTCAGAGCGGGCTGATGAAACTCCTGCCATCCCTATTTAAAAGAATCTCAGGTGGTAAGTTGACTGTATCAGAGTCTATGAAAAGACTGAAAAGCTAGTAGTAGACCATACAGACGAGTACCAGACATCTAGCCTAGCAGTATTATGGCAACTTTATGTGCTTAAATGACATCTAGCTTAATGCATCTACCTTAGCTGCATTTAAAAGGATATTGTGTTATCAGCCTAATATATGCAGGTAATATAAGGAATGTCCTTTATTTCAGTAACATTACTTCTTCACAGAAGAATCCCTTTATGGGCCTATAAAGTGCAGACTCAAGAAAAGTTGGTATTAGGGACCTTAGAAGGGAAAACACAAATATTGAAGGTAAAAATATTTACCTTGGGATCCACGTTAATGACTTTCCTGTCAGACTTGTTCTTGAAAAGTAAGCCGCATACATTTTCTGCAATCACTTGATAGTTTGGACTTGAATTGAGGCAGCAGATATTCCTATCCCAGTTGTAGAAACTGTGAAAACATGGTAATAACAATGCAAATCATCTATTTGTTCTGTAGCACACAGCTAGGGCCAACATTACAATCATTCCATGACCATAGCTTAAAGCACTTGTCCACCTATTCCAAGGGACGTAGTGAACACAGAGAAATGTAGCTTTGAATATATATTTCTTTTTAGAGCAGGAGCAGTGATGTCATTTATAGAATCAGAGAACAGTAGAACTGGAAGAGACTACAGGGGTTATCTAATGCAACCCTATGACAGTGCAGAAATCCACAGCTGAAGCACCCTGAGAGTTGCTGGATCACTGAGATAACTGATGGTCTCCTGGAGCAACAGGGCCATGGACCTGGACACAGTTTGCAGTGTGAAATCTAGACAATTCTAAGCTTGTAGTACTATTTTTGCAAAAATAAAAATCCATTCTGAATATGTATATTTTTGAAAAATTTGAATGGAAATACAATCTGTAGAGTTAAAACTACTTAAAATTCATTAGAAGATTCTTTCTGTGTGTGTGTGTGTGTGTGTGTGTGTGTGTGTGTGTGTGTATTTCAAGTGATTAACAAACAGAACTTAAAAGACATATCAAGAGCAAAACATTTTGGCTTCCACCTTCTTCAGTTGCCAAAGATGAAATTAGGCTGCATACTAGGTGGAAGTGCAGAATATTCTTTTATCAGCGTTCTTAGTGAATGTTGCTAGTATCCTCTAAGTTGAGGCCATGTGGTGTTGGAGATTATAAATATAAAAATTCTCCCTTTTGTTGAAAGTGTCTGAAGGCAATAGCATCTCAAGTTGATCTGCTTAGGCACTGGTTGTTCTAGCTCCTTCATTAGAATAGGAACTTACAGTTCCTGAAGCTTGTCTGCAGGTTTGTGGTTGTTTTGCCCATGTACTGCAGATTACATCTTGCATGCTTGCATTCAATCAATCAATCACATAAATAAGATGGCAGGACCAGCAGGTGATGTGTTTAATATAGTAGGTACTGCTGGTTGCTGTGCTCATAAGAGCGACAGTATGCTTAAGGTATTTAATGCTTTGAATCACAAAGGTGTGATCCTGGATTACTGACTGGTGTTTTCATGACAGTTTTTACCAGCAATCTCCTTACATTTGGTGGCTGATGGGAAGCTATAACTGGAGGCTTGCTGATTAGTTAGCAATAGATAAGCTTTAGGAGATGCTGGATGGAAATGTACCACAAGTGGAAGATTTTCTCTCTAAATGATGGTTTTTCTCATGTTGTCATTAATTATATGAGGATATCCTCTTTGAAGTAGATGTTGCTTGAGTTCATTGGTCCCTTTACAGTAGTTTTCTTCAATGTTACAGATGTGTTTGATTGTTAGAGCCAAGCTGTAGATAATATTTCTTTTAATGTGCTTGGGGTGGCAGGATTTCCAGTCCAGGTAAGGACCAATAAACTGAAGAACACCTGTTTCAAAGGGGATATCCTTCTCATCTAACTAATGAAAACATCAAGAGAGCAACCAACATGATGGAATAGGAACATTTTCACTTACTAGTGGAAGGAGAGCAAGAAAGGAGTCATCCTAGCTTCCCCAGGGAGGGGCTCCAAAGTCTGGGGGCAGCCACCAAGAAGGCCCTCTCCCTTGCTTCCATCAAATGAGCCTGAGAAGGTAGTGGGACAAAAAGAAAGGGCACTCCCCAAACATCGTAGAGCTTGAATAAGCTCATAGGGAGACATGATCTTTCAAAGCCTTCATCCAACCCGTAAACACACACAAACATGCTTTAGTCAGTGAGATAAAAATGCTGTGTTTAAAAGACATACACAGCTAATGCACAGATTCCACCTCCCCAAAAAAAGCTTCATGCAAATGCCCAAAATTTTTCATTTGTAGAAAAAAACATAAATCCAGTATAGATACAAGTTGGGACAAACTCTAAGGCAACAACTTGAGGATGTCACCAAGCCATAGTTTCACAGATTTTCACATCCTGAGTGAAGGCACGATATCGCACATTTTACATTTTTAAATATTTATTATCTCCCCCCACCTTTCCACTAAAAGAAGAACATTCAAAGAAGCTAATAAACATAAAACCATTTAAATAATAAAAATAATAAAATCAATAAACATTGAACTAGTTTTTAAAAGCTAATGTGAAAAGATGTATCTTCACATCTGATGAGAGTGGTAATTGATCATAACTCTGCAAGGAGCTTGGGAGAAAACTTTTTTCTTATGTCTGTCAAGTCAGCCTCTGCATGTGATGTTGCTCTCCGGAGAGATACCATTAATATATGGGTGGACAAAATATGGGTAGCTGCTCTTTTTATTGGAAAAGAGCTCTCACATCCTTTCTGGGTGGTGTCAGGGGGCACGGGGTCCTGATGGGCCCTCCCAAGGCTTGGAGGGGAGAAGCTTTGTAACCCCTAGACTTCTGGAAGCTATCAACCTGTGCACAGATAGGAAACAAATGGTGTGGATATGGAAGAAAATCTGTTCCTTGGCTGCTCCCAGCTTACAGAGTTCCCTTCCGCAGAAGGCTAGGCTGGTCCTCTTGAAAGATCTTTTTAGTCAAAAGAATCTTTTAATGATTAATTGATTGCAGGGAACCTTTTATGGGGGACTGTGTGCTGTTTTATTTTTTAAAAAAATATTTTAAATTTAAAGTAAGTTAACAGTGTTTTAATGTGATAATTATTTAAATTTGTTTGAACTTTATTCTTACCAGGTTTTTAGTTTATATTGTTTTTATACTTTACAAACCACCTCTCCATGCTGGGAGAAAGGGAGTGTATTTAAATAAATAAATGATAACATACCCTATTTGTGGCAAATAGGACTCACTTTTCCCCCCAAAAAATACTGTTTGAAAATGGGGTGCATCTTATATGCCAGTGTGTCTTATACACCAGCAAATAGTATTTGCTGACATATAAATAGGGTGTGTCTTATATGCTGGTGCATCTTACATGCTGGCAAACACTGTAGATAGCGATATGAAAGAGGGCAAGGACTCACAGTATTTAGCACTGACCATTATCTAGGTGAGAACGTGTAGTTCCAGCTCAGGATTGGAAAGATGTTGGTTTAGTCCTACTAGGGATGTGAATCTGGATTTATAAAACACTAGATTAGTTACCTAAATGCTGTACTATCTGTTCTTTTCTATGATTTCATTTATGTTTTTTTTTTTGAGGGGTATAATATTTTCCCTCAATAAGTGTCATTTTGGAAAGATTTAAGTGACAGAGGAGAAGTGGAAATTGCCCAATTGCCCAAGAAAGGTGCATGAATAGCAGGCACCAGGAATCTAGTATTTTGCTTGTACCTCTCATCCTCAAAAATCTACATGAATGATTACTTCTGATACCAGTGCTTTTCACCTGGATGTTCCACAGGAATAATTTCAAAGCCTTATTGTGGAGAAAAATGCTATCATGTTAGGACTAGCCCTCTGAATTCTGGCAGGCGGGGAAAGACACGTCCAAATTATCATTGAGAGTTTACCTAACTATTACACTTTTCTGCTGTGAATGCTTGGGGATAATATAATTCTGTGAATGGGTTAAGTGAAACATATTTGACACAAGCCTACAGTTTCTGTGATATTTTTTGAAAATCCAGGATAGTGTAGACATCTTTTTCTTCTCATCTGTGAAACTTCCTGACTATCATCTGGCCTACTGTGATTTCATAAGTTGGTTGCAAAAAAATTAACTACTTAGTATGGAAACTTGAGCAACAGAATGTCACTTACATTGTTGATTATGCAAGGGAAATGAAAGAGCAGCTTGCTTAGGAGGCATGGTTGGCACTTCACTTAGGCATGGGAAATGGGAAGAAAAGGTTGGCACAATCTAGGAAACCAAACGTAGGAAGTGGCTGGACAAGGAAGAGCATGATAGAAAGAAGACTGGAAACGATGTGGCTCTGAAAAGCAAATGACAATCAGAGCTAGGGAAACTATGACCCTCTAAATGTTGTTATACTGTTATACTGTTCCTTACTAGAATGAGCAGTGGTAAGAGAAGATGGTGGTGGTGGTGGTGGTGGTGGTATTTATTTATATCCTGCCTTTTCCCCAAACTGGGACTCAAGGTGGCTTACAAAAGTTAAACAGATATAGCTAAAAAAATTACGTTGTAGAGAATGCAATATATAGAGTGACCAAAATGGTGAAGGGTCTGGAAGCCATGCCCTATGAGGAATGGCTTAGGAAGCTGGGGATGTTTAGTCTGCAGAAGAGAAGGTTAAGAGGGGCCATGATAGCCATGTTTAAATATTTGAAGGGATGTCATGTTGAGGAGGGAGCAGGCTTGTTTTCTGCTGCTCCAGAGACTAGGACAAGGAGCAATGGATTTAAGCTGCAGGAAAGGAGATTCCGCCTGAACCTCAGGAAGAACTTCCTGATGGTCAGAGCTGTCCAGCAGTGGAATATGTTGCCTGAGAGTGTGGTGGAGTCTCCTTCTTTGGAAATTTTTAAGCAGAGGCTGGATGGCTATCTTTCGGGAGTGTTTTGATGTGTATTCCTGCATGGCAGGGGGGTTGGACTGGATGGCCCCTGTGGTATCTTCCAACTCTATGATTCTGTCATTCTCTGTGTATATATTACTAGTGTATTTAGCTGGCATTGCCCAGAATTTTATTTTCTCATAGGTAATGCTTGTTAGAAATACCTTAGGAATTACCTTAACTTACCTTAGGAATTAGATGTGGTTGAAATACACAGATTTGAGATCCTGTGTCTGTAATTTCCCAAACTGCCTTGTCCAGAACCTGTAACTTTTCCCCATAGTCCCCAATCCAATCTGTATTCAGAGTTGTTAACATACAGAATTTCGGTATCTGAGGGAATACACTGGCCTCCTCCTTCTTGCTGCTAGGCCTCATCTCCATAGAAACAGGCCTGAGGCTCAAGAGCGCTCTGGCTGAGAATTCTAAAGGCCCCTCCTTAAACTACCAACCCTAGGATTCCATAGAATCTTCACAGGCAGCCAATCATATGAGGTCTTCGCCTGCCTGACACAGACAAACTCACAAACTGTGACTTTTATATAGTAGATATAGATAAAAAGAAAATAGATAGATAGATAGATAGATAGATAGATAGATAGATAGATGGCATCAATAAAATTAAAAGCAGTTAAAAACAAACCATTAAAAAGAAAAAAAAATAACAAGTATAAACAGCTCAGCACAAGCATGGAAGTCATAGATGCAGAGCTTCAACTTTGATACTCCTTGGCTGTGTAGAAGGTTGATTGACCAGTAGGGGATACAGATAAGGAATATGCTATTTCCTGGAAGGAAGCTGGTGAGCAAGAGGAAATTGTGGGTAAAATACACATACCCTCTCTTTCTCTCTCTCTCTTTACCGTTACATGATGTGTTTATACATGTGCAAGTTCAGTGTTACATATATATTTGAAATCGCAGGCCACATTTTGGATTGCAGGTGTCTAGTAATGTCTGGAGCCTACCTGTCTAGAGCTAATATGGTGTAATGGTTTAAGCAATGGACTTTGACTCTGGAGACTAGGGTTTGATTTCCGGCTCAGCCACGGAAACCCACTGGATGACCTTGGGCACATCACACACTTTCAGTTCCAGAAAACCCTGTGATAAATTTGCTTTAGAGTCGCTGTTAAGTCAGAAATGACTTGAAGGCACACAACAAGGAATGTATATCTGCTTTATCTAGTGTTGTGCTGTTCTCTTGTAATCTCCTTCATTCAGTATAATGCAACTCAACTAATGGATAGATTGTGTAGCTTAAGAGGGTAATAGGAAGGGAAGAACTCTACCAAGCTATCCTCTTATTCTGAAGGGAAAAAAATTCTCCTGTGAAGGGTTTTCTCCTGATCATTAAAAATAAATTAGACTTGTGGGGAAAGAGCCATTAAACAGATCCAGATTTATCACTTCCATCCTTTTGCCAAGTTTTATACTCACATGTAATGAACTGGAACACTACCATAGTTCTGTCCTCTACCCTAGAGGGCTTGTACCTCAGGCACACATACATTGCCAGTGAATCAAAACCTCCTTTGCAAGTCTGTTCTTGACATGGTAAACAAGACTATGTACAACTATTATGTGGCTGACATTGTTTTTTCATGATGCTCAGCTGGCACATGGCAGAAACTACCAAAGATCTTTAAGATGTATTTTCTAACAGAAAGGAGATCCTCTCTCTCTGATAGCTATCTACCTTTGAAAGTGACTAGGTGCACACCATGCAGAATCAACTGTGCTGAATTTTTTAGTGTGGAGAATGAAGAATATGGGATAGATTCTACCATTGGCAGACACTCCCATTACCTGTGGAGAGTATGAGAATGTAGGAAGCTTAAGGAAGGCCCTAAGATTTTCCCTTTATATAATAGGCTTTTGAGGTATCTCAGTTGACTCTCTGGTGCATCAGCCTACAATCATTTTCCCATAAGCTGCTCATTGCCCCAGAATAGCTTTTTCTAGCCCACAATGCTCCAGATTGTTTGGACTGAAACCTCCATTGGGCCCAGCCGGCATGATCAGTGCTTAGAGATGATGTGACTTACAGTATCAAGCCTCTGGAGAACACTAATGTGTAGGAAGTCTGGCCTGGAGGGTATGCATTGCTTCATCTCCCAAATTTCTATCCAGGTTAGAGCTGGTCAGTGGGAGATAAGACTGCTTTGCATTCTTCCCCTCTAGTTTCCCAAACAACATGCTGCTTGTTAAGCACAAAAAGTAGCATTCCTCCTGCAGCTGGCCAGTGGGCACTGCTCAATGCTGCATATTCCACATACCTCAACTGCCTTGTTAAATTGTATTAAATAAGTTTGGATCATCTGGAAATCTATTAAAATAATAGTAACAGGAAATCTATGCTGCAAATTTTAAAATACTTTTGGCATTCTTTAGTTTCTATTTGATAGCACATCTATCTCTCCCAGGACAATTTAAAAGGCATCTCTAATTTTATTAATCAAAATTAGATTTACTTGTATTAGGGCCACAGTGATTCTTACGTTGCATTGTGGGTTGTTATTCATTCCAGAGGGCAAGTCAAATTGTACTGGACAAGAAAAACGTACAGACTCAAAAGCTGTCAGGAAAAAAAAAAGATGAACTTAAACTACACTGAACCAGACTATTGGTCCATATAGTCTAGTACGCTCTCCTTGGCCTGCCAGTGTCTCAGCAGGCAGGCAGCTTTCCCAGCATTGCTACTAGACTTGATTTCAGTTGGAAATCTTGAGTCCTAAATTTTGCATTTACAAAGCATGCATTTGGTCGATCATCGGAGCTTGGCAGTAACATGTTGCAAGTGTGGAGTAACATGTTGCAAGTGTGGTACCTTTGACACATTACTCTTTAGGTAACAACATTACCAATGTCGTTTCTTTAAAAAAGTAATATAACAAGTGGTAATATTGTTGCTTATTACTTATAAAATATTTTTTGTTGCAGAGTTTCTATTTTTTTTTAAAAAAATTAAGTATGTAATGAAAACAAAAACAACAAGAAGGAACTGAAAAGTAAAGAGTAATGGCAAAACTTTTTAAAAATACTGGTCTATTTGGTCTATCACCAAACTATGGACCTGTCCTTTGCACCTGGTGGCTAGCTTCAATTATCTAATATATAAAAGTCAAAGTTTGTCCTTTGTCTGTGTCAGGCAAAGACCTTCTTAGGCAGATTGGCTGCCTAAGAAGATTCAGTGGAATCCTGGGGTTTGCAGTTTAGGGAAGGGCCTTTAGCATTCTCAGCCAGAGAGCTTTTTGGCCTCAGTCAACTGTGTGTGTCTCGAATAGGCTGGTTGCTATGGAAACAAGGCTTAGCAGCAAGGAGGAGGACAGTGTATTTCCTCAGGAGCCCAACATCTGTATGCTAATAACTGAATACAGATTGGATTGGGGAATATGGGGGAAAGTTACAGATACTGGAGAAGACAGTTTGAGGAATTAAAGACATAGGATCTCAGATCTTTCTAACAAGTATTACCTATGAGAAAATAAAATCCCGGGCAACACCGGGTATATATGCTAGTTACCTTTAAAACTGTTGCTGTTTACAACATCCCAATTCTTTTAGAAGCCATTCTGTGCAGGAATTGTTCTCTTTTTCTTCTTATTATTTTATTCATCATCATCATCATCATCATCATCATCATCATCATCATCATCATCATCACTACTACTACTACTACTATTATCTTTATTTTTATCCTGCTTTTCTCCTCGAAGGGACTCAACGGGGCTATACCCTGCTTTATAACCCACCTTTCTCTCAATGATGAGACTCAAGGCAGCTAACATTTAAAAACAATACATATGGATTAAAACTATATAAAAGCTTCAATAAAGATATAAATATTAAAATGTTTTTAAAAATTAAACACTTGATGATGTTAAAAACTTTAAATGTTATTTACATTAAAATTCATGAAAAAACAACATTGTTGCTGTGTGCCTTCAAGTTGTTTCTGACTTACGGCAATCTTAAAGAGAACCTATCATGGGGTTTCCTTGGCAAAATTTGTTCAGAGACCTTCTTCTGGTGCTAAGAGTCTAACTTGCCCAAGGTCACCCAGTGGGTTTCCATGGTTGAGCGGGGAATCAAACCCTGGTATCCAGAGTCATAGTCCAACAGTCACATCACTATGCCGTGCTAGTTTTCAAAATCCAAACCTTAAAAACAGTACTGTGCAGCATTAAAAGTGCACCCCAGTCAGTTTCCAAAGGCCTGAGAATGTAAAAAATGGCTTAATTTGCTGACGGAAGGGCAGCAAGGCCAAGGCCATCCTGACTTACCCAGGGAGGGAGTTCCAGAGTCTAAGAGCAACTATCAAAAAGGCCTTTTCCAGATGATCTTAGGCCCTTTTCGCACGGGCTTTCTCTCGCGAAATAGCCCCGTGAGCCTCGCGGGAGTGGGAGCGTCGCTCTGCACGACGCACTCCCACTTCCGCGGCACTCACAGGGCTGAAGCGGCGCGAGTGTGGATTTTTTTATTTTCGGCTTGAAGCGAAAATAAATGGTGCTCGCACAAGGCTCCCAGTGGCGTCCCGTACTTACCAGAGTGCGGAACGCCGTCGCAGGCGGGCCTGTTGCGCTTCCTCCCCGCTTCCGCCCCCCCGCAGCACCTACAGCTCCCAGGGGGCGCTGTGGAAGCTGGGGGCGTGGCTGAAGAGCGCCCGTCGCGCAAGAAGACTCCACGTGCGGTAAGGAGGCGGGGGGAAGCGGCGGCGTTTCAGGAGAGGGTTCTCGCGTGAGCCGCCCTCCTCTGTCGTGCAAGCACCGGTGCTGCGAAAAGGGCCTCAGAGTTCTAATGGGCTCATAAAGTCCTTCAAAGAGCCAAGAGCCAAGCTGTATAGCGCTTTATCAGTCATCAACAGCACTTTGAATTACACCCAGAAATGGATCAGCAGCCAGCGGAGTTGTTGCAACAAGGGAATTGTGTGCTCCCTGTAGCCAGTTCCAGTTAACAATTTGGCTGCAGTTCTTTGGGCCAAGTGAAGTTTCTGAGCACTTTTATAGGCAGGTCCACGTAGAGCACATTACAGTAATCCAAACAGGATGTAAACAAGGCATGTGTTACTATGGCCAGATCTGACTTATCCGGGAGTGGGTGGAGATGATGCACTAGCTGTAACTATGCAAAAGCACTCCTGTTCACCACTGAAAACTTGGGCCTCCAGACTCAGGGCTGAATATAGGAGTACCCTCAAACTGAGGGAGGGGTACGGCATTTTCAGAGGGGGCATTATGGAATTCCAGTTCCCAGACATGTCTTTTGAACCACAAGGAGCACCTTTGTCTTGTCTGGCTTAAGTTTCAATTTGTTTGCCCTCACCTAGACTATTACAACTGCCAGACACTGGTTTAACTGAGACACAGCTTCCTTGGAATTACATGGAGAGGAGGAGTAGAGCCAGGTATCATCAGCATACAGCTGATATCTGACCCCAAAACTCCAGACAACTACTCCCAGTGGTTGCATGTATGTGTTAAGTAGCATAGGGGAAAACATAGCCCTGGTCAAGGAGTCAAACAGAAATCCCCCAGTACTACCCTCTGAGAGTGCCCCTCCAGGAAACAATGGAGCTGCTGTAGAACAGTACCTTCAAGTCTCATACTGGCAAGCAATCCAGAAGGATACCATGGTTGATGGTATCAAAAGCCACTGAGAGATCTAGCAGAACCAACAGGGACACATTTCCCTGGTCTAGTTTCCAACCTAGGTCATCCACTACGGCAACCAAAGCTGTTTCCATCCCATAACCAGGCCTGAACCCAGACTGAAATGGATCAAGAACCCCTGGGGCTGGGAAGTCAACGCATGCTGTAGTACCTTGCCCAAGAATGGGATGTTGGAGACTGGCCTACATTTTCCAGTATGCTGGGATCCAGGGAAGTTTTTTTTTGCCCCAGAAGAGATGTCACAACAGCCTCCTTCAGCAATGTTGGGACCTTGCCTTGAAAAGAGGTATTAATCACTCCCCTTACCCACTCAGTAAGCCCCCCTCTGGCCTGTGTAATAAGCTACAAAGAGCAAGGGTCTCATACAATGTGGTTCTTGCCTCTATTGGAGATGTGATTATTTCTCACAAACTCCTGAGCCTCTCAATAGCTATCTGCAGGGGAATTTCTGCCACTCAGAACTTCTAAAGAAATGGATAAAATATTCTGTCTTTGGGAATGCTGAAGGTTTATTGATACCCCAGACCATATACATTTATAGAGAAATTTAATGGTTGGCCAGATGCTTTTGGTTACTGACCAAAATTTCATTTCATCCCAATTTCATCCTAATTTCCAGTATTTACAATGGCCACTGCTGACATTTTTGTAAGCATATTTATGCTTTTTTAAAGAATGTTGTTTTCAATTAAAAGTAGTGAAATTATTTGACTCCATGCAATGAAGAATCAATGCAATTGGTAGAAATAATATTGTTATGCAAATATATCTGTTATATCCTTATGCAAATACTTTCTAGTACAAACTTTGGCTACAAAGAATGAATGAAGCATTTCCTCCTCTGCTAGACTTCTTTTCTCTGTCTTCACACAGTTTTGAGAAAATCAATTTTTATTTTATTTTATTATTTATTTTTTGAGAAAATGTTATGTTGACTCCAGGTCTCTGAGAGGTGTGAAGTTTCAATGAAATTGCATTTATTTAGTGAGGTTTCCTTTGGAATGAGATCATTGGATACTTTTAGCACTCTGTAAAATTCATATTTATTTACAAATACACAAGTTGACCATGAGTGAAGATAAATAACCCAGTGACTATCCCAGCATTCATTACTCCCACATAAGATTTCTAGGGGAACAGCCAGCATCCTAAAATATGTTGAGAAGTCTTCTCTTTCTCCTCCCAGTCTAACTTTCATTAAACTTGCAGTTTCTTCACAAACATGGTTTCATGGTATCATTTCAAGCCAAAAGGAAGCAGGGGGAAGAAAACGTCACTTTCTAGGACAAATCTTCTGCCATCTCCTTTTCCCATGGCCAGTGTATTGATACCAGTTAGCTATTCTACTTGACAAAGGGAAAATAACTAATGGCCACTGTGTGAGGTCTCTGAACAAGTTAACCTAAACCAATAGAAGACATACTCAGGAAAACTGTATAGGGTTAAGAATCCGTGAAGGAACCCTAGGCCACCTACTAGAACATTCCCATAGTCCTACTACAATATATATGAGAGAAAGTGGTGCTTTTACCATTATGGCATTTTATTTTTCTTGTTGTTTGATCAGTTCCCTACTATCTGTCCTTCTTAGTGATACTAGTACTCTTTGTACATGTGGAGAACACACATGTAAACACCATTTTAGGAGTAATTAAGGAATGAGAAATCCAGAAAGAGACTGTCAAAACTGATTCATGCGAGGGGTAAGTATGCAATCTTGCTGTTTCATACACCAGATTCAGGCACATACTTGCAAATGGATCTACTGCTACATAAGTATCCCCTCATGCATTGCTCACATTGTTTGAACCAGCTGTGCTGAATGAACATAAATGGTTTGCCAAATTATTACTAATTGCTACATTAGCAAATTGGTTTACTCAGAGCACCCCAAAGCACTGTTAATATCCTCTGCTGTACAGCTCTTTAACAATGTAACTCTCCAGTAAATAGCATAAAATTTACAAATTTGAAATGTTCTTGGTATACTACTAGCTAATTTAAGGCTTATCCAGAAAGGTTCCTGGAAGTATCAAGACTTTCCAGATCTTTTTGTTTTGATTTTACTGGTGATTTAGTATCTAAACTCCTTCTTGAAACATCCTGGGTTTCCCCCCACTTCCCCCTCGGTTGTATTCTTCTTCCTCCCCCTCTCACTCAGGCAATGCTTCAGAAATTGATCTTGCCCAATTTCCACTGAGCCATCTTAAATTAGCGTCCAGGAGTTATAGGGCCTTATCACACTACACTGTTATAGTGCTATTATTCTGCTTTAACTGCCGTGGCAATATTGCATGGAATCATGGGATTTGCAGTTTAGAGAGAGGCATTTAGAATTCTCAGCCACAGAGCTCTAGTGCCTTATCAAATCACAAACCACAGAATTCCAAAGGGTGACAGTTAAAGTAGAATAACAGCACCATAAAAGTATAGTGTGATAGGGAGCACAGTCAAAGTGTTAAAGGTGTTATAGTGCTTCAGCAATATTATACTAGTTGAGCATTAGGATCATTTTCTTTTATTCCTTGCTTTCCTTTTATTGCTTGATCTCTGCTGAATTTGCTATCTTGAGAACAGTCACTATATTTCTTGGTGGTTGCCATCTTAGCTAGTTCTGGGATAACACAGCCAATCAATCATGGAGATGTACATTTCATTTTGGGAAATATTGGGTTAATATAAGCTGACCTGGGGTGTGGGAACAGAACTTCCTTGTAAGTGCTGGGAACTCCCTGGGAAATACTTCAGGATGGAGACAATGTCATGGCGGAAAAAAGAATCAGAAAGGAGAGGAACAAAAAAAAAATTTCTTTTGCTTTTTCCAGTCCATCTGGATGGGCCTTTAGATAAATGGAGAGCACGTTTAGCATAGTATATGGTTAGTTGGTTTGGAGTGGACAAGCTGTGGATCAGATCTTAACCTAAGCATGAAGTTCCCTGTGTTTGTGGAGAATAAAACAAGACACTACCATATTTCAGGCTACTTAGATGGTTGAGATACCAGTGCAATATGTGAATACAAATAAATGAGGTGATTATCTGCCATTCCAACCAGGAATTTTGGCAAGCTGGTAGCTGCATGTAACTTCACCACGAACCACTGTATTTATTTAAATTGTGCTTCCTTCTTTGTCTTCCCCCTCATCTCATTCACAAGGACAGGAACAGTTCCTTCAATCTTCCATTTTTCTCTCCCCATCCACATACAAAACTGCTCTCTATAGCAGATTGGGAATTCAGTCAAAAACTAATTACAAACCATGATGGCTCAACAGCTTTTTTCACTTTGCGGTTCCACAAGTTTCTGATGTCAGTCATCTGGCCTGATTTCCCGCCTCTCGTAATTGAAACTCCTGCCTTTCCATGAAAGAGTGGTGAAAGAAAAGGGTGGTGACAGCAGACATAAAGGTTGGTGATGGAACTGAGAAACATAAATCAGACCCATCAGGCATTTGATTTCTGACTGCTATATAATCATTTTGCTGGTACCCTTCATGGCCTTGCCAAATAGGATATTGAGGAGCAATTGCACTTAAAATTAGATTCAGCCTATAATTTTTTCAAGGCAGATTTTGGTGTTTTCCTGAGTGGAATGCAGTAACAGAACACACATGTTGGACAATGTATGTCTCCAGAACACAAAGGAGCATATTACCTCTGTCAATAAAGCAATTTGCCACACTGGATTTCAGTATTTGTCTATAAACACTGAGAATATCTTGTCGAAATAAGATTAGCTTCCCAAAGTTTACAAGAATGCATATATAGGATCCAGAAACCTGTGGCCATCCCGATGTTCTTGTACTCTAGCTCCCATCAGCCTCACCCATTGATGTTAATGGTTTTTCTGTCTTCTGATCCTAGGAACAGGACCAGACTATTTCATTGAAAGGTTTCAGGAGATTCAGAAGAATGAGTGAAAGACTTAGAGGACAGTACATATGAGTGAAGGCCAAAGGAACTAGGTATTTTAGCAAAACAAGAGGATAGGTTGGCACTGTCATAGTTTCAGATACTACTCTTCTTACAGAAACCTAATAATGGTTTACTTATCAATGGGTTTCATTGGCTATATACTGGGAAAGGATATAGGGTCCAAAAGTCAGACACATCCACTGGCACTCTCCAGGGCTCCATTTCCTGCCACAGCTTCACATGCTCACCACATCCCCCACAAGACAGCGCTTGCACGTTGGGAACTTCACAACATCCAACACAACACAAGCAAGCAGGCCGTCTCTACCATACAACAGTGACTGCCACCACTGTACAAGCCAGAAAATATCAAGACATGGATATGTTGCCCTAGAGGTTATGGGAGAAGAGGGTTAGGAATTAAGTGCATAGATCCATTTTCAGAAGGCATAACTTAAGTGTCATATACAGTTCTACCCTTCGGCCACTTTTGAGGTTCACTTGCTCCCACATACTGGCCACATACGGCTCAGGCCCAGGCTATTTGATAGACTATGCATCAGGTGTGAGCCTACCCAGGCCCTAAGTTTCTCATGAAGCCTTCTCTCAGTCCCACCATGGTCACAGGCACAGTTGGGAGAGACACAAGATAGGGCCTTCTCAGTCCCCTCCATAAACTGGAACTCCCTTCCAAGGGAAACCAAAATGACCCCTTCCTTGCTATCCTTCTCTCAGCAGCCAAACCTTTGTTATTCTGACAGGCTTTTAAAACAGAAAGTCTTTACAGAATGGGCTAAGGGGTGCCATATGATTTTGAGACTGAACTGTTTTTAATTGGTTTTAATACTGTAAATAGTTTAATTCCATTTTAATATGTGCATTGCTCATTTTTAAATCATAAGCTGCCTTCAGTCTCAATTTTGGGAGAAAGGTGGGATACAGGTGGTGATGGTGATGATGATAGTAATATCCTGTCAGCTTGAACTGCCCTTATATACTGTTACAATCCTTTCCTCTTCCTATAAACTCTTAATTTCCACATTCTCTTTCTTACCCTCTGAAATTTTAGCTCACTTTACTGTCTAATGCATTGTGAGTATAGTGTTGAGATCAAGGGAAGTAATAATACCACTTTATTCTGGCTTGTTTAGACCTCACCTGGAATACTATGTCCAGTTCGGGGCACCACAATTCAAAAAGGATATTAACAATCTAGAACATGTCCAGAGATAGGGGCCAAAACGGTGAAGGGCTGGAAACCATGCCCTATGAGGAGTAGCTTAAGGACCTAGGAATGTTTAGCCTGATGAAAAGAAGGTTAAGAGGTGACATGATAGCCATGTTTAAATATTTGAAGGGATGTCATGTTGAAGATGGAGGAAGCTTGTTTTCTGCCGCTCCAGAAACTAGAACATGCAGCAGTGGATTCAAACCACAAGAAAAGAGATTTCACCTAAAAATCAGGAAGAACACACTCTGAGCCATTCGTCTCGGAGTTTGGTGGAGTCACCTTCTTTAGTGTTTTTTAAACAGAGGCTGGATGACCATTTGCTGGGGGTACTTTGGGTATGTGCTCCTACATGGCAAGAAGTTGACCTCAATGGCCATTGTGGTCTTTTCCAACGGTATGATTCTATGTCACTGTGGTGCATTACAGCAGTGGAGGTTAATGATTTGGGAAGGGGGATGTCAACTCAACATGCTATCTCATGGTGAGGCCCCTCATCTCCAGTTAGACCATAGGCCACTGTTGTTTCACAACATTTCTGACATTTCACAAGTCCTAGGTAGTCTTTAGTCAGGCAACACAGAAAGACTAGGGAAGCTTTAGAGCTGTAATTGAAAATCCTTGAGAAATGTTAAATTAAGCTGTATTAATATTGACTAGATATTGTAGGATTTTTTACAATCCATACCTGGCACAGGTCAGTTGAGTGGGTTTGGAGTCTTTAGATGGGAACAAACAGCACATTTGCTACTGCTGGTATTTGAGATCCAGAATTATTGAGACAGAATGATCTTCCATTCATGTATAGTAAGAGCTGCTTTTAAAAGGCGATTTATCTTCTTAGTTTTAAAGCTTATTACCATATTACCAGAATGTACTCATACCAAAGAGATCCTTGGATTTATCTGGGTTTTGCTTTGTGGTTTCATAAACCCTTAAATTAACATGCCTTTCCTTTATACACTAGGTACTAAGTCAACAGATACATCCTACGTGACAGATCTTAATCACTCACGTCACATCATAACCCTCTTACATCAGTTTTCCATTGGTTTTTAATAACCCAAGGAAATGATAATGCACAGAGATGGCCAAATCCTGCCTCGGCGCCAGAAAACCAGCAAAGTGAGGATTCACAGACATACACTGCCAGGCGTGTCCTCTTTTGGAGAACCCTGCCATGTAAACAGAGGGCTAAGATTAATGGCAATGTCTTTTTATTAAAATGATGGGAGGTGTCCAGTGGGGTGCTGTAGAGATTGGCGTTCAGCCCTGATTTTATTCAGCATCTTAAGTGGCGTGCTGAAGCAGCTCTTGGATCAAAGGATTTTGCACAGCTCCTGTCGGCTGTGTTCCTCTTTGATCTTACCCACTCTCCCCACTGAGTCCTCACATCCCTGAAGTCATAGTGCTGCTCCTCCTTCTTCCTCCTTCACTCTCTGTTCTCACCCCCAAACTGAGAAGGAATAGGGGGGCATGGTTTTCGGTGAGTAGCGTATCAAGCTTCTTTTGATGTCATTTGAAGTTGTATGTATCCTCCGCACATTTGGAAATTGCAGCTCTAAGCTTTGTGCGTACAGTACAGGTTGTTTGCAGGTTGTTAATGCACCTGGAGCAAACTGCCATTTACCTCTAGCTACACTGGAGTTTTCTTCCAAGCTGAGGCTAAAGACAAAGGTGAACAACAAATCAACCACAGCCCATCTTGGCTGTAAAGACAGATAGCTAGTGTCTTAATTTACCAGTGACAAATACTGCAAAGCTATTCTGTGCACAGATGCACAATTGGTCAACCACACAGCTGGGCAAAACCAATGCAAAAGAAAAGTAACAGCTAACATGACTTGTCTTGGGTTTGGCCCAAATCTGGAAGAGTCAATCTTACCAGAGTATATTTAGAGCAGAGTGGAAAATATAACATTTCTTCCCCCACTGATGTGAAATAGAATTTTTCCATTACTAGAATTAACAATGCAGTGTGACTCATGCCAGAACTTAGGACATATCCTTCTTTTCACTAGATAGCCACCACTCCCACTGATATATACTGTATGCTAGAGTACAATGGAGCTATCTGATTCTAAAATACAAATGTAAAATTCTGCTTTCTTGGAGGAGTGGTGATTGACATTCTAAAAGGTAGAACCAAATGAGGTCTGATGCATCTGGCATGATCTTGCGAACTCATATTTTAGATTGGCTCCAGCCATACTTAAAGTCATGCTTAGAGTAGACCCATGTTGATTCCAGTGGGTCTTTTACTAGTCTGCATCTAACTCACTTTCAATAAAAATGGTTTCATACTCATTTTTACCATCAGTCACTAAGAAATATAGTCAGTGGCATACACAAGTCCTTTCTCATTATCATAATCTAAGAGCAACATATCAGGATCAAATCAGAGAGATCTAGCTAGTTAACACTTACAAATTGTTAAACTGTCCCTCTCTGCCCCCCACAGTACCACTAATCCCTAGGTTTCCTTATGACTTCTATTTATGTTTTTTTTAATGCACATTATTTATATTCATGCAATGTATCTAGTTAGGCAAGCATATTGCAGAGCCCCAAAAGAAAAACGACACTCCTGTTCAGGTGTTTAGCTATAATTACAAGGGTCATATTTAAATATGAGCTTGTTTGATTATCTCCAAAGAACTGCAGAAGCATCATTTGCAGTACTTCAAGACTAGAACATACTGTATACACCTTTGCTTTTGATTTGTGGTGTAAAATTTTCAAAATTCAATAGAAGAACTGTTTCAGTTTATAGCATCTACATCTTTCTGAGCCCTCGCCATGCTTAAGCTGATGGCTCAAATGAGCACGCAACAGCAATCCTACAAATAAGCCCCTGCACACATAAAGCAGGAATCGAAGGTCAGATCCAGTCCTAAGGCAAACTCCTCCATGTATCTGTCCTCATTATTGAGATTATGTGGCACTCTAACCTGGTAGGAAGCCTATGTGCAGAACAGACAGGCCCAAACAACTTAAGCAAGTGAGCCAAGCCCTATGCAAAGATAGGATGTAATCACCCACTAATGCCTTGGAGCCAGTAGTCAGTCTCTGAGCTCCCTTGTTCCCTCCCTTGTTACAAACATGGTAACCCATCTTTGTGAGTGTCAAACAAAATCCAGTCATCAAGTCTCCCCAAGTGATGTTTTTATGGCAGGGAAATGCACCCGGCCAAACATCTTGCCTCCAGCTGTGCCAGTCTCTGAATATTCCTAGGAAAACTGAGCAAATAAAATGCAAGACATGATGATGATGATGAGGATGATGAGGGTGATGATGATGATGGTTTTTATGGCATGTAAGAACTAAGCATTCCCAGTGGACACGTTTTTTGTGTGGGTGCACACACATGTACGTGCATTTATAAGTGAGAGAAAGGAGCAATCCTTTGTGTGGCTAAAATACCACATTAAAAATAATGTATGACCAATCGCATTGCTTTCTACAGTGGGAAACATGCATATTGCATGTGATAAACAGAAACATCTGAGACATACAGACTCTGAGGAGAAGAAATTGAGAGTGGGGGCAGGGAGGGACAGCTGGTAGCAGAAATGTGCAAGTGGAGAAAAAGATTGGCTTTGATCATCCAGCAACAGCGCTGCAGGCATGGTTTCTGGGAGGATTTGGGGGTATCTTGATATATTTGGAGAAGGGGAGGCTGATGTATGAAGTGACTGAGGAAGCAATTTTTTTGTAAGAATGGCTTGTGAAAAGGACTTAGGAGTCTTAGTGAACATGAGTCAGCAGTGTGATGCAGCAGACAAGAAAGCAAGCACAATTCTTGGTTGCATCAATAGGAGTATGATGTCTAGATCAAGGGACATAATGATACCACTCTATTCTGCATTGGTTAGACCTCATTTGGAATACTGTGTCCAGTTCTAATATCAACCTCAGTTCAAGGATATCGGCAAGCTGGAGCGTGTCCAGAGGAAGGCGACCAAAATGGTGAAGGGTCTGGAAGCCATGCCCTATGAGGAGTGGCTTAGGGAGCTGGAGATGTTTAGTCTGCAGAAGAGAAGGTTAAGAGGGGACATGATAGCCATATTTAAATATTTGAAGGGATGTCATGTTGAGGAGGGAGCAGGCTTGTTTTCCTCTGCTCCAGAGACTAGGACAAGGAGCAATGGATTCAAGCTGCAGGCAAGGAGATTCCACCTGAACCTCAGGAAGAACTTCCTGATGGTCAGAGCTGTCTGGCAGTGGAATATGCTGCCTTGGAGTGTGGTGGAGTCTCCTTCTTTGGAGGTTTTTAAGCAGAAGCTGGATGGCCATCTGTTGGGAGTACTTTGATATGTGTTCCTGCATGGCAGGGGGTTGGACTGGATGGCCCCTGTAGTCTCTTCAAACTCTATAATTCTATGATTCTATGATGAAAAAGTTCTTTCTCATTTCTCATGAAAAAGTTAGATATTGGTTTGATGTGGCAATTTCACTGGCATGGGTTTGTGATGACCTACGTAACAGAATTTAGGCCCTGCCCCAGCTGTGTAATAATTATACTTGTCTCAAATGTAAGAATGATAAGGCCTGCGTATGGCAACCACCCTTGCATCTATTTTTGGTATCTCCTTAGATATGGAATCTCAATTGTAGCTGTTTTCACTGCTTGATAAGCCTCCTTGTTTCACTACTTGTTAACTAAAATTGCACAGAGATTCTTCTAGATACGATTAAGCAGTTGACCAATCAAGAATGGAATGAGACATTTACTGATCTGCATAGGGGTTGGTGGGCTGAAGGATCATTGAAGATTTACTATTTTTAATAGGTGAAATCAGGGGGTATGGCTTAGAAGAGTCAAAGTGAACTTTTTTTGGTAAATTGCATACCCCTCCCCTTGCCCAGCTAGCATATTCAATTGTAATAGGAGTCAATGATGCATAAAAATAATTGACCCCCCGGTAGTTGCTCAATTAGTTTATTAATTGAAGCTTACATTTATGTGAGAATTGCTACTAAATCTTCACCTGAAGCAACATTTCAAAGCGAATGAAGGACCTGGCAGAACATCTGAGAAATAGGAGGGAAGCTAACTGAATTTCATTCAGTAAGTCTAATGAAATTTCTATCATGTGCAGAAGAATTCATACTTGACCTACCTGCAGAGAAAACCTCTACGCAGTCTGTTAGCCAAATTGTGCTAAGATTTTCATCTGCTCAGTGCCAACACCCGATCTCACTGGGAGACTAAACCACTCTCCGTGCAGTGGGCCTGATAAAATCTGAGAGCAGAGTTGGCACATAATTTTGCCTAAGGAGAATTTCTGAACTAATGTTGTTTCTTAGAAGAAACATCTGAGGGATTCTGAGTAAACAATAAACTGTTTCAGTAGCACTACGAAAACACACACATTGGGCAGAATCCTCTGTCACATATTGGTCCCAGAGTGCATCAGTCACTTTGCTGGTTGCCCTATGTAGTAATGTTACAACTACACTTTGCTGGATACGGACATTGTGGGACTAACTGTCCAGTTCTAAGTCCCATAAACATAAGTCCACCTACTAAGATGCAAGTCCCCAGCAGGGTTCCTGTCATATATTCATATCTTTAATTTTGGGGGAACGGAGCTCACCTATGAAAATGGAAGACAGCATACAAGACTTAATAAAAGTTCTAGCTCGTTTCTAGTGTGAAGTGGTCCATTGCCATCCAGCTTGATCAGAGCAGCTTCTGTTATAATCAACAAGGTGTACCCACTGTATATGGAGACTTTTTAGTCTTGGACTTAATTCTCATCAGTGAAACGTACTTATAAGTCTTAGAAGACTGTATTCTTAAATTATTTTTTTTTAATATTGAGCATGTAATTTTATTAAATTGGATTCCATAGGGAGGAAAAACTTGTAACATGAAAACAATGTGATGACTGCTCATGTAACTAGCCATTGGTGTATGTAAGATGCCTAAATATACCATACAACTGATTTCTTACCTATATGCCTAAATGAGAAAGATGATTCTCAGACTATTGAGGATTTAAGTAATGATATTTAGGTAGCTGCTTCATTCATTTTTTATACTGAATTGATTTGAGATTGAGACTTTCGTAATACTTTTTAAAACCTCAGAGTTGTAAATAATAAATAAATTGGATATAAGGCAGCTAGATAAGTACAAGAGGCATTGTAATGCAGAAGGAGTTAATACTCAATTTTTAAGACAGGGCAGCACAATAAATATAAACCCAGGAGCTTAGCATGTTTTATTTAATTGTAACACTATTGTGTACAGAATTTGTGATATACAAGGTCAGGAAATGACACAAACCCTAGGGCTTTTTTTTATTATTCTGAATTGGACCCAAGATACTTCTATGTTTCAGTATCTTAGATGTCTATTGCTAATACACAATATTTGTAAACTCAAAGCAAATTAGATACACATGACAAAATATTGCATGTGACTAACAATATATGGAGATCTAGATGGCACTTGAGGTCTGCATTCTCATCTGTGTAACAGACCAGATAGACAAATGCATTATCGCCTGCACTTTGAAGCACCAATGAGGATTGCATAGGTTGAGTCAACTGCATATCTAGATCATGGTATGTTTCCAATCCTGATCAGTTTGTTCCTCTTGTGCGAATTGCTCAGCTTACTGTATAGTACCATTCAGTGCAAGCCAAGAGATGCATCATGTAGGTCTTTGGATCCTTTCTTCTTCATGCATAGCAAGAACTTATGTAAGCTTACTTGCACAAGACAGCTGTTCCTTACATCTTTGTCTAAGTACCTGAAATGTATTCTTAAATTAAAGCTTTCAGTATCTGTAGGATATTTCACCTAACATTTTGAGACACAATCACAATGGGATCCCAAAGGTACTCTGTAGTAGTAGTTGTTTAAATATTTGTATCCCACTGTTCTTCCACATTTGGGACTCAAAGCAGCTTACAATTTAAAAGAACAATGCAATTAAAAACAGAAAAACATGAAAATTAAAATAAAATTAAACTGTTCACAATATTAAAACAATTCAAACCTCCAGTTAAAACAATAAAATGCAATTAAAAATATAAAAAAGATATTAAAAATAGTTCACTTTAAAACAAGAGAGCACCCTGTAGCCCTTTCTTTAAAAACTTTCTGTTTTAAAAGCCTGTTGGAATAAAATGGGTTTAGGCTGCTGATGAAAGGAGAACAAGGAAGGGGCCATTCTGGCCTCCTGGGAAGGTGGTCCCAGATTCTAGGGGTAGCCACTAATTGTGGCCCCATCAACTATGCTTGCAATGGTGGTGAAACTGAGGCCTTTTCCACATGACACTCTTATTATTCCACTTTCAACCTCCTAGGGAATCCTGGGGTTTGTAGCTTTGAGAGGGGCTGGCTCCCTAGGAGGTTGAAAGTGGAATAATCGCGCTATAAGAGTGTTGTGCGGAAAAGGCCTGAGAGAAGGGCTTCTTCTGATGATCTCTGGGCCCAGACAGGCTCATACATGGACATACGGTCTGCCAGATAGCCTGGACCTGAGCCATGTAGAGCTTTATAGTTCATAGCAAGTACTTTGAATTGTGTCCAGAAACAAACTTAGCTTCACGTAAGGCTGCATCATGTGATTTTCCTGAGCCATATCAGGACTAAATCTCCCAGGTTCAAACCCAGCTTGCTACCTTCTGGTTTATACTGGCTATCTTAATTTTTAATGAGCACTAATTCAGTCTACTTATTTATAGATTTATAACCAACACCTTATTTGTATATACAAGGAAGCTTATCTTGGATCTGAAGATAAGGTAGAAAAACATCATTAACAATTAATTATACTTTGAAATTCTGGATCCATCAAGAGACAATCAATCCTACCAAAACCCATGGCAAGTAGCCACCACTGGCCTGACTTGAGGGATTTTTTAACAGTATTTATTTTAACTTCAACCAAGCTTAAATATATCAAAGGGTGCTATTTGATGAAGTTAATGGTCACTAGTCCTCTAGGTTTGGTAGCACACCTGCTTCTCCTCAAGAGGTGAGACAGGGTATGTATGCCCAGCCTTCCTAACCTGGTTTTTATAGAAAATCTGTCCACTAGGACAATGTCTACAGGTTCAAAATTGGAACAGAGTCTGATACTATATCCTTAGGAAAAGCAGTACAATGAAATCCTCTGTTACCGTCACAGTACAAGCAAACACATCTGGGAAGGAAGAGGCTGGAAAGACCAGTCCACATTTTGCAGGGTTCATTCATCACTGCAACTCTCTTCCTCCTCAACAACAACTGGAGAACTGATTGGTATCCTCTTAGTTTCCTTTGCTAAACTTCTGCATTTCTGGAGGTCTGAATACAGTAATCTTATACATTGGCAATTGAGACATGCTGCATCTTCCCAGAAGGCATGTTTAATTTAAAAAGAGGATAGAAGGTTCATAGAGAGATAGATAGATAGATATGTTCATAGAGAGAGAGAGAGAGAGAGAGAGAGAGAGAGAGAGAGAGAGAGAGAGAGAGAGAAAATATGAACGTATGTATGTTTGTGTGTGTATATACATACATACATGCATGCATACACACACACACACACACACACAATCACAGGTGCAAATTTAGAAATAATTACTATTGTGCAAATGGAAATATAGTCCACTGCAGAAAAACAATGACCAGGTGACTTGTGTGCTTGCTCAGTCTGCCGAATGGTTGACAACTTCATAGGCTGCTGGTGGTCTCCATTCCTACATCTCTTTGTCTTTAACCTGACACAGTCAGTTCTTTAGAAAGGTGATGCCTTCAAATAGAAAGCTGTCCCCTAATAAGTTTTCAGGTAATAGATTGTCATAGAATCATACAGTTGCAAGAGACTCCAGGGGCCATCCAGTCCAACCCCCTGCTATGCAGGAACACACATCAGAGCATTCCCAACTGATGGCCATCCAGCCTCTGCTTAAAAACCTTCAAAGAATGAGATTCCACCACAATCCCAGGCAGCATATTCCACTGCTGGACAGCTCTGAACATCAGGAAGTTCTTTCTGAGGTTCAGATGGAATCTCCTTTCCTGCAGCTTGAATCCATTGCTCCTTGTCCAAGGCCCTTTTTGCATGGGCTTTGTCTCGCGAAATAGCCCCGTGAGCCTCGCGGGAGTGGGAGCGTCGCTCTGCACGATGCACTCCCACTTCCACCACGCTCACGGGGCTGCAGCGGCGCGATCGCGGTTTTTTTGATTTTCGCTTCGAAGCGAAAATCACCCGCGCTCGCACAACGCTCCCAGCGCCCATGCGAGCTTACCTGCTGTGCGGAGCGTCAGGGAGGCGGCCGGGTCGCGCTTCCTTCCCTCCGCGGTGCCTACAGCTCCCACAGGCCCCTGTGGAAGGAAGGGGCGGGGCGCTAGCGCGACGGACACGCCAGCAGGAAGCGCCTGCGGAAGGAACGAGGGGGAAGCGGCAGCCTCCCAGAGGAGGCTTCTCGCGCGAGCCACCCTCCCCCTCGCGCGAGAAGCCTCAATGCGAAAAGGGCTCTAGTCTCTGGAGCAGTAGAAAACAAGCCCACTCCCTCCTTGACATGGCATCCCTTCAAATATTTAAATATGGCTATCATGTCCCCTCTTAACCTTCTCTTCTGCAAGCTAAACATCCCCAGCTCCCTAAGCCACTCCACATAGGGCATGGCTTCCAGATCCTTCACCATTTTGATCGCCCTCCTCTGGACACACTCCAGCTTGTCGGTATCCTTCTTGAATTGTGGTGCCCAGAATTAGGCACCTGCGACAGCACTTCAGATTGTATTCTCTAATATAACTCTAAGCTGAGAGTGATGATATGGCATGTATATATATTTAATACATGCCCTTTAAACACTGTTCCTTGTCTTTGGGATCTCAAGTCTATTCTTTTGAGTACTCAGGTATCCCACAGCCTAACTCAGATAGATATCCCCAGGAAGTTCTATAGAGACTCCTTGAGAAAGTAAATACACTCTGTAGGAAGAGTGAAGGCTTTGAGCCTTGCCATGGACAAGATCATGCCTGAGTTTTCAGAGTCCCCTCTGCCAATGGAAAACCAAGTTTTATTCACTATCCTTTACTGCCTTTTCTCCCAGTCAGCTCATGTATTCCATAGATGCTTCCTGCTTACCTTTTCAAATAAGTAGTCTATGTGACTCTACCAACATTGTCAGTTTTCTACTCCCTCTCTTCCCCTGCATGGCCTTTTAAACTGTCTTTGCCTGATGACAAAGCATATGGGCTTTAAAAACTTACACCAGCATGTCCCTTTTTGGTCAGCCTAATAAAGCTATTGCCACACTGGAAACTTTGGAATTTGTCTTAATGTCTCTGCACTCATATATATTAAATGTAGAGAAATAATTTTCTGTACTTGCATCCTGGACCTATGGAATGCAATTTATCCTGGACCTATGGAACACAGTGGAATCCCAATAAATTTGGAAGGAATTCCATCACACCAGTGGCTTGTGGGAAGTAGAGGTGGTTGCTGATAATTGTAAATTTCACTTTCAAATTGTAAATTTCACTTTTAAATTTTAATTTTTTAGGCAGATACTCACCTTCCTCATGAAAAATTAGCTCCAAATCCATCAAACAATATAAGAACAGTAAAGCAATTCCTTCTCCTTCCTCACTCTAAGCTAAAACACACCACATGTATCCAAATGCCTTTTAGAAAATAGTCCAATACTAGGCTAGGTGGTGTTCACAATGACAAAAATGGATCTGCCCTGTTAACTTCTCACATAGTCTCTGAAGGAGTGGGGCTAGCCCTCTGTAGACAACTTAGGGAGTTCATATGAGAGAAGGCAGTCATACCATTAATCTCCTTTAGAGTTGATCAACTGTTAGAAACATACCCATTCAGACTCATATTTTGTTGCTTTGAGCCATTTTCCACCTACTTTCTTTAGTAAAAGGATCTAAAGTAGCCCTTTGAACCTGGCTGCTGCTATGACATTGTAAATATCTCTTGTGACATGGTAGCCTGATACATTGCAATGTGGCTTACAAGGGTATTAACTAATGACTTTTCTGCACTATGCTGTTACAGTGCTATTATTCCACTTTAAACATCCTGTGGAATTCTGGGGTTTGTGGTTTCCTGGGGCCAAAGAGCTCTCTGGTTGAGAATTTTAAATGCCTCTCCCTAAACTGCAAACCCTAGGCCCACTTCCGCACAACACTGTTATAGCGCTATCATTCCACTTTCAACATCCTGTGGAATCCTGGGGTTTGCAGTTTAGGGAGGGGCATTCAGAATTGTCAGCCAGAGAGCTCTTTGGCCTCAGTAAACTGCAAACCCCAGAATTCCACAGGAAGTTGAAAGTGGAATAATAGCAGTATAACACTGTAGTGCGGAAATGGCTTAAGATTCCATAGGATGTTGAAAGTGGAATAATAGCGCTATAACAGTCTAGTGCGGAAAGAGCCTATAACAGTGTAGTTCAGAAAAGTTCTCAGTTACTAGGAGTAAGTTTGCTTTAGCAACTGGAACTTAAAACTTCAATAAAAAGGTGTGTTTTTAAAACAGACATTACAGTGAACCTAGAAAAAAATGGGAGTTTAACTAAGGTTTGGCAAATGTGGGTGTGTGTGGGTGTGTGCCTGTGTATTCAATAACAGTTTAGAAACCAGAGCTGAATTTTATTTCTTTTTGTTGTATACTATGTTCAGTACTTACGGAATTCCTTTGGAGCTATCATTACAGTACATTTACATTTTGAGGATGAAGGAAAACTAATGAAAAAACGTACAATAAAAAGAAAAGGAAATTAAAGTCCTCAGGGGTATAGGCCCAGTCCCAAAAAATGATGAAATTACTGCCAGGCTCCAGAAGCATATTTGGTAATCTCTCAAAATTTATTATCTTATTAGTTCTCCCCACGCTGGAAAGTGGGAGTAGGGGTGGTAGTTATTTATAGTTATGGAAACCAGAAAGCTTTATACTGAAGCCAAGACACAGGTATGGGGCGGCTGGGGGAAGTGGGGGTTATCCATTGAGATAAATATTCTCATATCCATATAAGTATTCTGAAAATTTAATAAACTGAAAAAAACTGGGTATTCATTTGGGGATTTAAGTTCACTCATTGCTCCTCCAGTCTTAAACCATTTCCACACTAGACTGTTAATAGTGCTATGATTCCACTTTCAACATCCTATGGAATCCTGGGGTTTGCAGTTTTGGGAGGGGCCAACTGGCCCCTCCCGAAACTGCAAACCCCAGGATTCCATAGGATGTTGAAAGTGGAATCATAACACTATAACAGTCTAGTGCAGAAGTGGGCTTAAAGAGCAATAAAAAGAAAAGCAGGGCATTTTTCATGTGATAAAATGGTGTGGTTTAGGTGCATTGTTGATACAAACTAGTACCTGTATAAGATGACTACACATGCAGCTGTCATGATCATTGAACAGTGTGATTGTATAAATAACTGTGGACAGGAACACAGTCCATCCCATATGGAGGTGCGAGCTCACAGAAATGATGCTTCCATAAGAAGCCCTGGTGGCGCAGTGGTTAAATGCCAATACTGCAAGCCACAAGGTTGTGAGTTCGATCCTGCCCGGCTCCAAGGTTGACTCAGCCTTCCATCCTTCCGCAGGTCAGTAAAATGAGTACCCAGCTTGTTGGGGGCATGTACAGAAATACATGCTATTTGTAAGTTGTTCGTCGCCTTGATCCATATGGAGAGGCGGGATACAAATAAATAAATTAAAAAAAAAGAAGTAGTTTGAACTGGGACTGACAGACCATGACAGGCTAGAAGTCATTCAAGTCAATGGATGAACTAGAATTTATACTTCAACACACGCTAAACTTCCGTATTAGATTTTACCACAAGATCCTGGAGCTAGTTTGGCTTCCTGCTAGAGTTGGGCTCCAGATGAAACATCACGAGTATCATTATGATCTCCTAATATTTAAGTGAAACCTTTCTTTTAAAAAACCCAACAGCAGCTGTCTATTCAACTCCTCCCTGAACAAGCTGAGATGCCCACCCTCACCTAATCATTTTCTGGTTCCATGCCTGTGGAGTTTACAGATGTTCTTGGATTGCCTAGTCAATTCAGTGACCCATTTAATGTATGTAACATTAATCATGTAGGTAACTACTGTATATAACTACTTAAATTATATATGTAAACTATGTACATAGAGAATCCAGAGAATCTGTGGTTAAGTTGTGGCATGCATATATGATATGTGTATGCATAGATGTATGTATGTGTTTGGGTGTGTGTGTGTGGGGGATAAAAAAGTAAGAGCAGACACTTTGCTCCTTCTTCATTCATAGAATTTTACTGGGGGCTGGAGAGCCAGACTAGTGTAGTGGTCTGAGTATTAGACTACAACTGTGGAGATGGCTTTGAATTTCTGCTCAGACATGGAAACCCACTGGGTGACCTTGGACAAGTCACACTCTCCCAGCCTCAGAAGAAGGGGAAAGGCAACACACACCCCTGACCAAATCTTGCCAAGAAAACCCCGTGATTGGTTTGCCTTAGGGTTTGTTACTGCAGTTGCTAGCCCGGATTTGTGGGATGTTAGATATCATTTTGATATCAATAATTTGGCTTTCTTCTACCATCCCTCTCCACATGTCTGCGAGGTCCCCTGGACAAGCTCGCAGACAGGCACGGCCACTAATCGCTGTAATATTCCAACACTATACAGGCTGGCCAGAAATAGCTGTCCTGCTGCTTCAGGAGACCTCAAAGGCATGTACTCTATTATGCATGCATGCTACTTACAAAGAACTCCCTGCCCCGAGCAGGCGGCTTGATTAGGAGAATCCTCATCTGTCAAGCACTCTGCGTTTGCATACTGGCTACTCCTTTGTCAATTCGGACTTAACTCAATCATGCTAAATTCTGACCTTTCGGAGGCTTTGTCTCCAGCCCGAAAGTCATTGTTTTCCCCAAGTACGGACTAGCCTGTGGCTATATTTTCCCCTATACAATCCCCTGACTTTGAGAGCTTCTTTGGATCGCTCCCGACTTCCATCCCGCCTTGCTGCCGCTTTGCTTGGCGAGCCTTCCCCTCAGTCCCACGTACTGAGACTCCATATCTCCGAACTCAATCTTCAGACTACCCAGGCTTCAGGACAGGTGTAGTATCACCCAAACCAACAACTCCTCTAAAAATCCCTCTATCCCACTCCCAACTTTATTTCCTTAGTTCTCTGCGTGAGTGTGTTGCATACACTGTTTGATTGTATTTTTAATAAAGATCACAATTATTATTTCAATCCTGTTTGCTCCTTGACTTGGCCTGACCCCATAGACATTGGGTAAAAGATTCCACTCCGTTGCCCTGCCTCTTGCATTGCTAGCTTGTGGTCTGTGCTAATTTCCCCAAATTGTATAATTGAGAGCGCATTTAGGTGTCCCTCCTGGAACCCCCAGAAAACAGGGTAACAGGTTGAAGGTACACAGCAGCAGCAGCAGTAACAGGAGGCCCAGAAATCATTATTAGGCCTTTGTAACTCCGCTGTGTTTTCCTACCACTGTTTCTATATCTTTTTTCTTGCTACAAACAGTTTGATAATAAAAAATAGAGGAAATAGTAGCATATCTTGGCAGCAATCCAACATCTCAGCAAAGCAAAAAGATCTGCATGCAGAGGTACGCTGCATGCACCTCCATGCAAAACAGAAACATTGCATAACACATCAATGACTGGTTGCCGTTGTGCAAGCTGTGCCAAAACTCATGCCCCATAGACAATTCATTATATAATTTAAAATAAATGATCGAACTGGCTACCCTTTTCTTCTTAACATTTCCTTACTTGGATGACACATGACCTTGGAACATTTCTAAGTAACATTTTCTTTGATGTTCAAAAATTCTCCTTTTGATTATTTAAATTATTTATGGGGCATGACTTTTGGCATATCCTGTGCAATATGTAGTACATGATTGCAATGTACAACATTGCTGTATATGCAACACTACGTCCACCACTACCAGCAGAATATGTTTATTGCACTATGGAGAACAATGTGCCCTGCCTGCATAGCACAACTTATGTGTGTATCTCTAAAAAGATGCCGACCAATGTCTTTTGCTTGGTAGGACTCATTCCTCTAAAGGAACTGTAACAGATAGCTGAAACAGAAATTCATCAATTTGCTCAAATTTAAATACATCTATGCCTGAATCCCAGGAAAACCAGATCTCTGAGACCTTGATAAGGTGAAGCTATGATGGCAAGCAGAAAGACCTCATTGGGTCAGAAAAACTTAATTTTGAAAGGAAAGATAGCAACTCTGTGGCAGTACTGGTCAATTCAATTCTGATATGTTTCTTCCTCATGTTTGGACCTGGGCCACCTTCTTGAATGATTTCCCCTTTTAAGGAAGCAGCATTTAACATCCGTGAATAAATCTGTCTTTCTGATCAAAGACTGATGAGCTCTCCAAGATGGAAATGCTGGATCTTTTTGAAGGCATGTTTTCAAAGCCACACAAAATATGCACATCTCTCTCCCTCTCTCTCTCATTCTGTGGTTTCTTCAAAGGGGCTTCTTGCTTTCCCCTTCTAATCTCCTTAGGCACTGAAGAAGTTTCATCCGGAGAGAATCAAATCGCAGAATTGCGCACAAAGCTTCTAATCACTAGCCAAGCTAATGGGATTTTTTTTTCCTGTTGTTGTTTTAAACACTTCCGCTGCTTTGGGTGAAAAAGGAAAGCCAGTGCTTACTCAAGGTCCTTTTCATCCTATTGAGTCAAGACACTTCATATTGGGTAGCCTTTATAAGTCTTATTTATCTGATTTATGGTTCCTTCCATCCACACAGACCTGGGGCAAGTAAGAACCTCATAAACACATTTCAACTTCAAATATTATACAAACTGCGAATTTAAAGCTCAGGGTTCAGCAAACCACAGGAGGAAGATCCTTCCAGACTTGGAGAGCTTCCACCTAGGACCACTTCACAGGCAAGGTCAGGATTAATCAACTTCCTGGCACAGCTACATCAAACATTGGGACCCAACCCCCTGGGCTGTTGTACCTTGAGCTGTGTCCCCATCCAACCCAAGCTCTCTGGTATCTGTGGCTGGAGCTGGGGAGCAAGCAGGCAGACATATTTCTCTGTTGGCTGGATGGGACACATGTCCTATCAACAAGTATAGGCCAACCCACGATCTACAGTTTGAATAAAATGTCAAATATTGCAGGAATATAATTTATCTTTATTAAGCACAATCAGAAAACCTTGAAAGGATTAGTCTGTTGGACACTTCTGTGTCTGTAACTTGGTGATTCATATGGAAATCCCTGGTGATTGAAATGGTATTTCTCTCTGTTCTTTTAAATTTTACCATCTGCTCATAGCTGCACAGTACAGATCAACAGCACGAAAATGGATGTTTTCCCAGTCTATCAGAAGTCCTTTTGGGGTTGAGTTTTCCAATAAGAGAAAAAGACAACTAAGGAGGGAAGCACAGACCTGAAGAATGTGTTGTTTTAAGGGAATATAATTTCTGGAAGGTTTAGTTTACAGCAATTACAGATCAACATTCATGCCCTAAGCAGTGTGAGATGCTTCTCTATAAGGCCACTATTTTTGAAAAACTGGTCTGTGGGCTGACAATGTACTTTACCAACCTTGTGATTATCATTACTGATAGTGAAGAGTGCACAGAGATTAGGTAACTTCTAATAGTTCAGGTGTTGTTTTTCTTGCTTTTCAGTTGACAAACCAGAGAAACTGAAGTGTCTGTACCAATGGGCCTTATGAACAGGTTTTGAACCCTGTACCATGATATGTGCCTTTTTGTTCTGTCTTACCTAATCTGGAAGAAACACCAAAATTATGCTATGTAGTCACAAACAGTCACTAACATACTTGATCAAAATAACTCTTCTCTCCATAGGCAGTGGAATATGCTGCCTGTGAGTGTGGTGGAGTCTCCTTCTTTGGAGGTTTTTAAGCAGAGGCTGGATGGCCATCTTTTGGGAGTACTTTGATGTGTGTTCCTGCATGGCAGGGGGTTGGACTGGATGGCCCCTGTGGTCTCTTCCAACTCTATAATTCTATGATTCTATGATTCAGTGGAAATAAGCAATTCCTTTTAGCCATCCTGTGACTTCACCAAGGAGGAGGTGCAATGGGGACAACTAATCTTTTTTGGGGGGGCTTTGAAAATGACTGCATTGCTTCTGTGTATGGAATCATTTAATTGTTCGCTATCTCTCCTTATTATTGTTTGTATAACAGCATAAATAATTTTTTTTTTTAATTTGCAGTTGTGAACTTTCTATGTGTTATATACCATCAGGAAGGGGCTGTGGCATTTACTATAGATTAAGGGGAGTTTAGAAATGAAATAAAAAATGAATCTGTGAAAATTTGAATTGTGTGAGTATTGTACACATTTGGAATATTGCTACAGAAGGTTGCAGTGTTTGGAAGCACATTGCTACTTCTAAAAAATGGCATTAAGAATCATTGCTGAGCAACAATGGGAATGTGAAAGCACATTTATAACTCTGTGTTGTGTCAAAGTTTTAGCTGATCTGGTTCAGTTAGCATCATCTGTAAGAAGATGGGGAAGAAAGGTGAACAAGATCATTAAGACAAAATTGGGTCGGGGAAGACTGGCTTAGGATAACAGCTGAATGAGCAAATTACTAAGAAAGAGAACAGTGCAAGAAATTGGCATTGCAAGGACAAGAGCTAAGAGAGGATCTAGGCAGCAGATGGTTTTGAATAGGTGAGTCATAAGAACCAGATTGGATAAGACCAATCATGTGAGAAACTGGTTTCTTTTCACTTATTAAAATAATTAATAACATAACATGAGATCTCAAGGCGGCATATAAGTAAAATTGATTTAAAAGATTAAAGCAATTTAAAACAGTAAAAATAATTTAAACAGACTAAAACGTATTAAACATGTTTAAAAACAGTTTAAAACCATTTAAAATAATTTGAGGGCCAATCTGTTAGGTCTTAAAGGCTTTTGTAAACAGCCATATTTTTTCAGATAAGTAGGGAGTAGGTAGTAAGAATTATAACGTATAATGTATCTATAATGCTATAAAGAAATGGTTAGAATCAAGAGAATTGGTGAGATAGAACAATAAGGAGTAAGTATATAAAAGCTTGAATGTAATCTAACTGTTTTATGTATATTTTTTCTTTTCTTTTATTGTTGTATTTGAAATTTTAAATAAAAATTACAGAGAAAAAAAAAGTAAACAGCCATATTTTTACTTGGTGCCGAAATGAAACTAGTGTTGGCACAAATTGGTCTCCAGGGGAGAGCATTCCACAATTGAGGTGCCACAGCAAAGGCCATTTCCGCACTACACTATTATAGTGCTATCATTGCACTTTCAACATCCTGTGGAATTCCGGGGTTTGTAGTTGACTGAGGCCAAAGAGCTCTCTGGCGGAGAATTCTAAAGGCTTCTCCCTAAGCTGCAAACTCCAGGATTCCAGATGATGTTCAAAGTGGAATAATAGCACTGTGATAGTATAGTGCAAAAATGGCATATAAGGCCTTTTCCCTGATCCTCACACTATGTATGAGGACACAGAAGAGGGCTCCCTCAGCATATAGTGGTTAGATTCTAGAAAATATGAGGTTAGATTCAACTGAGAGTGAACACATTTCCACTTAGCATGTGTCCTGAAAGTGGAGGTAGGTACTCACATCTACTTCTCTGTTCGCTGCAATATGCAAGCCATCTGCTATATGCAAACATACAGGCATGCAGAGGAACAATGAATGTGATAGCTCCCCACCCATACATCCTGTATACATGTGGGTGAAAGAACATATCACTCAGGTATAAGCCTTATCTGTTCCACAGCACAAATTACTTTGTGGGGGTATGCTTTTGTATCTCTAACAATATGTCAAGGAGGATTCAGAATATGCAGTCCTGTGGCTTCCTTGCAGTAACATTCTTACAAAACTCAGCAAAACATGCATAAGAATCTTTGTCACCACTATTGATATATGTGCATATTTAGATATATTTTCATGGTGTGCCTATGACTGCATTGATCCTTTCTAAAGCCACCACTTCAGGATTTCATAGATAACTCTGAGGGCTTGGGTCTACTTTATATCTCAGTTGTCCTATAGGACAAATAAGATGTTGGGCTTTTTCCAATGCCAAAAATATTGACCTGCGTTATCCCTGCAGGTGGAATAATACATCATGTGAAAGCTATAGCATGTTCAAATACTATGTTAGAATAATCTCCGTAATGCTTTGCATATGCATGTGTGAGAAAAACAACTACTATATGACTCAACCCCTTCTCACTCCGTTATAAACAGAAAAGAACTGTGGGGGGAGAGGAATAAAAATAACCCTCATTTGAAATCTTTCTTCTAATTGCACTGGGCTTTCGATCTGAATACTGTGAATCTGGACTGTATCAAAGAAACATCTTCATTATGCTTTCCTAAGAATGTATCACTTCCTCGTGGTTTTGGAAAAGGTTCTGTGCATAATTTGTTAGGAGACACTGCATGGGAGATCAGTAATGTGCTGTACTGCTGTGAATTCTTTCACTGTGTCCTCAAGTGATCTGTAATGCAGCTGAAATAAATTTTCACAGAAAGGTGCCTCAGAATCCTTATTTGAGTTTTGATGGTCTCCAAATATTTGCTGTTTACATTCAACTTGACATTTTATACCAGCTGGCAATGCATGGGAGTTGAGATTTTCTGTGGTTACTTCCAGGGTTTGGAACTCCCTTCTTTGGAAAACTAGTGTGCTCCCTCCCTGCTGCCCTTTTGTCAAAAGGTGAAGATCTTTTTATTCTAATGGGCTTTGGGGAATGTATTTGTTTTACAAGAAGCTTACTGTTTTGTGGGTGTGTTGTACTACTTTTATACTTTTTCTTTTAAATCAGTGTTTTAAATGGCATCATTCCTTACCCAGGTTAATACTGTTTTAAACACAACTGTGTATAACCTGCTAGCTGCATGTGTGTTTATCTGTATTTCTTTCTTTTTTAAAAAACTTATGAGCCACCTTGAGTCCAGCTTTTGAGAAAAGACAGGGTAAAAATAAAGTAACAGATAGGTAGATTTTACTAAATACAGAAGCAAGGCTAGGTTTCTTACTATGCAATCAGAGAAACAGATATGTACTGGAGATGGGCATGGATCCCCAGATGTGATTCAGATCCCAACTGGATGTTTCAGAAAATAGCCTGCTTCTTCTCAAGTTTGTTTTGAGTCAATTTATTTTGACAATGATCACAAACACAACCTGAGATTTGGAAATCTGAAGGTTTGGGCCTACCCTAGAATGTCGTGGAAAGTACAAAAATGGCTATAATGTTCCTTCTCTTTGACCAGTTTCAATGAAACTGGCAGATTTACTAGATCCCTGGGAGAGAATTACACATCACAAACTCAAGACAAAGAGGGAGGGTTTTGTTTTGTTTTGGTCTTCTGTTACATACTTTTAAAAAAAGTTTCTTTTCTTCCCTAATTGTAACTTCCAGTAATTTTTATTTTCTTGGAAAAAATTTGCAGACACAGTTGCCTCTTCTGAAGGTATCAAGGCTCTAGAATTTTAGATGAATGGATGCAGATATTTTTGACACAAGCAGCCTTTCTATTTGAGGGTATTAAAGGGGGGGGGTGATGCAGTCTCCGTATGTTCCTTGTGGGTCATTGCTTTGAACATGACAGAGAACAAAGAGGTTGCCCCAAGTAACAAACTTCCCATGATTAAGAATGGTAAGTGCAAGGATACATGTGATATATTTCCTTTCCATTTGCTCATGAAGTCTTGTTGTGTACTGGGCAAACACAAGTCATAGTGCTGTTCCCAAAGTCTAAATTTTCTGTGGAGTTTCAGGAGCTATGGAGTTAATGATGCATAAAGTTGAAGGAACCACTCAATAATCTTTGAGAATTCCTGGAGAACAGGAGACTGGACTCCCAGCAGCCCAAAGGAGGGCAAATGTTGTCCCCATCTTCAAAAAGGTAAAAAAGAGGATCCAAACAATTGCTGCTCAGTTAGTCTGACATCAATATTGGGGCAGATTCCAGAGCAGATCATTAAACAGATAGTCTATAAGCATTTAGAAATGAATGCCATGATCACTAAAAGTTGACCTGGGTTTCTCAAAAACTAATAATGCCATACTAATCTTCTCCCCCACTCCCCTCTCTCTCTGATGGTTATAAGCTTGGTAGATGAAGATATTGATTTCAGTAAGGCCTTCGACAATATCCCCCATGATATTCTTGCAAGCTAGCTAGTAAAATGTGGGCTAGACAATGCTGCTGTTAGTTGGATTTGGTAACTGCTCGACTGATCAAACCTAAACATGTGCTCATCGATGGCTCCTCTTCATCCTGAAAATAAGTGAATAGAGGGGTGCCACAGGGTTCTGTCCTGGGCCCAGTGTTATTCAGCATCTTTATAAATGATTTGAATGATGGAATAGAGGGGATGCTTATCAGATTTGCAGATTACACCAAATTAGGAGGGATAGCTAATACCCCAGAGGACAGTATCAGAATTTAAAATGACCTTAACAGATTAGAGAGCTGGGCCAAAACTAACCAAATGAATTTCAATAGGGAGCAATGTAAGGTTCGACACTTGGGCAGAAAAAAAAATGAAATGCACAGATATAGGATGAGTGGCATCTAGCTTGACCACATTACATATGAAAGGGATCTAAGCATCTTAGTAGACTGCAGACTGACAATGAGTCAACAGTATGACATGGCAGCTAAAAGTGCAATTTAGGCTGCATCAATAGGAGTTTAGTGTCTAGGTTGAGGGAAGAAATAGTACCACTCTATTGTGCTTTAATCAGACCTCATCTGGAATACTGTGTCCAGTTCTGGGCAATTCATTTCAAGAAGAATATTGACAAACTGGAACGTGTCCAGAGGAGGGCGACCAAAATGGTGGGGGGTCTGGGTGGCTCCTGTGATCTCTTCCTATGCTATGATTCTATGTTCATTCTTTCCCCCCCCACCTTTTTTACAATGATAAATGTAAGTATCAGTAACTCTATTTAACCAATAAAGCCCTATATGTCAGATAGCAGAGGATTTGGAGGAGAGCCTCAGATGACAAACATAATGTTCAGGCAGAAATGTTATCTTTGGGTATATTTATTAGACTGAATCCTGAAACAGGTCAACATTTCATGGATAGTGAAGTCAACAATCTAAATGGCAAATGGAATGATGATAAAGATATAATAAAAGGAATAATTGATCATTTGCTGCCCATTAGTGGTACCACACAGTCTTGAGATTGGTTGCCTCTAATGACAGGGCCAGCTTTCAACTCTATTTGACAGATAATAGGCAATGGTACTTAATAATATTTGACAGGTAAAATATATATATATATATATATATATATATATATATATATAATTTGATTAGATTGCTATCATTCAATAGACTTAGTATGTACTAGTGGTGTAGTGAGCAATGCAATCCCATGCATAAAATCTCTGGATAAGACCACTGTAATTCAATTTTTGATTTGGTGGTAGAGTCTGTATACCAAATGTTGTTGACGATGCTAAAGTGGTATTTCACTATGGTAGAAGAACCAGTGTTAAAAAATAAACAATTTGAATATCAGAAATAAAACTTTCATATCTGCCTGCCAGCGTAAAAAAATGGCCTAAATTCATTTGTTAGCCTCAAGTAGGGAGCCAGTGTGGTGTGGTGGTTTGAACATTAGACTACAAACCCTGGAGACCAGGATTTGATTCCCTGCTTGGCCATGGAAACCCACTGGGTGACTTTAGGTGCATCACACACTCTCAACCCCAGAAAGCTCCGTGATAGGTTTGCCTTAGGATCGATATAAGTCAGAAATGACTTGAAGGCACACAACAAGAAGTAGAGTAAGCCCATTGAATCAGCTGCTGAATGGTAAGTTAAGTAAATCCCAGTGATTTCATTCAGTCTGTTTAGCTGGAACCAGCAAGTGGATTTAGACCTATGAATATAGGTTGATGGTTTGGAATGCTTAATCTGTTCCAGCTCTTGCTTTGGTTTGGGCAGGAAACAAGAGACCACAGAAGGAAAGAGGAAGGAAACCCACTACTAGACTCTGCTGCTATACAAGTCTCCTCAAAGAGTGTGGGTTATAACAGAGAAATAACAGTTGATGGGTTGCACAGAAAGAAAAGATTTACAAAAGAAAGGCATAAATTGTTAAGATGTCAGTTTATAATGAGTTTAGTCAAGACAAATCTATATGATAATAAAGTGAAGCAGAAAGTATAGAAGGCTGGATAACAAAGCTGAAAGCCATGCTAAAGGACTAGGAATAATAGTAATGGCTTCTTATAAATATCATTATATATTAATCATTGTAGTGACAGAAAAGCAAAGGTGGAATAAAAATGGTAGAATATAGAAACATGTCTCCCGTAGAGGTAGGGTGATTGTCCTTCCTTCCCCCCACCAGGTTTTTGGAAGCACAAAGAAAGTAAATTACTCCCCAAAGAAGAATTTGGAAGTAGACTAAATTCAATACACAAATTTAATGGCTGGAAAATTAAACCCCAGCGGGGTTAATTGTCTTTTGGCAGTCTGCAACCCTGCTCTGAAGGATTAATAAAAACATGCTCACGAATTGTTCTAGTGCACAATGAGTCAAATTAGATTTTTGTGTGTATGTTTTTTTCTTTATGTATCTGATGCAATTACCTAGTTTTCTATGTCTGTTTAATGCAGTTAAATTTAATTTGATTATTGGAAGTTTTGAGAGTGTATTGCTATGCACACTATGGAATAGTGGTGTGCTAAATGGAATATTTATAGAGGCAGGTATGTTCTACTCCAGATGTGCAGGGATTTGCACTTATGGCTCCCAATGCGGTATACAGAAAATGTGTGCCATAACTATGGAACTCCTGCCTTTTTGCTTAAACACACTTATTCATTATTACTGCTTTCCCATTGGCAACAGAGAACCTCACAGATAAGCTATTAAGAACAACCTATTGTTCAACTTCATATACGCTCAGGGCTGATTCACATGTACATGACTATTTCTTGATTATGCAAGATGTGTTCACTTACAGCTGAATGAATTGACTTGGCTGGACTGGAAAAGCATTATGTAAGGTGATTTGTAAAGACTGACTAAAATATCAGTCTACCTGTGCCTTCCTAGGTGAGGCGCAAAGCTGGATTGGGGCCCTGAATCAGGTTAGGAAGGAGTCACACACAGTTACTCCAGGCCAAGAAGGAACACCTTTCCAGTCCCTGCTGGCAGCTTGGCTGCAACAGTAGTCTGATCAGATGGACAAGGTGTATTTGAAACAGTAGCAGATTTATCGAACTTTCAGTATTACATGAAACAGAAAGAAAACGCACAGGAGTAAAAGGTTGCTTAGCCAAAGTTGTGAGATCTGCAGAACACAGTCTTCATCCCCTTTCTTAGTATAAACTGTCATGCATCCTATACAAACAGATGTTCTCAGAGCAAGACAGTTATCCAAATGTTCTTACTGATATTACTGACAGTTCTTATAGCTGAACAAAGGGAATAAACCAGTGAGACAGGATAGATTCAAATCAAAATATATTCAAAGATCTTTTTAGAACTTCTTAAGAACTCAGAAATGAAACACTAAATGTCTAGAAATATTTTTGGACCCAACAATGTGCTATGAAACTTCTGTCTTCTTCTCTAAAGTGGATGAACACTGTGGATATTGGGGGGGGGCAGATGCATATGTTTCTCAGACAATGTGAACCTAATGCACTGTTATGCCAAAGGTGTTCAGAGAAGCTCCTCAAGTGTTCAATAAATGCAAGGAGCAGTCAGAATATGTTATCAGGCCTGCCACTGCCCACTGGCAGCATCCTGCTTTTCCATGCAGGGCCCAAACATCATTCTGGGAATGATAAATTATTATAAATCCTTCTAGTACATAGGTCAGGGTCCTATTCCATATGGAAAAATCCATGAGTTTTAAAGAAAAATGTTTGTTTTAACGTTTAAGTTACATTTTCTTTGTTGTTGTTGTTTTTGCTGTGTGCCTTCAAGTTGTTTCCAACTTGTGGTAATCTTAAAGTAAACCAATAACAGGGTTTTCTGGGGAAGATTTCAGAAGAGATTTGCCATTGCCTTCCTCTGAGATTGAGAGATGGTGAGGTTTCCATGATTGAGTGGAGAGTCAAACCCTGGTCTCCCAGAGCCCAGCACTCAACCTTCTCTACACAAGATCAGCAGAGATGTCAGGATGGGAGAAATCAAGCATGCCACATATGTACTAAAGAAATGTGTGGGGGGGGAGTTCATTAGAGCACCCTTTACATACAGACATTTCTATTTATTATCTATTAAAAGTAATAAATCCAACCAGGATCCCCAAAGTGGTGTACAGAGAAAATGTTTAAAAATTTGAAAATCATACAGAATAATAGAGTTTTGATTGTTTGCTAGAAGTTCAGGAAGGTCTAAAAAGGGCTCCACAACTGAAATGTTGCTACAGAGGAAGCCTGGTTTTGTGTACTCGCTAACCTGCCCTCTCGGGGTGAGGACCCCTTCTAGATGCCTACTTCATACAGAGGTTATAAATTTGTGTCTAGGCTGTACTACTTCAACTCCAAATGAACAGAAGAAGCTAAGAAGAATTTACGAGTTGATTGGACCAAAGGTTTACCTTGTCTAGCAGTCTGTTTCTGCACGGCTAACCAGATGAGTTAGGGCATCTACTTCCAACTCCAAATGAAAATAAGAAGTTAAGTAGAGTTGGAGCTGATTGGACTGAAGACATATTTAGTCTAGCAGTTTGTTTCCACATGGCCAACCAGATGCCTTATGGAAGTATCAGCATGTGAGTGCAATGGCAGCCTCCTCTTCATGTTCCCTAGCAGCAGGAATTAAAGAGAGATGTCAGAGGCTAATATAAAGCCATCAGACTAATTATGATAGCCATGTATTCTGTTTCAGAAAACCCTCTCTTTGAAGAGCTGTCCAGTCCAAGCTGAAAAGCAATTGAAAGGAAGAACCCTGAAGTTGGCTATGAACAGTTAGGATGTGGACCGCAGTTTAACAGTAACATCCTTCTCAGCTATGGTTAAATGTACAAAGTGTGTGTTGTGTGCCTTCATACACTTCCAACTTAGGGGGACTATAAGGTGAATCTATCACAGGGGAAAGATTTGTTCAGAGGAGGCTGAGAGAAGTTCACTTATTCAGTATCATCAAGGGCCTTTCCACACTCCACTGTTATAGTGCTATTATTCCAGTTATTATTCAACATCCTATGGATTCCTGGGGTTTGCAGTTTAGGGAGGGGCATTTAGAATTCTCAGCCAGAGAGCTCTTTGGCCTCAGTGAACTACAAACCCCAGAATTCCACAGGATCTTAGAAGTGGAATAATAGCACTTTAACAGTGTAGTGCAGAACAGCCCCAAGTCAGTTTGCAAGGCTGAGCTGGGATTCAAACTCTGGTCTCCCGGAGTCCTAGTCCAACACTTATACACTATACTGCACTAGCCCTAGCAGTGGTGTACTGGTTTAACTGTTGTACTAAGACTCTAGGAGACCAGACTATGAATCCCGGCTCAATTCTGGAAACTCGCTGGATGACCTTGGATGTGTCATACCTGTTCAGCCTCAGAGAAAGACAGTAGTAAATCCCCTCTAAATCCGTCTTGCCGACAAAACTCTATGACAGGATCACAGTTGACTTGAAAGAACATAACAACCACGCAGTCTACAGCATCAGCTAACTTAATAGTAAAATGTGCTATATTTCTATTTAAATGATGAATTAAATTATGAAAATTACTTGATAATTTAATGTATTGATAATACAAATCAATACATTCATATTTTATGTAAAATATCTTTCCTTTTTTTGCTGACACACATTTCCTTTTTATCTGGTAACCTGTACATGACTAATAATCTCTGAAAGTTTCATAGGTACATGGAGATTCACAACTTTGAATGACTTTCCTCTACCTATGCATAATATAAAAATCCATGCACACAGAAAGCTTGCAAGTCAGATTTCTTCCTTTACTTCCAGTCCCCCCATCCCGCCTCTGTAGGTATCCAAGGATTAACATTTAGTCATGAGAGCCCCCAGCAGCTTTCATTTTGAAGCGGTGCAGGCTAGACAGAGGTTTATTATCTACGTGAGAACTAGTGCCAGAATAGCAAGAAATTGGCACTTTCCAATTTCAATTATTTTCAAACATTGACTCACCCCACCCCTGCTTGCCCCCACCCCTGAATTATTTTAATTGTCCTTTGAGTGTTGAAACATCCGCACTTGTCTGTCCACAAAACTAGACGTTCATGTTAGCTTCTGAATCTCTCCAAGAGACTTTTTATCAGAGTTTTGAAAATGTCAGGGGTACACCAGTGCTGAAGAAAAAGCTGGCTTCCAACCACATCGTTACTAGGAACATTTTGATCTAGGGATGTAATGAGAAGCAGCATTCGGGGACTTCCCCCACCCCCAGTGGTAGCTGTAATGTATAGGTGCAGGTGCACCCAAACGCAGGACAGAAACAATGCATTTCTGGCCTGGTTTGGCCGCCAGCTTGGATGTCTGCTCTGCTGTTTCATTTCCAAAACTTGTTACTAGAGCAAGTTGGAATTTCATTCTAAATCCATATTCTCTGGATACTAATCAGGTGGGAGTGGTGGGGAAGGGATCCTTTTTCAGAACCCAATGTAAAAGAGAGTGAAAAAAAAAATCACAGTGGAAATGCCCTATCAATGAAAAGAATTAAGGAGTGTTTCTGAACTAGTGCCTGTTTTGGAACAAAATCTGTCTTCTGTCTTTCACACACACAGACAAACACATCTCTGAATGGTCCAGCTCTAACATATCTAAGAAATTATCTTCTCCCCAATGTCCACTCTTTTTAAAAAGGAACAAAATTCTTGGCCTGATATGAACAGACCATATTTTTTTGTTTTTGTTTTGTTTTTAGATTTGGGAAAGAAGTTAAGAAACAGAAATACTGGAGAAGAGAAAGAATGCATGGCATTGCTGATTGATCTAATCGTCTAGCAATCTGTCTAATTCATGAATAAGACAGGAGTTCATGCCTGCGGTTAGCCTAATCAGGGATTCTCTTTGTTTGTTTGTTGCTGTTGCATGCCTTTGAGTCGTTTCTGGCTTATGGAAACCCGAAGGCGAGCCTATCACAGGGTTTTCTTGCCAAGAGCTGTTCAGAGGGGGGTTGTCCTTGCCTTCCTGTGAAATTGAGAGAAAGCAACTTGCCCAAAGTCACACAGTGGGTTTCCATGGCAGAGTGGGGATTCAAACCCTGGTCTCCAGAGTGTAGCCAATGCTCAAACCACTACACTATGCTGGCTCTCTTTGTTTAGTGCCTGCTACTTAATTCTGTTGTCCCTGTATCCAGAAAGGTCTCTCAGAGTCATCAGCACAATCCATCCCAGAACATCTTTTCCCTGGGAACACTTGCGTAAGTTCTGGGAAACACCTGTGAGAATGACCAACAATCGATCATTTAGAATGTGCCTACGTGTAATCTACATCTCGAAAGGACTTTTAACATTAACTAAATTGCTTCAAGAATAAGGAGCAATCCCTTAAAAACAATGCCAGTATTCTGTATTAGCTATTGGTTAATTATACTTACCTAAATAATCTCTCCTGGCTCAAGACCCACCCACCCCAAAGCTGATGCTCTAATCCTCGGCAGAATGGACCTCCTTTTCACCATGAAGATGATGCTGGGAAAGCAGTGAGGGCTAACTAAGGCCATAAGCCCCCTCCCTAAACTGCAAACCCCAGGATCCATAGGATGTTGAAAGTGGAATAATAACACTATAACGGTCTAGTGTGGAAATGGCCCAAGTAGCAATTGTGAATATGGAACGGTTACCTAGATTTACTCGTCTGTAACTGTTCCATATTCATGAATTGCTATTTAAATCACAATTATGATACTCTTCACCTACTTTACTGGGCATCAGCTGCATGGGGAGAAGAAGGTCCATTCTGCTGGCAACTTGAGCTCGAGTTGGGCTAGGAGAGGTTACTTAGTTAACTATATGTAGCTAAGTAGCTGGTAAAGAATACTGGCCAAATTTTCTTCATTTTCTTGAGACATACATCAGATCTGGGAAAAGTTACTTTTTTAGAATATGGCCTAAATTCTATTCTTACTCCTAACTAGAGTAAAGCACTGAATCAACTGGATTTACCCATGTGCTGACTCCATGCTCAGCCATGGAAATCCACTGGATGAGCCTGGGCAAGTCACACTCCCTAAGCCTCAGAGGGAGGCAAAGGCAATCCCCTCTGAAAAATTCTTGCCAAAAAAACCCTGTGATAGGTTTGCCTTACAGTTGCCATAAGTCAGAAATGACTTGAAGGCACATGACAACAAGAACGACATTGGTTGACTCAACATTTAACACTTTCTTGAACCATAGACTCACTGGGGTCTGTCTCGGCCCAGGGTGGTGGCAGCAGTGGTGGGAGAGGCAGCTGCTCCACTCAGGCCTGGCCCGCCATGGTGACAGAAGAGGCAGTCCCTCCAACAGTTACGTTTGCACAACAAACCTACACACTGCAGCCGACACACTAATGTGTCACAACACACAGTTTGGAAAGCTCTGAGTGAGGTAATGGTAGCTTATAGGGCTTCAACAGTGCAGCAGGATTGCTACTTCTATGTGGTTGGGTCCCAGCCCTTACTGGTAACATGTGTCACAAGGGGCCACATGCAATGGCCAAATTGTGTTGCTGTTTCAACTCATGAAGGAATTTAGGTTTCTATTCTGCTTTCTTTTTTTTCTTTTTTTTTGTTCACTGCTGAATTGGCACTGACGATGTAGTGCTTTGACACTGTGCTCTTCTATCAATCATTTTAGGGCTGAAAGTAAGGGTCTTTCCGTACTACACTGCTATAGTGCTATTATTCCAGTTTCAACATCCTGTGGAATTCTGGGGCTTGTAGTTTACTGAGGCTAAACCTGCTCCTCTCTAAACTGCAAATCCCAGGATTCCATAGGATGTTGAAAGTGGAATAATAGCACTATACCAGTCTAGTGTGGAAATGACCTAAATGTCATGTGAGATAAACTTTCAGATTATTCCAATATTTGAACACTAACATGGTTTCTGCTAACTCATACTGTGTATACCTATTCCACTATTTAGGGTATCTCCAGTATCACTTCTACAGAGGCCTTAATGTTTAAGCATGGCAATAGGATGGTGTTCTCTCTCTCTCTCTCTCTCTCTCTTACACACACACACACACACAATAACACTGTTAGTGTACTCTACCCCTTCCTATTTCAGCAAAGATGGATAAGTTGATGGGAGGGGTATGTGTGGAGAAAGAGGCTAGGACTCCAAACCAAACACTGTATTCTCTTTGAGCAAATTGAATTACACTTGTACCCCATCAGATTACACAAATCAGCAGAAGAGAGATGGATTAAATTACAGCCCAGGTTCCTGGTCCATGTTTCAGTTCAAACTTCTGTGCTAACACATTCCTTTCCTTTAACAAGCTAGAACCAAATGACTATTATAACACATAAATAATGTTCCCTTGATAAAGGACTGCAATAAAACAGAAAGGAAAGCCTAAGGAACTATATAGATCAAATACGAGACCCACTAGTATTGCCCAAAGGAATTCAAGTATGACTATCACATTAATTGTTGAAATCTTTTCCCCTCTGTTGGGAGGGGAAATTTGACCCAGATGATACTCTTGACATATGGTTTAATGTCTTCTGACAACTTCAAACAGCTTGCTTTTTTTGTTTTTTAATCTTTGAATGGAGAAACATGAGATCAGGAGGAAGTGTTAATTTCAGCAGTGAAATGTTATTCTTTTTCACAGTTCTGCTACAGATATAAATTATTTTCCCCTTTCAAAAATTAATGTGCCCATTTCCCAAACGCCCGTGGGTAAGGCAGGGATATACAGTTATGGCTCCAGGTAGGTAAGGGGGGGAATGATGCCCTGACTGCATTGGGAGGGGGCAATATTTTGGAGATCCTCTTACAGAATGATGGATAAAGCTATTTAGAGACTACTCAGCTCAGGGGACAAAGGAACCATGCAGTGGCTTGTCCCATGTGGAATCTCATTTGTTGCCAAGCCATGGTTTATCCCAGTAGGTAGACCAAGGTGATGGGTTCCCACTGCTCAGCTAGTCCACTGGAACCATTGCCCTGTACAGGCTTCCACCATTTATCTGACAGGTTAGGGACCAGAGCACTGTTGAAAAACAGAATTGGGTGAAAAGTGGAACCCAGATACTGTACTGAAGGGAGCATGAAGGACTTACAGAGACTCACTTGGGACTGACTGCACATGCATGCTTGCAAAATCTCTCAGCTGGCATGATGCCCTCCCTCCAGCTTGCTTTGCAAACAGTGCATGTGTGAGCGGTTCCATGTGAGCCTCCATAGACAAGAAGAACTGGTAAAAGAGCAGAACTCCTGTTGAGTTAATAGAACTTGTCCTTAATTTGGAAGCATCAAAAGAACAAGTCATCAGATAATGGGGTGTCAAAAAGCGAGGGCTTCCTGTACTGCCCCAAGGCTCTAAAAGCTGTAAATAAGTTGTGGCCATATCAAATATCAGGAAAGTGATTGTGCTTTTTTTTTTTTTAATCCCCCAGCAATGTACCTGTGGGTTTTTAATGCCTTCCATTGTTCTCTGCTTTCACCTGTATTGCTTAGTCTTCGACAGAGGCAAATGATAACTTGATTAATTTATCATTTTCTCCCCACATGGAACCAAAAGTGGATGGCAGCATAAGTTTTTTAAAAAGTAATCAACTAATTAAGTCACATTTGCTGCTGGTAACTTAAAACCTGCTGCCTGGCCACATCAGTTTGCCTAAAAGTAGCATTGCGACTTGGAGAAGTGATGCCAGGAGATGATAAATTAACAAAAAGGAAGAAAGAAAGAAAGAAAGAAAGAAAGAAAGAAAGAAAGAAAGAAAGAAAGAAAGCAAGCAAGCAAGCAAGCAAGCAAGCAAGCAAGCAAGCAAGCAAGCAAGAAGGCAATCAACTAAATCATATTATAATCTTAAGTGATAAGTCTGCTTTTCACCTAGATGTTTGAGGAATGAAGTAGTATTGCAAATGAATAATTATTAGTAGACAAGAAGCTTGCACTAAATGAATCAAGCAGTGTATGAGCCTATAAATGTCTTTTTCAGAAGCTGTATTCTAAAGGTTAAAATAGTTTATTACAGTGAAATGTTACTAGTAATCCTCCTTCTCTAGCACATCTGCAGAATCCCAGACTGCATGTATACTCCAGTCTGTACATAATTTGCTTCTGCTATCCCATCACTAGCTCGTGTGAACCTCTCCCAGTATGAGGAAATGTTCTGTAATGCCACGGAAGAGATTGATCAGATTAGAGCTATACTGTCTGCTTTGGTGGCGACAGGGTGAAAGCTCTTACAGCAAGGGCTTCCTTTGTCACCTTTGCTAAAGTTTCAGTCAGCTGAGTTCATGGAGGGTATATACTGGATCATCAGCCACTCTGATGAGTTACTAGATACTCTTCAGATAAAATGAGACATGAGTTGGAGTCTCCTTGTTGGACTGCAGTGTTGCAATCCAATATGTAAGAAGCTTGGTGTTGTCTTGTTTAACTTCACATAGGACCACTTCTTGTTGCACTTGACAAGAGTTCCCTCGGGCACTGACAAAAGAAAGAGAAGAATACCACTGGAATAATAGTTGCTCAAAAACAAACTTCTCAGAACTGTTTCATGAACCATAGAATGTCTCCTTCCTGGGCATGATGGTGGGGTATTGCACTTGTAGCTCTAGGTCTCACGGGTACTATTTGCCTCTCTAACACAGAGATGGGTAACTGTGGAAGCCTAGGGGGCTCTGGCAGGCTTGGGGCTAGAGAGCCACATCTGCCCCTTGCGAGAACAAACAAACAGAATGCCCCCCATGCCTCTAGGGAGCATGGGAGTATTTTTACCATGTTCTGTTTTTTTTTTTTTTAAAAAAGGCCTCTACTGGACCTAAACAGGCCCGTGCCCCGCTTCAGCCTCGTGAGCGCTGCGCAAGTGGGAGTGCTCAAGGGGTGCTCGCGCTAGAAAAAAAACATACGAAAAGGGCCAGAGTCTCACTGACGCTGAGACAGCCAGTCTTGCATTGAGTCTCACCAACAGTAAGATTTCTTCATAACCCTATTGTGGTCACAAGGTATTAGTGATTCAGCTGTAAGATCAAGTGTATGTTATAAGAAGAACTACATTTAAATGCTTCAACTTACCCTTGGAGAGTCTAGAATGATTGCTTCCATTTTATCCTCACAATCTTTGCCATCTTGAGAGGCAAATTAGGCTGTCTAGCATCATAGCTGATTTGGAATTTGAATCCAGATTTCCTTAGTTAAGGTCCACCAGCACTCTACCCACTACATCAGAGCTTTCCAAACTGTGTGTCATGACATGTTAGTGTATTGGCTGGATTGTGTAGCTGTGTCGCCGCTCCTGTCCCAGGCCAAGAAAGATCCCAGTGAGGGTGGCGGTGCTAGGCCAGGCTCAGGTAGAGGGGCTGCCTCTCCCACCACTGCTGCCCCGGGCCGAGAAAGACCTCAGAGAGGGCAGTGGTTGGTTACTTTAACCTCCAGTTTGCTAGTAACTAACCCCATAAGGGGTATGGACACATACAGAAATTGTAATAACAGCATATATGGGGACACAACATATCTAATAAAGATCTTTCATTTATATTTTTAAAAACATGTTATTTATGCTTTAAGATTTATTTATTTGTTTGTTTGTTTGTTTGTTTGTTTATTTATAATACATGAAACTGAATTACTGTGTTGCAAAATGATGCACGTCTAAAAAGTGTGTCACCAACCTAAAAAGTTTGGAAAGCTCCGCATTACCTATGGTGGTGTATGCCTCGACTGTGAGATGGAGCATGTTTCAACTTTGAAGGACTGGGCACGTTCAATTGGGAGTACACATGCCTGCCAGCAGCCCCAGAATTCATGGAAGATCAGCCTCCTCCAAAAAGCCATCAAGGAGGCATTCTTTCTGGCCCCAGAATCTTGGGGAATCCTTAAGATTCTCTAAAATGTAACCTCTTCCATGTACTTATAAACGTGGAAGAGAGGCTGCAGTTAGCAAACCACAAAAGAGAGGGACACAGTGCTCCCACTCTGTATATGTGTCAAGATATGAGTTTGAAGAAATAGGTTTTCTCATAGCATAAGAGACTTTGTCATTCAGCACACAGGTATGAGGCAGCTCGGTGAACTTATATAGAAATGTGTAAATGAGGCAATCAGTATATTGATGACCCGTCCTTCTCCCACTTTTTCTTTTAGTTATCACTGTACATACTGAGGTAGGGTATTTGCTGTGATGGTACAAAGGTGCCACCCAGGGTACAGCTATTGTCCGCTGCCCTCACAGGCCACCAGTCCATCATGACTCCTTCAGAATTCCATAACTCTGTGGATATATCAAATTTTGTTAAACACCGGATTCTGCCAGTCTTCCAATCAAGCAGCCAGGGTTTTGTCCTGATGACACAGATTCTTCTATGTGCTGTAGTCAAAGGAAGAGGGGTCCCCCTCTCCCCACATGGTTAAATTACAAATATTAGAAAATGTAAACGTTCTTGTATATTTGCTTTACCAATCTCTTCCTAACGGTGTCTTGACCACTAAGAGCAGTTCTGACAGCAAAACAGGCACCCTAACTGATTGCTCGGAAGATCTCTAGCAACTACTTGGCTGGCCAGATTGACTCATATGTTTCTTCATGAAAGACGGTCTTAAAGTTACTGTGGTTGGTAGCTGTTGTAATAATGATTCAGTACCATGGTGCCTGAATTCTTTGGACAAGCTTCTGATTGAAAGTTTAATGGAGTTCAATCAAATTAGCTTACTGAAGGGAAAGTCAGAAGATACTTTACTGGCAGTGATTAAATTATCTAGGCAAGAGATGACAGGTGACAGCACATGACTCTTTTAATCAAGCAGACAAAAGGCAGGACAAAATCTGATAGCTGGATGCACAAATCAGCAACGTCTAATGTGAGGGTAATTAACCAATGGGAGAAATTTCCAAAGCTTGTGGTTAAACCCTCTATTGTGGTGCTTTCAATCAAAAGGTCTGATTGCGTTCATGACTAAATGGGAAACGGACATAGACAAACCTGAGCCATATTTCTGAATCTGTGTTGGCATACAGGTTGTCTGAAACAGTGCATCTCAAACTTTTTTGTGGGGGGACCAGCAGTTTCCTCTCTCAGGCCATTTCCGCACGAGCCTCTTATAGCGCGATGATTCCACTTCCAACCTCCTATGGAATCCTGGGGTTTGCAGTTTCAGGAGGGGCCGGCCAGGAATGAGTACTGTATTTGTGCCTGTTGACTACAATTCTGTTTCTTTCCTGGAAAGTTGCTGGCTGATGGCTCATGGAGCAGCATGGGCCGCCACATTGGGTACCACTGGTCTAAGGAAACACTGGAGTCAATATGACGAGTAGGACCAGAAATTTAAGACATGCTAAAAGTGATGTAGCTGTTGTTGCTCAAGCCACACCTAGCTGGAAATGGAAGCCCTTTCTACTCATCCCCACCCAGAAGAAACCAACGGCCTGCAGTCAGGCCACATCTTTGTATTGTCCTTCTATTCCCAACATTAGCCTGCATAGCTCATATTCCCAACATTAGCACCTATAATTGGTTTATTTATTCCACCACAAAAGCCTTCTGGTTTCTCAGAAATTGCTCTTAAACTATTCTTTCGGCATTGATAATTTTGTATCAGGCATGAATGAGTTCAAAAATAATGTAAACATCCTGGAAGAAAAAACTAGAATAACTAGCAGGGTCATCTGTAAATAAGCTAACTTTGCACCTGAGCTTTTTATTTTTTAAAAAAGAAATAAAACCTGGAGGTGGTGGGGGAAGACCTACAATTAAAGGCTTTCTTTCTGCCCAGTGCAATTACAGGACCTATTTGTTTTTGCCCAACACTCCTCTGTAAGGAAGGCTACTTATCTGAATAAATTTTACCCAAAGTGAATGAAAATAAATAAATAAAAATTGGCTAAGTACAAAGACTTCTGTTTACCAACGAATGTGGCAAGGAGAGGAAGTGGAAAGGGCGGGTTCCGGATAGTTGAAACACCACATTTGAAAACCACAAACACCAGACCTGTCTAAAATTACACAGAAATGGCCAAGGTTATTGTATGCCAACAGAGTCAAACACTGAAATTTAGCCATAGGTTACACAGTTCAAAGCTGGTTATCAAGAGTCTGGCAAATAGCACTTGCTGGAAAGCTGATGCTCTTTAGCAGATTAACAAGAGGTAAAAGGAAATAAGACCTAAACAAGACCTATTCTTAGAGATACGGTAACTGTTTGTCTCATGTGTAAATAAAGAGTCTCCCAGATTCTGTCCACATGTCATTCTCCTTTCTGGGAAGACTCCCTTACCTAAACAGCTGATCCATGTTACCTACTAGATATTCAAGGGCTATGAAACCACATTTACTTCTTAGCATCAAGTTATTATTTATTGTAAAATTACTGCTACGACAATGTTTTTACTAAAATAAAACCAAGAAAATTTTGCCTGGACATGAAAGAAAAATGTTCAATGCAAAACTCAGGCCATTTCTGCACTAGACTGGTATAGCACTATTGTTCCACTTTCAACCTCCTGTGGAATTCTAGGGTTTGTAGTTTACTGAGGCCAAAGAGCTCTCTGGCTGGGAATTCTAAAGGCCCTTCCCTAAACTGCAAATCCCAGGATTCCATAGGATGTTGAAAGTGGAATAATCGCACTATAACAGTGTAGTGCAAAAATGGCCTCAGTAAAATATGAAATAAAAATAATGTGATCATATAAATGATTGGAAAGTCTATGAAACCTTTTGTTGTGCTCCCCAATCCCCACAAACTCCTGCAACTAAGCTGAAGTATATGTGTAATTGAAATAAATGCCTATTTCCCCTTGTTCTGTCCACCTCACTTCCTCTTTTGCTTTCCTTGTTTTGAATTGGGTGTCAATGGACTTGAATGCACATCAACTTTTACCACAAAGTATCTTTCTTCAGTTTCCAGCTACAGTTCTACTAATTTTTTTTTGTTCCAGTGTGGTATTTTGTTTCATTGTTCTAACTGATTGCTTTTTTTTCTTTTTCTGCTTTAGCAATATTGCATTATGGGTATTCCTTCATTGTGATGCTTCCTGTCGCAATACGCCAACCTCTGGTGTGTGTGTGGCAGGGGGACTTACATTTCTCCTAAACTGTTCTGCTGTTAGTACCACATCTTCATTTTCAATTAAAAAATACAGCTTTCTTCTCTGCAGAATTACTGGACTCCCATAAGAAAATCCAAGAATGCATGACAACTGGGGAAGGGAGACAGCCATTTCTACCCACTGGGCTTTCCTACTTGCCAAAGAGCAGCATGAAGATATTTAAGGAGCAAGGGGCTCTTCAAATAATTAGGATAAGAGTTGTGGGGAAATGCCTTACTTCTTCCAGCAAAATAGGTCGATTTTCACTATTACACTGTAGTACTAGTACTTCCAAAAACAAAACAAAACAAACACCAACAAAGGGACTTCCAGTGATAAAGAATGGCCATCTACACCCCTTGAGAAGTGCAGCAGCTCCAGATCATCACTTTCTTCCTCTCACCCACCCATTTCTCCACCCACAGCAGATCACTAACAGCTTTGCTGCAGGGGATAAAGGAGAAGATTGGGGACTGAAGGTAGAGGAGAACAGGACATGGAAAAGGTTGGAAGTTTACTCTCAGCTTCCAGGTTTAGCCAGGAAGACAGAGCTGGGTATGTATCGAGGCACACCAACAAGACACTGTAAAAGACATTAAGGAGAACAGGAAGGTTCACAACAACATACAATGAATGACTGCTTCTGGAACAGTCCTGAAGATCACAACATGAGGACACTGAAACCATTCTTCTATTGCCCATGGCCTATGGTCTATCCTCCAATACTGCTTCTCTTTCAACTGTACTCCAGTAGTGAAGGTGAGCCCAGAAAAGCATCTGAGTGGAGTGACCTGTGGGGAGCTAAGTCCTGGGAAAGGTCATAATGCACACTTTTTTGCTCTTTAATGCTCCATTTTGTATGTCGTTGGGACAGATCAGCATTGAAAGAGATACACTTGCAGCTGTCAACTTAATATTACCCTGATACCTGTAAGACTGTTAATTATTCCTGGAGAGGAAGCCTTACAATTAAGTTCTGGGAACTGAGGCACCAAGGAACATGAAAATTATGGAGTAATGATTGCTTTTGCATATTGTTAGAGCCACGTAATTAGCCTTGGTAAATTCACAGAAAGCTTGCTCGTTCAGCCTTGTTGCCAAGGGATAACTCTCTCCCTCTCTCTCTCAATCTCTTTCCAATTTTCTCTCTCTCTCTTTATGCCTGCTTATGTATTGGTGTGTCTGTGGGGTGGGGGGAAGAGAAGGAGAGAACCAACCCACATTAACATGTCAAGCAATGGCACTACTGACAAAATAATGAGAAATGAGTCTAGGCAAGTGCTTGGCTAGCAAGAAACAAAACGGAACGCCTTCCAAATTTAAGAGAGCACTGTAGGGATGTTAAAAGTTTGTGCTTGATTTCTCTTTAATCTTGGTATGACAAAAAAGAAGCAATTAAAAGAGAATGCAAAGAGGGAGTTATTATGTTGTGCCCCACCATTGGCTGGTAAGAAATAAGTTAGGAAGATAAGAAGTTGTTTGCTAAATGCCTTCAGCTATTCCAGCTCAAGGCATGCAAGCAGAAAGAAAGTAACAATATTTTTTCCAGTACAGACAGCAGTACTCAACCAAATATATTGTTGTTGTTGTTGTTGTTGTTGTTGCTGTTGCTGCTGCTGCTGTTGCTATTTAATCACTGGATATGATGTGACTTGATGAGTGAGGCATATCATTTCAAGTGGAGCATGAGCCAATGGATGAAGAATATTAGCTGCAGGCATCACTTATATCAATCCCTATGATTTCCTTTCATAACAAACAGAAGGAAATGTTTATATCCAAATGTGAAGGTCCCTATCAGAGGAGAAATGTAGGTGCTTTATTCAACCAAGCAAAGCAAGTTTGACCAAGAGTCTTACTTATATACAAAGTTGGATTAAATATCCTGTGGTCCTGATGGTGAACTTGACAGTTACTATTCCTGGCTTCTAATCATCAAAGATACATTGATGGGTGTGGAGCCCTTTTGGGGAAGAGGTGGAATGACCAACCCGCCAATCATTCCATGGGATGGATCATATCAGGGCCACATCACTTGATGTCATTTACACTGAGCAAGGCTATCTGTCTTGAGGTCATCTGTCCCCTCCCAAAGTTGTTGTTGGTGGGACAGACCTGCTTGGGGCACCTCTCTTGGGCAGATGAGGAACATCACACCTTTGAGACTGCCTCTTGCTTATCCCATCTACCTGTTAGATTTGCACAGCAACAGAACACAGAAAAACACTTGTGGCACAACCCTCTGTTCCTGGACCTCTGACAAAGCTGGAAATGGTGTTTAAATCATCTCCAGAAAGCTTCCTCTTTCAACTGGCTTTTGAAAACCAGGCTTTTAATTGGGTGCAGGGTGCTGCCACATATAGAAATAACATGCATTTTGAGGGACAGAATCATAGAGTTGGAAGAGACCACAGGGGCCATTCAGTCCAACCCCCTGCTATGCAGGAACACCCATCAAAGCATTCCCAACAGATGGCCATCCAGCCTCTGCTTAAAAACCTCCAAAGAATGAGACTCTACCACACTCTGAGGCAGCATATTCCACTGCCGGAAAGCTCTGACTGTCAGGAAGCTTTTCCTGAGGTTCAGGTGGAATCTCCTTTCCTGCAGCTTGAATCCATTGCTCCTTGTCCTAGTCTCTGGAGCAGCAGAAAACAAGCCTGCTCCCTCCTCGACATGACATCCCTTCAAATATTTAAACATGGCTATCATGCCCCCTCTTAACCTTCTCTTCTGCAGACTAAACATGCCCAGCCCACTAAGCCGCTCCTCACAGGGCATGGCTTCCAAACCCTTCACCATTTTGGTTGCCCTCCTCTGGACATGTTCCAGCTTGTTGACATCCTTCTTGAACTGAGGTGCCCAGAACTGGACACAGTATTTCAAATGAGGCCTAACCAATGCAGAATAGAATAGTGGATGTCCATCATTTGCGGCATGCACAATTAAAAACTCACTTTCATGTGTGCAACAGCCATCACTGTTACATGTATTTCTAATATACGCCACACTTCAAACACAGTATTTTCCAGTACACACAAGTCATATGTTAAGCTATAAGCCACCACACATATCCAAGGAAGTGATATTCAAATAAGCCCTGAAATATCTCAAGAGTTTTCTGATCATCATGCCACATTCTCACCTACGTTAGAAGTATGTTACTCTATATACATCTAATCATAGTGGCTTCAGTTTCACTTCTGAATGGAATTAAAAAGTGCTATTTTCAAAAACTTCTGCAGCCTAAAACACTTTGGGTGTTACAGGGACATTTGCAAGATTCTCTGTCTCCATATGAGACTGCATGCCTATTAAGATTATTGAAAGAGATTGTGGGCTAAATGCAGTTGTTAGTCCTGAGTACAGTAGTGCCATGGATTGGACAAAACATATGAAATGAACACTTATTAAAGGCCCACTCATTAAATTGGGACTGGTCATACTACACCTCTATCTGAAATTATTTTGTCAATAGGCAAGACATGGTCTCTAGGCTCCAGAAAATACTCTCCCCAAAGAGATGCATTATTCTATGCATGTCAGTGAAGAGCTCTGTATATCTTACATATGGGAAGAAAATGAACTATAACCTTAGATCAGTGCGCCTGGGGAAAAGCTTCTTCTTCCCACTGAAATAGACGTCAAATTCATCCATTTTGAGCCGGTGTGCATAGTCAATATATGCAGATACTTCTTGACCACGGGTGTTGTGATCCCGAATGAAGATTATCGACTAAAAAGAAAGCAGAAAAAACTATGATTAAAATAGTTTGTTCCAAAGAAGACACACTTGGTTGTTTTTTTGAGTTTATATGATTTGCTTTTGGAGACATAACAAGATTTCAATCTGCCTATTGTACTATCAGCAGCACAATGTTACAATCTGGATGCTGTAACATCATCGGCCAAGTTCGAGGGATGCCAAAACTCTTCCACCCTATAATGAGGTTGGAAATGCTCTACAAAGCACTCTGAGTCAACAAAGGCAACAGAAAGATCTAAGAGGATTGGCCAATGCTACAGGAGAACTGAGGACACTACACACCTTTGCCAGTGATCTACAGGGCTTGGAGGACCGACAGAAGACACAGACTTATACTCCTTTTAGTAAAACTCCCCAGACTCCCTGGTGTGAGAGCATTTTCAGTTTCATTGAGGTTTTTTAGGTAGTTGTGTCTTCTTCAGAAAATTTTGCTATCCTTGAGGGCTCATCAAGTTTAAGTATACACTGGATTGTAGCCTTGAAAACCGTGGCAACTGGGGATAAATGAGACATGAAGGTCATGGCGAAAAAGCTTGCTAAATGAACAGAACCTCTGAGCTTTGGCATCAAGTTTTGAGTACTAAACCATGTTTACTTTTATCCTCTGAGGCTTTTAGGCTGATGTGACGGATAACTACATGTTTTGAAGTTGAGTTTTATGAATGCATTTTAATATAAATATAATTATGTGGTTGTTTTTAACTAAGGCCATTTCCGCACTAGCCTGTTATAGTGCGATGATTCCACTTTCAACATCCTCTGGAATCCTGGGGTTTGCAGTTTCGGGAGGGGCCAGCCGGCCCCTCCCGAAACTGCAAACCCCAGGATTCCAGAGGATGTTGAAAGTGGAATCATCGCGCTATAACAGGCTAGTGCGGAAATGGCCTAATACTTCAGGTTCACTCTGGAGGAAAAGAATTTGGGAAAATATAACAACTTTTAATTGGCTACTGAAGAAGATCATTGATCAAAACATGTCTGGCCTCTGTTTTATTGAACACCTGTTAAGGTCTTTTGGTCATTTACCTTCCCTCAGCTGCAGATTTATGGCTTACAGACCTTCACTCTCATATTTATTAGCTTGAACTGTGCTAGGTTTGATACAGGGACAATTGATTATTTAATTTATTTATCGTATCCTTTTAATCTCTGTGACACACACACACATTTTTCTTATCTCCTGACTCTACTTGATATCAAAACCAACACATGGGACCCAGGGGCTGCAGAAAAAAAGCTTGTTTTTAAAATGGAGGTGTATAGAGCCGTTTTGGGGTGATTTGATTTTGAGAAGGGCCACAAATGGTGCATTCTAAGGAAACTGAAAACCTCTTCCTGGTCGTTTCTTTGTCATTTACGTTTAACCCAGAGGACTGGAAGGTGTGCAGAATGTGAGCAAAGAAATCATGACACTACCATTACAAGAAGGATTTGTATATGTAATATGAATCTGAAGAGCTCTGAAGGATTCTGCTAAATAGAGAAATAAGATGCTGCTGATTCCAATTCAGTAATGTCTCCTTAACGTCAGCTACAGCGGCCCCTCAACTTTCATGAGTGTTGAGGCACAGAACTAATGTGAATGTAAAAAAAAAAACACGAATAACTCTCCCCCCCGCCCAAATGAGTGCTCCCCCTCCCCATTCCCTTCCAGGGCTCTCCCCCTATTCACTTGCGTTTCACCTGGGCACATTGCCTCCAGGTGCCCAGGTGATAGGAAAGTACATGGGAGGGGGCAGCCATGCCCCTGAAGAAGCCATGTGCACACACCTTCCTTCCCATTCACTTGCGTTTTGCCCAGGCATGCTGCCTTCCCGCCACCCAGGCGATAGGCAAGCGAATGGGAGGAGGCAGCAACACAGCTGGAGAAGGGACGCATATAGGGCTACCCCCTGCTGTTCACTTGCCTTTTGCCCAGGTATGTGGAAAGAGGACACACATGCCTGGGCAAAAGGCAGGGGAATGGGACGGGGGAGAATGGGAGGTAAGCATGCAGGTGCCTCGCAAATAATCAAGTTTGCGAAGGTCAAACCCGTGAATGTCGAGGGAGGACTGCACACTCAACCTCATATAAGAAAAAATGTATTTTGTTTAAGAATGAAAACCCTTTCATCTAAACTGTAAGGACTGTAATGTACAATACATTGCAGCTTCCACTGCAGCTTCAGGAGATAAAAGGCAGGTGACTTGTCATAGATATACGAAGACTTGGTTTATGATCTCTGTTTAAAGCAAAGTAACATTAAAATAACCACCTTAAATTACACAAGATGTTCCAACGTTCTAAAAGTTGGCAAAGCATACTGAGTCTTACATTCAGTGCACAGCAAAAAACAAATCTTTCACCTCTCATCTGATGATAAAATTAATTTCCTAAAGTAGGTGCTTTCACACAGACTTGTCATATGAAAAAAACATATCTACACAACTCTACAAGGAAGCAGCCTGGATGTCTATCAGTGTCTTTTTAAGAGAACTTCAAACACTTAATCAAAAATACCTGAAATGAGGGGGAAAAACACAAACACACCTTGTGATAAAGGTACAAAGGCTCTCATTTTGCTTTTGAAGCTGTATCACCTGTCGGTGTACATCTTCATTGTTCTTTTTTTCCGTTTCAGAAATTCATTTAGAAGCATCTATAAAGCTTTCATTCATAAAATCTACAAGTGCGTTGGGTGGGTGGAATTTTTAAAAAGATGTTCTATGGCTTCTCAGCCGTACCACACCTTTCTGCCTCAGAGAATGTAAGTTTATATGCAGTCTTTTAAATATTTCCCCCCTTAAATGATCAATGGTAGATAACACTTTTTCATAGAAATAATTAAACAGTCAATGTGGATTTCTCTGGATGATCTTAAAGGTGTCCCCGTAAAGCCATTTTTGGATGATCAGGATATAGAATCATCACAGTACACATAGTGCATGTCCCACGCTGCTCTGCTTGTTCCCTCTCACCTTGTTATCCCAAAACTTTGCATATTTATTTATTTATTTATTAGAACATTTCTCCTTGCCTTGCAATATAAATTTCCCCAAGATGATTTCTAGCATTAGTTAACACTGTAAAATACAGTCACAAGAAAACAACAGTAAAAGACCAGAACACAGTAACAGTTAAAAACTCCAATAAAACTGTAGGTAGTACTAAAAGCATTTGGAAAAATTAGAGTAATGTGGCACTAAAAACTTATCAGAATAGGAAGGTTTGAAAGCTGAAGTCTCACCACTGCTGGTAAGATACTGCTTCCAGAGAGCCACCCATTTCCTCTGAGAAGAGGACATCCAGGTAGGCTTGAATCTGACCAGGGGGCCATTCACACTTAAGAATTATAGCACTATTGTTCCACTTTAACTGCCATGGTTCCACCATATGGGATCCTGGATTTTATAGCTCTGGCTATGAATTTTAAATTCCACACCCTAAACTGCCAGTCCTGGGATTCCACTGGACAGAACGATGTGAGTTAAAGTGGAATAACAGTGCTATAAAATTTACAATATTCAATCTCAATGCAAGATCTCAGCCCTAGATGGTTTGGGCTTTAAGTATGTTAAGTGTATTTATGTAAGTATCGAGCTAAAGCAAAATGAGGAGAGCCTTCCCCCCACCACCAGTTTTTCTGAATTTTCTATAGAATCTTACCTTTTGTCTCTTTGCTAAACGAAAGATGCACACGTGTACACACATACACGCACAACAAACACAGGACAGAATTACTGACAAAAGGAAAAATGTCAACAACCTATCCAATGCCTGTACTTCTAAAAAATCCAGGCAACAAAGTAGCAGCAATTATGATTTGCATAAAAATAATTTGCAAAATATGGGCAAGAATTTACTTCACAAATACTTCCTCAAAAATGTGCTAATCCCTCATGGTATCTCATTCAGTGAACAGATTTTGGAGAGAAGGCTTTTTGTTCTGTTTTACATATAGAGCAAAGATTTATATCCTTAGTTATAACATCTATAAACTTATGCAAACCGGTGTTAAGAGCAAATCACTTATGAAATGGTAGATATGAATGTGTTCCATCATGTCTGAGGCACATGTATGTATCCAAAGACAACCATAGCTTGTTATCTGCATATACACATAGTATATCAGCCATTGTACATTCGCCACACATTAGGGATAAGACGAACATTTGAGCAAGAGTTCTTGCACTTGGTTAAATGCTTGCAAGCAATATTATGGCAAGAGCAACCCTATGTACTGGGCTTGCCTCAGCTTCTCAAGCCATTTTACCTATTCTCCTATTCTTAACCCCAAAGGTCAAGAATTTACATTTGGGCTGTAGAAAGAGGGATGTGGCAAATGCTGAAATCCCAGCAATGCAACTTTTTTTTTCTGCAAGGGATGGGACTAGATATTTGGCTTTTGTGGACCCACAAGTCCCAGGGAAGATGTAGGCAGTAGTATTAAAGAATCATAGAATCATAGAAATGTAGAGTTGGAAGAGATCACAGGGGCCATCCAGTCCAACCCCCTGCCATGCAGGAACACCCTCAAAGCACTCCCGACAGATGGCCATCCAGCCTCTGCTTAAAAACCTCCAAAGAAGGAGACTCCACTACACTCCGAGGCAGCATATTCCACTGCCGGACAGCCCTGACTGTCAGGAAGTTCTTCCTGAGGTTCAGGTGGAATCTCCTTTCCTGCAGCTTGAATCCATTGCTCCTTGTCCTGGTCTCTGGAGCAGCAGAAAACAAGCCCTCTCCTTCCTCTACGTGGCATCCCTTCAAATATTTAAACATGGCTATCATGTCCCCTCTTAACCTTCTCTTCTGCAGACTAAACATCCCCAGCTCTCTAAGTCTATCCCCATAGGGCATGGTTTTCAGGCCTCTCACCATTTTGGTTGCCCTCCTCTGGACTTGCTCCAGCTTGAAACACTCATCTCTTTTCAGATGGAATTATAAAGTGGATGCGTATGGATCACAATGGTGTATAGACTACAGCATTGTTACTGTAAGGAAGATATATCTGTATTGGAAAATGGCCATGTGTGAAGCAGTGCTAATAGCAACAATAGGACTTTTTGTGTGTAGGTGGAGTTGTGGCCAAACTCCTTAAATGGCAAATGTTGAGTTAATTTGAGTATGTAAAAGTTTGAAGAATGTGTTCCTGAAAGCTAAATTTAGAGAACTCAAAATCCAGCACATCTCTTGAAATCTGTACATTGACAAGATCTGCAAATGGCTGTGCCCACACCTACTGAGTCATGTAAGGATCCACTCTAGCCTTCAGAATAAATTTCTATACTGAAGAGGACTTTAGAGAGTCAATAAATCCAACAAAGAAAAATCCAGACCATGTTCTTGTATACACTTGATAAGAGTCATTAAAAACTTCCTCAGTTTGACACAGTGCCATCCCAAATTCACAGATGAATTTTAACACTCACTATTTAATCTTCATGATAAACTGAATCAATTTAAAGACTGGAAAAAGAAGGGACTATTTAGACATGAAGATCTATATATACCAGGCCATGCAAAACCAAGCCAATAGCCAAAGGAACAATTTAAAAATTACTCTAGCTCTTGGTTCCAGCTTATGGGCTAAACATTTTGCATCGATCTCTCTGGTCCAATGACAAGCTTCTTTTTTAGAATCTGTTCTTTTTTAGAATCTTTTTAGAATGTTCTTTTTTAGAATCTGAAAATTCTTATTTTTCCCCAAAAGATACTGGTGTGAAAGGCCTTGCTTCTAGGTCCTGATGAAACATCAGATAGGCTCAGGACCCAAGGACATCTGGCAAAAAAAGTCCTACAAATGTCAGTCCTGAATGAACACTGGAAAAATATTGGTTGAAATCTCCACACTTTATGCACTTGAAATGCTTGGCCTTTGCACCTCAGTTAGAAGAATGGAGTTGAGATTTCCAATGTGTGTTTATGCTCCAAATCTTGCAGTATGGTAACTATAAAAGATTTAGAGAAAATTGAAGGGTTATTTATATAACTTTCATCCTTTGTGTGGCTTGCAAAGTATGCCATGATCAGCTTTTTGTGTAGAATTTGATGCAGCTATGGAAATGAGGGACAGGAAGGAAACAGGGCTCTGGAACCCATTGAGGGCTACCTGGATTGGCAAAAATGTCCAAAATAAACATGCAACTGCCCCCCACGCGTTTCTGTATGCTAACTTCTGTGTTAGAAATCAGGTATTTTTCAATGTCTGAAGGGCGCAGCAGGGGCTCTTGCAACCTATTTGAAAAGTACATTGCTGCTCAGGGAGGCTTGCCAGAGAGGCAATCCAATCTTTGGAGGTTACAAAAGGGTCACGTAAGGAATCTGGAGGGATTCAAGGCCAGAAAATGGGTGTGCATGTGTGTGTGTAGGGAGCATGCATCCCCATGGCTGCACTTTGCCCATACCTGTTCTGCTCTCATATTGTGCAATTGCCAGATAGGCTCAGTCCCTGAACAAGCATACTCTGTAGACTAATCCTGTTCTTTCTTTGACACATTATTTTCTCATTTTAAACTCTGGCCAGATGTTATCATTTTACCAGGGATGTTTTATAAGAACAGAGGTTAAGACCTCTGTATGTATGGCAGCTGAAGCAATGTTTACTTTACCAGCATTGCTTTTTTTCTGGAATGAAACAGAATCCAGTATCAACTGCATCCAGCACATATACATTTGGGATGATATGGCACACTATATGGCTCATTTATTCTATTATTATACTCTGTTATACTGATTTTACTGATTATTAGTCTGGTAAGAAACTGAATCGAAGGGGGTCAAGAGTGACATAGTTATCATAAGGTGTTACCCAAAAAGTATATCTCATTTATTTATTTAAAAAACTCCTCCACTTGGATTATGTGCAGTGTGATACCATAGAAGGACAGAAAAGGGCAGAAAACTGTGTGCAGAATTCACATTCCTAAAGTTTCTCAATGATTTTTGGGATTAGAAAAATCAGTCAATAAATATAAATTTCAGAAAGAATAAATATGGAATATATTAGGCTAATTATAGAAAAAAATCAATGCTAAATGTGCTTTCTAGGAAAAATAATCCTGCAGTGTAATTATTTCCAAGAAAAGCTAAATTCTGCAACCTGATTGCAATTAAGCACATAAGCATATTTGCCGGGATTTTCTTATTCGGCTAACTGTACTTGATTTACCAATCGTGGCAATTCCAATGCCATGTGCTCTCAAATTAAGTACAACTGTTTCTGAAAGACCCCAGAATTTGCTGGAGAGCACATCTAACCACACAGCACCATGCAGATCAAGGAGCTATGAAAAAAGTTGCTCAAGGCTGAGTTATTTAAACAAAAAGAAACAAACAAAAACAATCCCAGTCTACGAAGATCCTCTGCTATACCTCAAAAGGTAACACCAATTAAATCTGTTTCAGTTCCAGACTGAAACACCACAAAAAGGGGAAAAGTCCAAGGGGTTGTGTGAACACTTCTGCTACATTCTGTATTAGTACAGGAGTTATATAGTACATGTTGGCGTGGGGTTGGACTGGATGGCCTGTGTGGTCTCTTCCAACTCTACATTTCTATGATTCTATGTTTGGGTTGAAGAAACAAACATGAGTGTGAGATTCAGGCAATCTGCTCCCCATTGTTTGCACAAATTGTTCTGCTACACTTTACAAACAACGTATAAGCCAAATTACACATTATGTGGCAGATTAATCCATGACTGAATCACCTCCAGACTTACTTACCTTCTCTCAAAATTAGCCTTGCAGGGGAGATCGTCAATCTGAATTCATGGATGTCATGGGAAGAGGGGAGGGCGTCAATCTGAATTCATGGATGTCATGGGAAGAGGGGAGGGCTAGCCCTCAGTAGAAATGTTTCTGCCCCAAACTGTTTTTAGTCATGGAAGAACAAGCACACAGACACCCATACTGTGATCCCACATTTTGTATCCTGCCACTAGTACTTAGTCCATACTCTCCAACATTTCAGAGATGAAATTTAGAACACGTGTCCAAGCAATATCAGAGTGTACTGAAGATGGCACAAGTTATTAATGAGGAAGAACACACAAGCTAGGCTGTAGCAGTTTGCATCTGCCTGAGGCTATAGGGAAGGGCAGGATTCTACCCATTTTCTACCCAGTTGAACAAACCTGGCAATGAAGGAAGAAATGGGAGAAAGAGAGAAATTGGGACATTTACACAGCAGCTGAAAAAGTGGGACAACAGAGGATTAATTGGGGCCGTCCCTGCCAAACTGGGACAGTTAGAAGGTATATCCTAGTCCTGAATGGGTATTTGCACTTTGGGAAAAGGGTGTAACTCCCTGCTAAACCAAAATGCCATGCTAAACCAAAATGTCCCCATCCCATGCCTAGGTTTAAGTGAAAAATATGTCATCTCCTGAAAGCACATCTCCAAATGACCAATCTTCCACATGCGGTTTGGTCCTGAATGGGAAGGAGGCCTTACCCCAAGATTAAACTCCAAAGCAAATCCAGCCTGAGGAGAAATGACTTCCACAATGTGAACACAGTGGCAATGCTTCCACAATCACTAGGATCCAATTTACATATTCAGCTAAGGCTGAGTGCACCCTCAGAATTTAATCATTTATCTTTCTTAGATTAATGAGAAACAACATAAATATATATTTTTAAAAAATTTGTATCTGCAGAATGGGTAGATTTGTCCAGCTTCTAGCCTAAAGACAGGCTGAAAATTTTTACAAAAAACATCCCCTCCCCTTATTAATTCTCTCACAAAGTACTGTATTTTCTGAGTTGATGTGTAACCAGTATATGAGATCATGTGCTTGGGTTATATGCTATGCACACATTTCATGTTCTCGTTCTGCAATTGATATGTGCTGTGTTTATGGTAGATTGATAGTAGTGCCTCAGATCATCACTTCCTTCCAAGAATTTTACTTTTCTGATGAGAGAGGTAGAAAGTTCTTCACCAACAACATTGTGTGTTGGATCCTCAACATGAGTGGATAAGACAGCACAAGATACGTCTTCATCCAACTAGGCGCTCTTGTGGAGGCTTCCTTCATATTGGAGGTACAGAGTTACACCCCTCTTCTTTCCACCATGCATTTTCATACATACCTTAATGTGATTCATACATACCTTAATGTGATTCATACATACCTTAATGTGATTCATACATACCTTAATGTGATTCTGTGAGGCAAGGGACAGTTATGTGGAAGTGGTTAAGGGGCTTGTCCAATCGAAAACCTGTGCCAGCTGCTGTAGGAACCTGCAGCCCTGCAATTGTTGTTGGACTCGAGTTTCCATTATCCCCAGACAACATGGCCAAGAGAAAGAGCGTCATGGAAGGTGCAATAAGACAACACCCACAGGGCCACATGTTCCTCTGTCCACATACAGGATGATGAGCATTATGAAATCGCTTTCCTATTCAAATGAATAATGGGAGGATTTTAAAAGTAATGTGTTTCAAGTAATTTTTAACTATAATACACTATTTTGGGTTATAACAAAGGCATAACAACCCCTTTTTTGCATTTAAATGTCAAGGTCAATGTATTATGTGTCCAGAGGAGGGCAACCAAAATGGTGAAGGGTCTGGAAGCCATGCCCCATGAACAGCAGCATGGGGAGCTGGGTATGTTTAGTCTGCAGAAGAGAAGGTTAAGAGGAGACATGATAGCCATGTTTAAATATTTGAAGGGATGTCATTTTGAGGAGGGAGTGGGCTTGTTTTCTGCTGCTCCAGAGACTAGGACAAGGAGCAATGGATTCAAGCTGCAGGAAAGGAGATTCCACCTGAACCTCAGGGAGAACTTCCTGATGGTCAGAGCTATCCGGCAGTGGGATATGCTGCCTCAATGGAGTGTGGTGGAATCTCCTTCTTTGGAGGTTTTTAAGCAGATGCTGGATGGCCATCTGTTGGGAATGCTTTGATGGGTGTTCCTACATGGCAGGGGGTTGCACTCGATGGCCCCTGTGGTCTCTTCCAACTCTATGATTCTATGATTCTATTAAGAGTTTTATTATAATGAATGACCTTTACTTATTATTTCAAAAAGTAAATTTTGGGGAGTTTTTTGGCCAGAGGGGACCATTTTTCTATTTTTTAAAGATTTTTTTAAAACATAAAAATCAAGAAGAACACAGTAACTCCAAATTTGTGACTGCCATTAACACATACATTTTTTAAAGTAATGGCTGATGCCAATATTTTAGCCACTTCTACTAACAATTCCATGATCTGAAGGTGGAGCAGGAGGAAATGGATGTGTAGGGAATGGAGGGTAGCTGTGAGAATCACTGAAGCCTTGGGCACCTTGCCTTCAACAGAAAATGTTTGAAGGGATGCCAAATGAAAGGTAAATGACTAGAAAGCAAAAGGCAGACAATATTTAGGAGTTAATCATTAACTCACCAAGGAAGTTGTAAAAAAAAACCACCACCAAAAACAAGGACATTTTCACAGGTGATACCCCAAGGGCCTGAAGCAACAATTTGATGGAAAAGGAGAGGCTTAAGATACATGAAAAGTTAAAACAAATTCCTAATGATGGCCCATTTATTTTTCTTGAATACTGTTTGGCCTAATTTGCAACCTGAAGATCAGGTTACACCTAGCAAAAAACAAAACACCCAACTGAAGTATAGTAGTGAGGGAAACTGACCTCTCTTCCACACCTCTAAAACAGATGTCCTTAGCAGTGCTATTCTGGAAAAATGTTAAATCTGCTGCTCCTGCCTAGAATGGAGATGAAATCTGGCTAGATTATTATCTTATGCTTCCCTGCTTTGCATGCATGGAATGAAAGGACACTAGTTTCAAGGAAAAAGAATTGTAAGGGTTAATGTTTTGAAATACGTGTGCCAGAACACTGTAACAAGAACATCGTTCTAATGAACTGCTCAGCTTGGAAAAAAATTATTGGTTTTTTTGGCCCAAACCTCCCAGAATTCATCTGTCAGACATTTAGGGAGTTAGGTACAGAGGGCTCTTATGCCATTTCTGCACTAGACTGTTACAGTGCTATTATTCTACTTTCAACATCCTATGGAATCCTGGGGCTTGCAGTTTAGAGAAGGGCCTCAAAGGCCCCTCCCTAAACTGCAAATCCCAGGATTCCATAGGATGTTGAAAGTAGAATAACAACACTATAACAGTCTAGTGCAGGAATGGCCTCAGCGTCTGCTAGGGTTTTGTTCTAGGATCCTGCATGGATACTTTGTGGATGCTCAAGTCCCATTATGTACAATAGTGTAATAAAATGGTGTCCCTTATATAAAATGGCAAAATCGAAGTTTGCTTTTTGGATTTTTTTTAAAAAAAATATTTTCAAGCTGTGGTTGGTTGAATCCATGGATGCAGAACATGCAGATATGGAGGGCCCACTGTATAGTCAAAACGAAGAACTTTTTTGAGTTCTTCACTAGAGGGATGGTCTGTATATAAAAGCAGATCTCTGGACATGGTTCATCTCCTTGATCTGCAGCTACATGATTAAAACAAAGCCCCAAGAATTTTCTCAGGCTGCAACAAGAGCACTCTGGTTTGATTGGATCTCTACACATACTGTTACCCTGATTTCTGGGGTCCCTTGGGGGACACCTCAATGTGCTCCATGTGATGGGGAATGGAAACTAGCCAGAGCATGAGCAATAGCAATGCGAGAGGCAGGGTAACCTAGTGGGGTCTTTTTATCCAGTTTTTACGGGGTCAGGCCAAGCCAAAAACCAAACAAGAATGTCCAATAAATGATTTTATTGAATGAAAATCTCATGCACCGACACAATCACTCACACACTCACTCAAGCCCTATTGAGAAGCAAAAGAGAGGAAATTGGATAGGGGAATATTGGAGGGGTTGCAGCTGGGGTAATACTGCACCTTTTCCTGAAGCCCTTGGTCTGGGAAAAACAGCGGAGAAGTGGGGCTCAGCACAGAGAGGGCTGAGGGGATTACTCAATGGATGGAGCAACGGTCTGCTGGGATGACCGGGAGCAATCCAAAGAAATACCCCAAAACTGGGACTATCTGTAGGGGGAAAAGTAGCTAGAGGACTAATCCTTTCCCAGGGACAACAATGGGTGTTGCAGCAAAAACAAAGTTCCACAATGGTAACTTCCTTTGCATAATGGGATTACAAGGTGTTGCCGAAGTCTTAGGATCTTTGGCTGTGTTTGTTTGCGGCATGACTTCGTGTAAATGGTCCTCGCTTGACATTTGCTCAACTTGGGGCAAACACGCTAATCCCCTCAAGTCGGCTTCTCGGGGCTGAGGACCCTTTGTTTATTGTGGGCTTACACACCTCGAGGTCTCCTGGGGCTACATGACTGGAGATTTTACTGACCTGATCTGGTTTTTGGTTGTTTGACTGTGACTGCCTACACACTCATCCGGGCGACCTCTCAGGCACATGGAATCATGTTTAATATCAAAATTGTAGACCCTGGGATAGGGTTTTTCCAGTGGAGTAACAATATCCTTTAAAAGATGGCTGATGTGATCAGTTTTGAAAGTACTCACTGCATGTTTGGAGTCTGTGTGTGCATATGCACCTAACTTACTGCTGAACAGGTGATGTGTGCTGTCAAAGCTTAACAAGACTGGTAATTAAGCAGGTGAACATACTGTACATGAATTCTCACATACAGCAGGGCAAGTGCAACTTGCAGCCAACAGGATATATGAAATCCTCTGAATATTGCCCTTGAATTGTTAAGAAAGTATTTCTAATACTCCAGTGGGATAATTTATTTGTTTTTTTAAAAAAATGTAATCATGTTGTCAGATGAAGCCAAAAATACAAATATGCAAGTTAGTATTACACAATTGCCACACTTTAAATTTACTCATATTGCTCTGACAGCATATAAAATATCCACTGAACCCTGATTTAATAACATTCAGTGAAGCCTGATTTAAGCCAGCAGTTAATGCACATTAACCAGTACCTTTAAACTTGCCCCCTTTGGTTTCCTTTACTTTACTGTTAACTTTTTCGAGTCCTTTAACAGTTGGGAAAAAAATTTCTGTCCAATACTTAATCTAAAATATCCTGACAGCGCTTAAAATTTGTTTTAAAATGTGAATGAAATTGGCACATCCTAATTTAAATGATTAGGATTTGCTATTGCACATTAAGAAGAGTCTGAATCAAATAGATGCCTTTCTCGGCTCAGGGTTACCGCTTCTAGTCTTTTGTGTAATTCTTTCTTTTTTTAAACACACACACACACAAAAGTTCAGAGCATATATGGAAAAACAATAACCGATCTCCCTCACCCCAAAAACCTCTCTCTTGCATCTCACAAGCAAGACTGTAGGGAGACAGTGGCTAGCTGAGAAACAGATGTCACTGCTTTAAACTCTTCAGAAGAAAAGCTGCTTGCTCCATACAGAAGGAGAACTGTTTTCACTGTGTATGCAGCATGTGCATTCCAGTCAACTATTATTCACAGTGTTCCACAGCTGCTGCTCAAACTGGAGGAAGCTCAGCAGACTGCGGATTTGCTTATCTGTGTAAACAGGGTGTTGGCTGAGTTTGCAAGTAGTAATTCACAGTGAGAACAGGCTCCTGAGTGTGTGTGTGTTCTTGTATCCATGTGGATGAAAAGCTTTCTGTGTTTTTTGTGTACCACCAAAGTAGCACAGGTCTTCCACAATACATAGTCTCTGTAATGGTATGCATGATGCGCCAAGAGTAAAAGTGGCCACTGGAATCACCAATGTCTGCATCTCCTTACCGCTAAGTGACTGAAGCAGTAAGGAGATACATCTAAGTGGAGCACATCTGAGGCAGAGACACAAAGCCTAAGCTCTCAAATGCATACACTGCACTTGATTTTAAGGCGGCGAAGAATGTCCACCCATCTTGTTTCCAGGAGTGAAATGAATATTTTCTTCATGGCTGTTGACAACTGATCTCAGCCGCTGTTTTCTTTCTCAGCTCCTGTGTTAGAGGAACCCCCTTGCAGTACTTGCAAATCATACTGGGCACTGAAGGGTCTCACCATGAACATGGCAACACATTCATACTGCTAGTGGGATTCACCTTTGAGAAAGTGGTTCTGAGGCCAAAGAAAGTCAACTGAGATTAAGAAAATGCCTTTACAACTGCATGAGCCAGCAGATTTGTACATTTTTTCATCTTTTACCCCATTTGTGTCCTCCAATTGCTGGAAATGGAATACTGTTCACCATTGCTGAAAAATTTACGACAGATGAATCTGTGAACTGATTTCACTAAGAAGCACTGTACAACAGGGCTCTGTGACTCCTGAATTGCTTTGCCTTTGCTTTTTCTTAGGATGGAAGAAGAAGCAACGAGGTCGGCTATCTAATGCTGATCTATTTCATAGACAAGGAAGAACTGAATGTAGTAGTGGGGAACTGGGGCAGAAGTAACCATGTCTTTGTTTGGGAGAGTAATGCGTTCCCTGTTTCCTCACTTCTATTTCAGAGAGCTCTGGTGGGTTCACCTGGCAGTTGTACTGAACTACAGCGGCAACAGACTGAAGCAGCTAGAAGTCATTTTGTTTCCTCACAATGCCCCAGAGTGATGGATTATCAAGGGACATTGGCAGATTACATCCCAGGCATTTTTTCCAAAGGGTAAGGGAAGCAGGGAAGGCCTTTCAGGAATTCTGGGGTCTGAATCCACTGACCAAAGATGCTTTGTGTTGACACTGAGCATTTTCTCTCACTCAGTAAGCCCTGCGCCCAGTCACGATAGGTGGAGTTTGTGCAGAGCTTCTCTAATTTAGATGTCCCAAACCACCAATCTAGTGATTTATTATCTAGATCACCTGCACACAGAGCCAAAGTGATTCTGGACATGATGGGAGCGAGAAGTGTGGGGCTAGGAGAAACAGTGACTACATTTTTTGTCTGAGCTTTTGGGTGGTCCTTTGGGCTTTGCCCCAAAAAGCCCTAGAAGAAGAGAACTGGTAAAGGATTCAAGTGACAAGACCTGGTAGTTCAGCTTCCAATGTGACACCTTCAGATTATATCTTTAAACTGTAATGTGAAGCAGCCAATTCCTTTTGCCTAAGGCCAATTTCTTTTGCCTAAGGCCAGGCATGGGGTTATTTAAAGTCCTGCTATAAAGCTTGATTCCAATTTAATGTGTGAAAATTCTCAATGATCTTTTCTACCTGCTTCAAACAAGGTCTTCTTTCAGCATTTGCGCTTAACATTTTATGTGTTTCAGTTCCAGTGTCTCCAGGTGGCAAAACATCACTTGGATTTTCAATCTTCTTCCTTTTTTTATAGTGGACTTCCACGTCAGAGCACATTTAGCAAAACACATTGGTGAAAAAAAAAAAAAAGCCCAATGAACTTGGCTGGGCATGTGTTGACACTCCTTCAATTTGTACTTTTTTTTAAAAAAAACCCAACTCTTCTACTTTACTAGGTAGAGCAGCTTTTTTCAACTATTTTACCCTGGAGGAACCCTTGAAATAATTCTAAGGTGCCAGGGAACCTCTGCATAAATATACTATCCATAGCTAAAAACAAAACAAAACACCCACAACCACCAAACAACAACATGGCAGTATCTCAGCTACAAATACAAATGACATACAAGACCATCACACAGGCAAGACACACATCCCCCCCTTCAAAAAAAATGATATTTATAACAATTATGAAAGACAGAGAAATGGAAATAATGGAAGCCCCTGACTTTCAATGACCAGCTCTTTTGATGCTTCCAAATTAAGGACAAGTTCTATTAATCTGACAATGGTTCCAATCTTTCACCAGTTTTTTTTGCCTATGGAGGCTTGCTTGCAAAACAAGCTGAGAGGGGGGAAAAGGCACCAATCCAGCTGAGAAACTCTGCAAGCAGTACACACAAGTTCAGTCCCAAATGAGCATCCATAAGCCCTTTATGTTCCCTATAGTACAGTACACGTTTCTGCTTTTCAGTCAGTTCTGTTTTCTGACAGTATTCCAGTTCCTAACCTGTTAGGTAAGTGGGGAAACCTGTATATACAGTTTGATAGAATGTCATACATTCATATGAAAAATAACATGCAACAAAGCCGAAGGTAACAATACATATAGGGCAAAAAAATACCAAAATATATCAAAATGCATGTTGTAAATATAACCAAACACATGGTGTCAAAAATATGAACCCAAATTATATGGGCTATGTAACAATATATTTGTGCACAATCAAGACCAAAACTCATGTAAGTAAACAAACTCGATGTGGAATCCAGTAATTTTTTCTAAAATTACAATCTCTCATGGAATTCCTAGCGACCTCTCATGAAACCCTAGGGTTCCAGGGAATGATAGATGACAAAGCTTGAACTAGACTCTAACTTTTTTATTTCACTCACTAAGCACAGGAGTCTTTTTATTTCTGATTGCTAGGGAAATAAACACCTGACAGCACAATAAGCAGTTCAGTTGTACTCTGCCTGTAGAAGGCTCTTCTAGATGCTGGAATGTCACACAACAGTGGGGGTGGCGGCGGCGGCTAGATCTTCCCATTCAGAAACAGAAGAAAATGAGCTAAACTTAACTAATTAAATTGGCCTTCAGATTTGCAACAAGTTTTGATTGTGTAAAATGGGAATCGGTGCCATGCAATATGAGATAGAAAGGAAGAAAAAGGAAAGTAAATAACTATCTTCCAAATTTTAGAGATACTCCAACTCTCCCCTATGCTAGTGTACAAAAAATATAAAATAAAATAATCAGAGCTTGACGATGCAGAAGTTCTTTCCTGATGGTTCAGAAATTCTTTCTGAGTGATTACCTCTACTGACATGCTTCTTACTTGTATTAGAAACATGCAATCCATATTGATAAGCTCGTAAGATTTTATTAACAAAATATTTCCTCTTTGAAGCTTTGCAATTAAAAAACAAACATCCTCTTTCCAAGAATCGGAAGAAGACATCTGCAAATATTGTTTAAGGTTTCTCAGAGATCTTTCATATGCATGCTTCACCCGTGGCAGCAGTCTGCAGCTGCCACTGCCAAGTAGAGACTGAGGAAGTAAAGCATGCATATACTGGCCAAAACTGCTGAGCGGCAGCTGAAGAGGCAGAACTTGAGCCAACAAAGATCAGTGATGCTGTCAGCCTGTGGATGCTGATATGAGAACATGAGAACATGATAGCACCTACCTGTGTGGTGCAAACAACATAACCACTGGAAAAATCATATTCTTGGACTGGGCACCATCTGTCTAGTAACTGCACTGCAGGGACCTCAGGCCAGAAGGAAATGCCAGTGGTTCAAAACTGGATGTAAACACCACAGCTCAGAATTTTCCTGTTCTTTAAAATCACGTGACTCTGGGCAGCCAATCCCATGCTTCTGACTTTAAGATGAACCTATCACAGGGTCTTCTTGTCAAAATTTGTCCAGAGGGAGTTTGCTTTTGCCTTCCTCTGAGGCTGAGGCCCTTTCCGCGCCTTACCTTGTTCCGCACGAGCAGCCTCTGCTGAAAGACTCTCCCTTCCCTGCTGCTTCAGCTCCCCACGAGCTGCCTGCTTGCAGGAGAGCTCCGTCTCGACCTTCCCGGGCTGCACTGGGGCAGGAAGCGTGACCGGCCCGGCTCCGGAGGCTCTGCATGCCAGGTAATTGCGCGCGGGGCCCAGGAGCAATGTGCAACGTGCACCATTTTCGGCTTCAAGCCAAAAATGAAAAGGTGCATGATCGGCCCCTGGAGCGTCACACGATTGTGAGTGCATTGTGCAGATCGCTCCTCACAATCGCACGATGCTCCAGGCCCTCTTTCACATGGAAAATGTTGTGCAGAAAGGGCCTGAGAGTGTGTGACTTGCCCAGTGGGTTTCCATGGCTGAGTGGGGATTCGAGCCCTAGTCTCCACAGTTAGTCCAGTGCTCAAACCACTACCACACACTGTCTCTCAGTCCCATGTCTCCCTCAGTCTGGACAATGGATCACTCAAAGTGGTCACTATGAGCTGGGCTAGCCTGTCATCCCACAGTCTCTCACCAGGTCTCTGGTTGTTGCTAAACAGGGGTTCTCTTCCCAAACTTTGGGTCCTGAGCCCTGCATTAAAGTGGTTATATTTATAATGCAAAGGTAGAGAACATGTTCAGGTGTTACTGGACTGAAACTCCCATCAGCCCTACCTATGATAGCCAGTAGTGGAGGTGTGACTGGAGTCAACACATTTCCTAGCTGTTATTAGGCATGTTTCAGTGAAGTGGAGTATTTTAAGTTCACATTAGTGTATGTTTTATGTATGTTGCAAGTTGGAAAGTACTCATATGAAAATTAGATTAAACAAGTTGAAACACACAGCAAAATCACAAAGAACTGAGTTTGGCACAGCCAATCTGTAAGCTGCTGCTGAAGACCTAGTCGTATGGCTTGGCAGAGAAGAGCTCCCATTTGAATCCACAATGCGTTCTGGCAAGTGCAATTCCAGGTAGTTATTTTTCAAGATTCCTAGAAAAGGCTCCCTTTTGTACCTTCTCTTTCTCAACATTTTCTGAGAGAAGGATAGGCAAGAACAGAAAAGGTAGTTAAAGGCAAGGACAGATAAGGAGATGAAAGGCAAGATATACTGACTTTTTTTTTAAGGTTCTGGAGCTCGAAGTGTTCACTCCTTTCAGGTTAATGATATCCTGTATCCCAGTGGTTCCCAAACTTTGGTCTTCCAGCCACTTTGGACTTCAATTCCCAGAATTCCTGACTATTAGCCAGGGTGGCTGAAGCATCCGGGAGTTGAAGTCCAAAACACCTGGAAGGGCAAAGTTTGGGAACAACTGCTTTACCCCTTAGAAACTCAGCTGCATCAGCCAGAACCATTCACCAACCTTTTTGGGAAGTAGGGTGGGGAATAAAATATTTTCCTAGTACACTGCATTATTTTTTTTAGCTTCTGAAGACTTCTTGTTACCTCGCACCCTGTGTGTCTGTGTTTGTGTGTGTACTTGTGTGTGCTCCAAGCCTATGGAAGTCTCTCCATCCAGTCTTTCCTCTCTGGGAGTGAACAATCGTGCACTGTGGAGTTTGCTGCAGGTGTCTCCGGGTGTCAGCTGGCCTCTGTTTATTATTGGTTTGCTGTGTACAGGAAGGCAGTCCAGGCCACCAGTAACAAATCTGTGTAAATCGGTCAGGGAAATGAAAACAAAGCCCTACAGCAGGAACCTGTAGGGTCTGGGGCTGTGTTGGCAAGGTCTTGCTCCAGTTCCTCTGGAGGTGCTACTTAAAAATTGGTCCTTGTTTGCCTTGGAAAGAACTTCATACACCAAAAACGGGGCCCATGTGAGATATGTGCAGGACAGAAACCAGATGGAAGCAGGTGTGCTGCTCTTTTCATTTCAGTTGGGTTCTAAGGTGCCCCCTCTCTGTCTTTAGAAGTATGTTTATACAATTTGTTTTCCACTGGGGGGGGGATGTATGTGCAAAAATAATGAAGCATTCATTTACTTCTTTTTGAACTTTATTATACCCATAAAGATGATTTTAAAATGAGGGGGAGAGGAGACATAACCCCTCTTACAGTCAAATGAAACAACGGTGGGAGGATAGGCAGGTGTTAATTTAAAATATTTTCCTAAGCTATTTGATCCTTTCATGCCTGTTGGGTAAAAAGAGGTGGTTTTTCTAACCTTCATAAAATCATTGTAGTCTTTGCCAGCCTACCCTGGCACCATCTCCAGCTTCTGGAAGGGATGAGTCAGGGAAAAGGCTCTGCTAGGGGCAATGGCTACTTCTCATTGAATGTGCAGCTACCTAAACTAGAACCACAAATGCGCTTCAGCTTACAGGCCTCCTACTACCACATCTGCTCTCAAAGGGAGCACTTTCTTCTGTACAGAAACAACCCTATACTTCACCACATAGCCAGCAACCCAGCAATCCTCATAGTGTCACCCTATGGCTTGCCATCTTGGTCTCTTTGAAGTTTACTTCTGGATATCTTTTTACCCAAGATGTAGGGTAGCATAGAACCAAGTATTAGGACATCTCCCAGAACAACTCTCCACGTGTTGCAAATAATGGGTGGACCAACAAGAATACTTAAAGGAATTCTGTCTTTCAGATATGATGGTGCTGCTCCCAACAGGGCTATTTCCTTTGGCTTTGAATTTGCCTATGAGTTGTATTCTGCCTACCCATTCCTGCTGGAGTGACTTGCCACATAATAATATTGGGATCCTTTGTGTTCTGGGTAGGGTTAAGCTAAAATAAGCAGATTTTTTACAAATAGGTTTGGTGCCTGTAGATACTGCCTTCAGAGTCAGGACTCAAAGCATTGGCTTCCCTTTGAATTGGCTTTCTGACATCATAGACACAAATATTGATTGGCTACATGATCTTGTAATATCCTGATTCCTAGAAACCTGAATGGTTGGGAGTTAGGAAGCAATGCTCTGGTTTATTTATTTATTTTAAAGAATGTTATCAAAACAAAAAAATTAGCTGTAGCTGAGAAGAACACCTACCAGCAAATTTTTTAAAAAAAGAAATCTCAGGATAGGGTGAGTTCTAAATAAACTTACACCAGTGGATATGGAACTGATGGCTTTAGCAGGGATGAAAGATCCTGCCTTACTTTTGTAGATGTGGAAGGAGACAGGAATTACATCTGTGAACATTCCAAGATTTTCTCTGGGCTAATTCATAGGCCACCTGCATGGCAATGGAAAGAGAAAGAGAACAGCAAGCTGGGGGCTGGGGCTGGGGGACACCAAAACATCTTGATTCACATAAGCAGCGTACCATGCACAGAAAGTCTACATGTGACTGGAGTTCCCTGTAGCAGCCATTATTCAAGTAATCTTATTTGTTTGCCCTCGTATGAAATCCTCCAGGGAACGTCATAGCTTCATATGTTTGATGCGATATCAACAGCCAAATGAAGAACAGGATGAAAATAAAGGATGGAAGAAAGAAATCAGTAATAAATCATTGAAACAAATCTTTCAATGCCTTTATTTTTATTTTTAACAGTACAGGTCCATTTTTAACAGTCTCTCACAGTGTTTACTGCTTATTCCCAATGACTTACCCTTAGTTTCTCTTAGACACAGATGTTAACCATTAACTTTTTCACTGGGGCATTCAACTTTCCCTTATCTACTTACCTTTATTTATATACATTATATGCTGTCCTGTTGCATAACCCCCTCATTTTTAACGAGGGCCATATTTTCATTGAAGAAGGGCTAAAGGGCCAGCAACCAAAGCAAAGGAGCCATTTCATTCCCTCTTCTCTAGAACAAACAACAGGGACAAAGGTCTGGCACATTCTCCCGCAACGCACTGTAACTCCTCACTCTAATTTGACTTCATCTGGCTCATAAACAGAATGGAATAAGTGAGGTACATCATGCGAGAACTCTGGTAGAATCACTAGTGCTGTTTCTATTAGAGAGGAAGGGGTGAAATGGTCCTGTACCTATACCTTCATCTCAAGAAAGAAAAGGGTTGAGGAATAGAACAGTGAAGGGGTGAATGAAAGGCCATGCTGGAGGTCAGACAGGAGGTCTTCAGGACTGGTTTAGACTCTTAGACCTCTGATAACCTATCTCCCTAACATAATTATGTGAATCATCTGCCGTTAAAGAGTTCAACTGAAAGCTTGCTGCAGTTGGGGAAAGGCATGCATTGCTTTTAGTGAGTCTTGGATGCAGCCCAGAGCACTGATGCCAACTGCCCTTTGATTTGAGTGTATTATGGATATAGAACTGTCATCATGGCAATTATGTTTTCACCTCCTTGTGTATTTTACACCTGTGGTTTCCATCACCAAGGTGTGTGTGTGTGTGTGTGTGTGTGTGTGTGTGTATTTGCAGTATGGGAATTTCCCAGATTTAAAGGTAGCTGTACATTTTCTACTCTACGTTTCTCTCACCAGCTTCAAATAATGAAACAGCAGTTTAGAGCAACACTGCCTCTGTTGGCCGTGTAGATACTTAGAGAACTTGGCACAAGCTTGCAGTTGCCTCTGGACAAAAAGAAGAGGAACTGAAATGCATCACATGGCGCACATCCCATTTCCAAAATCAAGTCTTTGGCACCATCCTAGGGTTCTCTATCCATATTTTATGATTCCACTATGCAGTTATGGTTATTGTAGGTGGACAGTGAAGATCAACTCATTTAACATGAGAAGAGTTCTGTGATAACATGGACCATGCTGGAGAAAAGTTCTGTGGATACTATGGATTAAAAACAACAACAACAACAACCAACAACACAACACAAATAAATGGGTCTGAAAGCAAGTCAAACTCTAACTTTTACTGGAAGCCAAAATGACTAAACTGAGGCCATCATATTCATGAAGAGGACATGGCCCACTGGAAAAGACAATAATGCTCCCTAAAGGAGCCCTGGTGGCGCAGTGATTAAATGCCAGTGGTGCAGTGGTTAAATGCTAGTACTGCAGCCACAATGTTGTAAGTTCGATCCTGCAGGGCTCCAGGTTGACTCAGCCTTCCATCCTTCCACAGGTTGGTAAAATGAGTACCCAGCTTGTTGGGGGCAATTAGCTTACAACATTGTAAACCGCTTAGGGAGTGCTTAAGCACTGATAAGCGGTATAGAAATGTAACTGCTATTGCTATTGCTAAAGCAGAAGGCAGTAGAAAAAGAGGAAAACCATACTGCACACAGACTGCCTCAACCAAGAAAGCCACAGCCCTGAATCTGCAAGACCTGAGCAAGGCTGTTGATGGCTTGGCATCACGGAAACCTTCATACAGATGGTCATCATAAGTTGAAGCTGATTTGACAGCACATAACAACACAAACAACAAAGCTATTTTTGAATCATCAGTGATGAAATGGATTTGGTTTTTATAATAATAACAAACACTAATACAGTTACACCTAAACAGGATCAGCAATCTTTAAAACAAAAATAATTACCGACATTTTCAAATAATTTTTGGCATCAGTTTTTTTCAAAGCCTCCACAGCTTAGTCAAAATGATACGTCCTTCTCAATCGTGTTCATCAGAGTCAAGTATAGCTATGAAAAAATATTACAAGATAGAGATCCCTTCCTATATAATTATAGGGTGTGCCACTATGCAGATGTCTTCATGGAAAGCTAAAGCAGGCCACAATTAAACAGAAGAATCATGCAGCAAATGTGGTTACAAGTAAATTGGCAGGCAGGGGGGACTCCTGGAGTTTATTTTAAAATTTGACAGTTCAGTGTATAAATAGGTATAGAGCTTTATGCAGCTAGACATTTTGAAAGGAAATTCTCTTTCAGCATTATCTGAACTCATCTGGTCCCAATCTACATCAAGCAGTTTGTATTTGGGAAAAATACTACTTGCTAAAGTCAGGGTGGAGGAGATGCTACTTACTGTACTTGCCGCGTATTTGAAAGGTTTAACATGACTATGAACAGAGCAAACCAGAGAGAATACAGAATGTTGCAAAAGATTCTATCCACAAACTAACATACACATGTTCCAACATCTATCACAGACATTAATGCCTTGTGGCATCACTAGACATGACAGCAGGAGATTTGTGGGGAGATAGGCAACTCCCAGTCTTTTCAAGTTTAATAGCAGCAGGGAGTGTGCATTTCTCCCTCTTTCCTGCCCCCCCTCTCAATCTGTGTGTGTGTGTGAGAGGGGGGGTGGCAGACAGACAGACAGTTGGGATAACTGTGTTGGGGGAAATTATTTTTCTGTTTTCTTTTTTGATTCCCTATCATTCTTCTGCTGGTAACTGTTCCCCTGCCAAAAGGTGTTATGTACCCTGCAGGACGAAAGGGAAGGGGTACCTATACATTTGTGTGGCAGTAGGTGATGGGCAGACCAGACCTTTTTCAAGAACAACACATCTGTTAAAATGCAGGCTATGCCAAATTATTATAAACTGTGGATTTGTAAATGTGTGTATTGGTGGACAGGAATGAATGTATGTGCAGAATGCTTATCCTTCCTGTGTTCCTGCCAAATTATGTCTGCTCTTTGCCAGCCATCGTTCTTCTCCTGGTGGGAGTTACTTCCACGTCTAGAAGCCCTCAAAGAGAAAGCAGATGCCTCTGTGGGGCTCAAGGAGTTTCACGGGAATGACGCAGTATGGCCAGGGCAAGGGCTCAGAACTCCCTCATGTCTGCAAATGCAGCCATTCAAACATCCTCAGCCCAGAGGTATAGGTATTTGGCAGCAAAAGGGAATGTCACCATCATGTCCAGTAATTTACCTCATAGGATGCCTAGGAGCCCCACCTACAGTACTCTGAACTGACCAAAAAAAAGAGATAAAAGGTTAAAAGAGATAAAAGTTTAATTCCACGTCAATGTTGAACTTTTGTATGTTTTGATTATATTGTAATCATTTTAAATGGTGAGCCACATTGAGTCTCGGTTTTCAAGAAAATGTGGCATATAAATAAACTTGATGAAGTTGATGATGACTCCAACAGAACAGGCAACGCTACTGATGTAGGATGACCTAGAAAGACAAAGCTCTACATTAGGAAGTCCCCAGTGGCCTTATGCAAGCTGCTTTCTCTCAACCTCACTACTGTCCAACTGCACCATAGAAAATAAAAACAGATCTACCTGATAAGTACTACAACTAAAGAATGCATGTGAAGTGCTCTGAACACTGGAAAGTGCAATGCCAGCATTGTTTGTTTGTTTGTTTGTTTCCAAATTGCTTCAGTCTCTGGAATCAGGAAAGAAATAAGTCAAGTTCAGGGTGAAATACACAATATTTGTTGTTGTTGTGTTCCTTCAAGTCATTTCTGATGTATGATGATCCTAAGGCAAACGTATCATGGAGTTTTTTGACAAGAGTTGTTCAGATGAGGTTGGCTATTGCCTTTATCTTGATTCTTCTCCTAGCTTTCTGTAAAGAGCTCACAGATCACTGTTGATCCATGGGCCACAGTTTGGGAACATCAGCCTTAAAAGATTGGATTTATACATAATGAACCCATACACAAACACACAAAGACACACACACAGGCAAGGAAGTGAATTCTCCTTCTCCCTAGCCATGTTCTTTTAACTCAAATTAGACTCTTTCTGGTACAAACATCATTTCTAGTAATAAAAAATTATGCAAGTGCATTTAAGTTAAAAGCACATCTGATAACAAGCCGAAAAATGATCTAGTAATCCTGCAGGCAAATAGGAGAAAAGCTGTAAAACTTGCCTCTATTGGGAAATAATCAGATTTTAGTATGTACCACAATTTTTTTTTTAACTCCAGATGCACATTTCCAAGAGGAGCGGATTACTGTTTTACTTTCCAGTAAATCAGCAATCCGCAATGATGAACTAGCAATTTGTCATTACGAATTCATTACTGTGCTGAAACTATTTAATTGTTTGTAGGGAGGAGAGAAGGGAGGGAATCCAGAAACAATCAGTTTTGCAATGAAAGCCCATTGAGCAAAGTCCTCATATCACATTAGGTAAGTGTGCAGTATGAGCATGAATTTATAATATAATTTGCACATTGCATTATTGCAGGTACTATCCAAGGACCATATTCCAATACAGGGCCCTTTTCCACAGCAGTGAGCAAAAAGTCACACTTAACTCCAAACTTAAGACATGAATTTTGCTTTGCAATCAAGAAAGAAAGAAAGAAAGGGAGGAAGGGATGGAAAAATGTTTTCAGTTTTGGCAGGTGGTGAAAACCTATCATAGACTGCAGGGCAAAGAGAAGCTCCTCAACCTTGTTAGGAACAGGAAAAAGAGCCTCCACATACAAAATACTTGTAACTGTAATATTTACTAGATTAACTCATACAGATCTTTCGATCCATTTTAAAGGAGTCCCCAGTTAACTGGGCACTAGATTTTTAAAAAGTACTTCTTTGTTGCATGAGTTCTTATTAAATGGTAAAATGCTGGATGCTGTTTTAAAATTGGCCTTCTTCTTTGAAACCATCAAGGAGGATGTGTTAAGATATTGCCTCCTGCAACACCTGCGTGAATTGTACAGCCTTCCTCTTTAAAAGCATTCCTTTCATTTTGATGTATATCTGTGCCATTAAATCCCATTGAATCAAGAGAAGCTGTAATGTCAAGCTTCTGTTCCCTAACTGATTAACAGTCATATAATTAATTGACTTAATTCTTTCACCATGGGTCAGAACTAAGAATATCTCATGTGCCCATGGAGAAAGGTTAATTATTTTTTCAGCTCCTTATCACTTTGATGCTGAGTAATATTCTTCTATGATTGAGCAAACGAAACACTGGTATCCTTGTTTCTTTGTCACATCCCAAGCTGCTAGACCACTGAAACCTGTTCCAGAACGTATTTTGCACATAAATCCACAATTTATTCCTCCTCATCCCATAAAATGTTTACTTTCGGAGCAATTAATGATAAAATCTGAAGCTTGCTCTCCCTTGCCAAATAGCTTTTTGTTTTGCTTTTGCAACTTCAGAAAAGGGAGGACTACTCTCCTATTGTGAAGGTGATTGAAGTGAGGAGTGGGAGGTCTTCTAAATGACTGTAATGTTTCTGGGGGTTTCCCCCTTCACATCATGATAGCTTTCTTAGAGGTTCTTCCAAAGATGGCAGCATTCCAAGTTCAAAGGCATATAAAATCACACTCCAGCACAGCTGAAAGCCTCAACTGCAACGAGGGCTCAAAAGTTTTCGGAAACCTTGAAGACTAACCCAAACGAAACAAATGTCGGCCTTGTTTGTGTTGCAGATGTTATTGAACACTCTTTGCAGAACCTTTAATTTGTTTCTTCTTAGTAAAGAAACGTGGTAAAAGAAGAAGAAGAAACAAAAAAAGGGGGGTGGGTGGTAATGCAAGCCATACCTTTTCAGCATATATACTGAGCTGAGCCGAATCCAGGAAACAGTTACAAATGCATTTCTTAAGAATTCTATTCACTGTATACTTCACAAAAATACTGATCCTCCCACTGCCATGTTTTGACAGAAACAGAAAAATAACATTTGCTACTTATGGTTTGCAATACCCTGGTTATTGGCTGTTACCCCCCCTTTCAATTGTTAGATATCTCTCAAAAAATAACATTAGAAAGCTATAAAATATGACAATAAATACATAAAAATAAGTTGTTTACCTACCTAGGTATAAATATATTATATAAGAGGGATGTAAGTCTTTGTTTACTTGTAAACATTTTCTCCTCATTTGGTCAAAGTATAATTTTTTTTTTTTTGTTATTCTTTCACATTTTAGGATTTGAAATTTCTCAAAGATTTCTACATGCAAAACAGGACACATTTGTGTAAAATTCCACTGCATTTTCCACAAAATACATTTTTGTGCACAATATGTGAGTTTTGTGCTCAGATACTCTTTTCTGCAAATATTTTTTTTCCAATACCAACATTTTCTGGTATTGCTGCTGCTGCTAAAAGAAATCTTTTAGCCTCTTCTTTCTTGGGCATGGGTGAAATATTTCACAGTGACGGACAATTATTTTTAGCAAAATGCCTCAGATTGTTCTTGTTGAATAACAGAAAAACTGTAAATATTCTATCCCTATATGACTTTTTGACATAACAAAGAGGGATACTTTTCAGTTGTGAAGGAATATATCCAAATTTCAATTTAAACCATCCTATTCTTGCTCATTTGAAATATGGTGCTGGAGAAGAGTTCTATGGATATTATGAATGACCAAAAAGACAAATAAATGGGTTCCTGCCTGAACTCTCTCTAGGAGCTAAATTGGCTACACTGAGACTGTCATACTTTGGGCACATCATGAGAAGACATGACTCATTAGCAAAGACAATAATGGTTGGCATGGTAAAAGGAAGTAGGCAGCTGTGTAGCTTGCAGTTTGGGTGGGGGGGTGAGGCAAGGGGCGGTGGAGAAGCAGGGGCATGGCCACACTGCATGGGGGGCATGGCCGCATCATGTGGGGTGTGTGGTTGTGTTGTGTGGAGGCGTGGGCGCATTGCCAGGGGGATGTGGGCACGTTGCACAGAGCTGTGGGTGCGTTGCGCAGGGTGCCCCCCAAAAACTGCCACCTGGGGTGGACTGCCCTCATTGACCCCTGTCTGTATGCCTCTGGAAGTAACAAAAGAGGACTCAACCAAGGACACCACATCCTTGAGCTTCCAAGACCTCAGCAAGACTGTTGAGAACAGGGTGACTTTGAGGTTTCTCATTCATAGGCTCACCATAGGTCCAAGACAACTCATTGGCAATTAACAATTCTTGCTAAAACTAATTACAATTGTTGTTTGTTCATTGAAATCACAATACAGAGTGATAGTAAGTTTTATGTCATCTTTTCAGCATTCAATTTTCCTTTAGAAGAAAAAAACCTAAAAAAAAAAAACCCACTTTCCTTTCCAGAACTAGGCTTTTCTTCCCAGGAATTGGCAAATTCGGACAGAAATGAAAAATGTGGGCTACAATCACATATTTACATGGGGAAAGCCCCACTGAACTCATTGACTTACTTCTGAGTAGACAAGTACAGGATTGTACTGGTAAATCCCTCTTCTCCATCAATTTGAGCTGCCTCAACAACTTTCTCTTTTGTAAATCAGTAATTGTTAATTTTAGGTTTGAACATGTGCCAGAATGTTTTGCTGAGACATCAGTGTATTTGACAATTTAGAAACAACACCTGTTCTTCCAGGTTCCAGTGCAACCCTTTAACTGTTTAAGGTAGAAATATTTACATAAAAACAACCGGTATGGAGTGGTTTTGTAAGTGTGTGTTTTGTTTTTCTCAGTCCACCCACTCAGCAGGGCTTATACCACTGTTTCTGCATCAGAAGTTTCACAGCCTCTGTATTCCTTGCCTGAAATTTTAATCTATAGCAATGAAAGAACAGATTTAGGTTCCAGGTGAGAAACAAAAGCAGAGCAACCCCCTTTAAAGACTCAAAACAAGTTAATCAAAGCAAACAAAATGAAGTTTGTTTTTTAGAAAAATGCAAAATTAGGTCATGGGAAACTTTTACAAATTCTGAAAATACACCTGGAACGCCTAGCTACTTTCAGCCACCTTGCTCATGAAAAAGAAAAATTGCCAAGTAGGACCAAGTCAAGAGACATTTTCTCCAACTACTGACAAAAATGTCTCAAACTGGAGCACCACCCCATTATCAAAATAGTGTGGAAAGATAGGCTGAAGCAATAGATAAGCTTAAATGAGATAATGAGTTTCTTATCTAATGGTCATAGTCAGAGGACTGGATAAGACTGTGTGTGTGTGTGTGTGTGCGAGCGCATGTGCAAAGGGCAGATTAATGTTTTATGCAATAACAAGAAGTGCTTTTCCAGCTTGCTCATGGCTTGGAAGCAAGGATTGTACCTTGGTTGTCAAAGCTGAAGCTGCAAAGAGTGTTGGGGGTGGGTGAAGTAAGAAGATTGAGAAGCAATTGTGGTTGTCCTGTCTAGAAGAAGAAATGGTTGGTAACTTCCAGTTTAGAAAGAGGAGGGTTACACATCTGAACCTTAACATGGTGAAGAAAATTGAATAGATCCAGCTTTGTGTAGTGGTTTGAGTGTTGGACTATGACTCTAGAGACCAGGATTTGATTCTCTGCCTGGCTGTGGAAACCCACTGGGTGACCTTGGGCATGTCATATACTCTCAGCCTCAGAAAACCCTGTGATAGATTTACCCTAGAGTTGCCATAAGTTGGAAATGACTTGAAGGCACAAAGTAACAATTAGTAAGAGCTCTCCACCCATTTTGGAAAACCTGTTTTTTTTAAAAAAACAACAACAACAACAACAACTGTGGATTCTTCTTTTTGACCGGAGACCCAAGAAGGATGGACACTCTTATTGGATTTCAAAATTTCGCAGCAATTAGTTCAAATAAAAAAAATCTAAAGAATAAGAAGCAATGGGATGTGTGTGTTTGTGGGCATGCCTTCAAGTCACTTGTCAACTTGCAGCAATCTCATAAATTTTATAGGGATTTCTTAGGCAAGGAATACACAGAGATGCTTTTGGCCAGTTCCTTCCTCTGAAATATAGCCTACAGCATCTGGTATTCATTGGCAGTCTCCCATCCAAGTACTAAACAGCGCTGACCCTGCTTAGCTTGCAAGATCAGACAGGATATGGTGCCTTTAGGGTATTTATGCCTGAAACAATGATATTTCCCTTTTATTTGGATGACTTAATTTAGCTCAGGACAGGGCTGGGTATGGCAGTCCTGGGGAATCACCTTTGTGCCTCTGAGACCTCCAGGAGCTGCACAGATTGCCCCAAATGCCCCAAACTAAAAAACAAAAACAAAAAAAACCCAAAATGAAACAGAACAAAACAAGGCAAACCAGAAGTGGAAAAAAAGTCTTTTTCCAGTCTTGAAAACCTTAAAGTTTGCATTTTTCAGAAAAAAAAAAGTTAAACAATGCAGTGGGGATCATTTAAAAGTGAACTCCAATTCACCCTCCCCCTTTTTGTCAGAAGAAAGGGTGATCTGTGGAGTCTGGAATATTTGAGGGCTGCAAAACAATACTTGGGCCACAATTTGCCCATTCCAGTTTATTTACACTGCATGGTTTTTCTTGATGTTGCAATGGAAAATATTTAAGCAAAATGTCAACGATCAGAGCAAGTCCTAGTCCTTCTACTGCCAGAAGAAGTGAAGGAGAAAATAATTCCACATGTTGAAGTCAGGCTGACAATTAAATCTTGCTTTAACGGTGGTAATGGAGTGGAGACCTGCACCGTCCCTGAGGTATAGCGCAGGCAGGGTGGCACATACAGCTCTGTCTTCCAACATCTTGCAATCCCTCCCTGCTCCCCTGGAATCTCTTGCTGGAGGTAGTCACCTCATTCTACCTAATGATAGGGCTGGCCCTGGCAAAGGCTCAGGCCATGACTTTACCTGTTGAATTAAAGAGTTACAGTTTGTTACAGACCAAAACCAAACTGTAAAATAATCCTTACAGTGAGGAAACATTATCTCTGATGTGTGTGTGTATAAGACCAGAACCTGGTGACTGAAAAAAGCATATGTACATAACTGTGTTTACTTACCAAATGGCTGCTAACTAGTTGGTTGTGGAGGAATGTTTAAAATGTAACCTGAATAGATGCCTGTCTTTTCTCAAAGACCTAACAAAAAACTAACCAAGAAAAATGTCCAAGGATGTCACTTTTTCCCTCCCTAACAGAGACTGTGGTTTTAAGAAGTGTAATGCAGAAGAATCTGTATGTGCTGATTTTTGAGGCATAGTATCTCCAAATGTGAGATTTTCACCTTCCCCTGTGATTTTCTAAAAATAATACTCAAGACTCACCAAAATTTTTTTTTTTATCTTGTCCAAAGATGGGTTACAGTTGACCACGATTTTGTTTGAGGTGGGGGAGAGACCCAATGTACAAGTCAGAGCTTCCAACCTATCAATGTTTGGGAAGAAGGGGGAAATTGAGCAGGTTCATCTTAACATGACTTTCTGTCAAACGGTGTATTTCAAAGTTTTTGTTTCTTGTTTGTTTTTTGCATAGCTATTAAGCTCCTTTTGAACCAGTCACCGTCACTATTAAAACAAGGGGAGTGATTAGCATTTGTCAATATATATATACATATGTATGTGTGTTCCCTTTTTGAAGCTGGGAGTTATGGTAGCTTCCTGAATCTGAAAGTAAGGCTGCCTCTCCATTGTCATGGCTGCCCACTTTTGAGGAAAACCCTTCCAGTGCACACAGAGAAAAGAAAATTTCGGGGCCAGGGCACCAGCACATACAAGCAACAGAGCAGATTGATAGCAATGGCAGACAGGAAGAGGTATAGTCTTGGTGGTTAGTCAGAGGGGCTTTAGGACCCAGAAGGTCACATTGATCCCTAACAAAAATCAGAATTTTAGGCATATGCCCCCCCCCCAAAAGTGCAACTCTAGAATGTGGAAGCCTTGCATCAAAGCCTTTCAGTACAACAATATGGGACGAACTGGTAAATACAGCTTGCCTTCAATGTTTTTTCTCTATAGTTAGGTAGGAAGGCAAGAAATTTGGTGTGTTATACTCTTAAGCATCCCAATATCTTTGTCTCCAATGGTGCTGAACAGGTTCCAGTACGAAGCAGCTGTCAAAACGTATGGCATAGTGTACTAGCAATCTCTCTGTAAGAATACTGTTTCTATAATTGGGTGCAGATGTTTTTGTTTTGTTTGGTTCACTGGAAGAGAGTATTTTGTGGTTTGGTTTTTATTCTTTCTCTCTATCCAGGTTTGAAAGCAACTTGTGGAAAACATAATTTTCAGTTGCACTAAATAAATAAGTTTAACTTATTTCAGTTAAAGAAGAATGCTTGGAGGAGATCAAGCCCATAATTATATTTCAATTTGAAAAGAATATTTTTTGCTAGAAGAAGTAAGATGATTTAAGTGTTGGTGGTAATTTATTGTATTTTTGACAGCCTTCTTGTTCTAAAAGCCAAACCCTCAAAATGACTATGGAATATGATGGAATTTAAAGCAGGCATTTAAAGGCATACATGGGAATCACTTTTCACCTTAGTGGCATCCCCCCAAGTAGAGGGGCGCATAAGAATGTCCACAGCTTCCCAAAGTTAATAGGCACAGCATTTTCAAAAATGAGGTGGCAGAGAGGAATAGGGTGGCTACTTGCAAACTGACCAAAGTAAAAATAAAGAATAAAAAAGGCAAGGCAGAGGAAATGTACCACACACACACCAAAGAAGACATAAAATGATTCAAACCTGCATAGAATTTGCATACACCCATTTGCACATTCAGGGCCAAGTCTTGCTCAGAAGAAAAACCACACATACACACTAGAGGTTGGAGAAAATTGGCCACAACTTTATTGGCTACAGATGTCGCAAGGTTGGCATGCTTATGGATCCGGATCCAAGCATCAGCCAAATTGTCTGTTGACTGACGAGCCTGACCCTCCGACACATGCCAGAACCATTTGGTGACAGGTGCAAAATCCACCTGTTCAACAAAGGGTGCAGTGGATGTGTGCATGCCCCCTTCCTACCCTTCACCCCTTGCCATGCCCATAGTTACTCTGGCACCAAGGCCTAAGTAATAGATATCCTGGATCAAGGATCCATGCTCACCACCCTAAGTTGTGACAGTTACTAATGAAAATTCCACCTCTATAGTCCCAAGTCCAACCTTCACCTAGCAGGGCGAGGCGGGTGTGATGATGCTCTGAAGCAAAGTGAGCTCTGGCTGAAAGGGAACTCAATTATATACCGTCTGCCTGGACCAGAGGGAAGATTACAGCCAGCTCTGGCCTGGGCAGAGACAGCCAATGAGTCTAAACTGCCTGGTTTAAACTGATGCGCTGTTGGCTGCAGAAGCCTCCCCAGCATAGCACAGTGACGAGCAGGCTGCCAGGAAAGTAGAAGTGGCTGCCGGCCACCTGACATGGCAGTGAAGCCACCTGGAGCCCAGGGAGCTGTCCCGAACCACAAATTCACCATCTGGTAAGTTGAGCAGCCTAAACTATACGCATCGATGTAAATTTAGAAATTCAAAGAGAAAAGCAGTAGGTACCTTATATGCCTGCTAAGTCTCCTGATGGGCTACCTGCATCTTTTAAAAAATGTTTTAGTTTTTAGGGGAGTAAACCCTTCAGAAGCACTGTACTGGAATAAACAATGTTCATCCAACCATATTAGTCCAAGAAACAAAGTGACAGGAAGCCAGGAAGTCTACTCGCTTCCTCTGAATCAACACTTTGTAATTCATCCAAGCATTTTATTTGTACGTCTTTTGAAGGTTGCATATCCCCACCTTACTTCTAAACTATTCAAAAATACCGTAACATCCTCATATTTCATGCAGAGTACATTGCTGCCTTTGTTCCTGCCAGAAGAATTATATTAAATGGATCAGGTAAGAATATCAAAGAAGTCTCCTTTTTATATATATATATAGCAGGCCTGGCTCTGGTAACAGTCCAATATATAGACTAGGAGTGGGAATAATGTTGTTAGACTGAAACTCCCAGCATTCATTCCTGGCTATGCTTGCTAAGACTGTGGGGACTTGCAATCCAACAACACCTGGAAGGCCACCCGGCTATAAACAGTTCATGAATCCATCCTACCAAGAGATTTGTGTATTTGATTTCTCTTTATATTAAATCTTCACTTAAATGAGAAAAAGACACAGGAATTAAAAGATATTGGGTAAAACTGGAGTCTCTGATGTCACAGTTACGGCCTTGGTGAAAATGGTCAGTTGATTGACTATGGACTCAATCCACTTTGCAGATTCATTTTGTCCAGCCCCTGCTCCTCTTGCCATTAGGTCTTAAACAAAACGAGAGATCCTCTCAGGGATTAGCTCAACTGTATTCTCTGGAGAGAGGATCAGTACTCAGTACTTTGTAGGTCAAAGTTGCCAAGTTCAATCTCCAGTTAAAAAGATAACGTACCACTTTATGAGAAACATCCCCTGATGCCTTACTATCCTATTTAAGAGGAGAAAACAAACTCTCTGAGTACTCCTGTTTTTTTAGCTTCTGCTTCAGTTCTCGGGTGAAGGCATTCGCTAGCTGTATTAATACACAGCACTATATCACTTTCTGAAACAAGATCTAAAGCTAATATTGCATTATGTTTTATGTATTCTAGAAAATGCATGACTTACCTATGTCACAAACATGTTTTACAATACAGTGTCACTATCTACAATCACAGAATCATAGCCTTGGAAGGAACCAAAAGAGCCATGGAGGAATACATAACTGAAGCACTGTTGAAAGATGGCCATCAAACCTATGATGTGCTAACCTGTCTTAAATCAAGGTTTTCAGCAGCTTGAGGAATTAGAGGCTAACAGTTATGAAAAACAAAAATCTATTACAAGTAGTTCCCATCCACCCTCTTTGGTATATTATGACTCAGTTTCTCCAACCTAAAAACAAGAACATCCATCACTTTGCCTGTATAGCCATTGACAGTATATATTAATGTGCTTTTGCATCTACCTTGATCATTTTGATACTGAACTTGCCCAGATATTAGTAGCAAAAGTAAATATTTATGTCAAGCTAGCATGTTGTGCCTCCAAGCCAGTGAACTGTTTCAGGTCCTTTAGAAAATGGAGCGAAGGAGAAATGTAAAGAAGAATATGCTATAGAAAGACAGAATCAATGTGTCGCTTTTCAAGACAGACTATTCTGCTCTCCATTGGAAGCATCATAAGACTGGGGTTGATGAATGAAGCTCTCTATTGTATTCTCTCACCCAAATTCTCTCTTGGCATGCTGTTCACACTTTAAAAAGAAAAATGAAGGAAGTAAAGACCTATTTTGGCCCCAGTGAAAAAAGAGTTAGACTAAACTTCTTTACACAAATCTTACCCCTTTCTTGGGTGTATTTTTCTTGGGAATGGAAAAACCTATAAACCTGTCTCTGCAGAATGTGTCTAGGCATGAAAAAAAAAAAAGACTGCTCCTTTCCCCACAATATATCTCTGCAGGCTATTTTCTTATTGGCTGGTTTGGCTCATGTGATTCTGAGAGGTCTAAACTTAGTCCCTATTGGTTGAGACTGGTGGAGTAAGCTTCTAGAGGCATCACATGACCCCGCTAGGGCCAACTGGAATTGGAAACCTCTCCAATTGGATGGTTCAGACCACATGCATGTGAGGGGTCAAAAACAGTTCCTAGTGGTCAGGGGTGGGACACAGAATTCCAGAAGGGGTCACATGACTCCACTGGAACCAACTGGAATCTGAACTGAAAATCTGCCCCGTTGGACAGTTCGGATCATGTGGATTGGGAAGGGACACATGGCCCATTCAGGGTGTCCTGCCCCAGTACTTCTGGGTGAGGAAAGAAAAATCAAACAATTCGACAGGTGTCAATCATTCTTGACAGGCATCAATCATTTTGACAGATCATAAATCAATTGTTTTTGACAGGAGCTACACCCTCCTGACAAAGGCTGTTGTTGACTGAGGTTGTTGGAAGTCTCATATTCAAACGTCAAATCTGACTCTATCACCAAGAAGAAAAACAAATTTTGCAAAATAAAACAAAATTCAACACAAGAATTTAAAAGGCAGAGATTCAATCACTGCAGGAGAAAAATAAGGAGAGTTATAAATACAACATGTTTACATATAAATACAATAGATCCTCAGACCATATTTAATAGCACAGGTCCTGCAGAGCTTTCTAGTTAGGAAAACGTGGATTTTTGTCTCTCTTTTTGGATCTTTACATATGATCTTTTCACCACAAACTTCAACTTCCTGTAAGACCAAAAAGACTGAGTGCCCCTTGCTTGCTGGAGTAATTTCTAAAATTAATGTAACTCATAATTTTTCTTGTATCACAGAAAGCAAGGGTTGGATATATACAATTTGGATGTTTCTTTGAACCTGGCTAGTAGAACTTTGATTTTATGCTTTGTCTGACAGGTGCCTGCTTAGTTCTCATTATGTGATTTTTCTGACTAATCCCAATTTCTTATCTTTTTGCAATGTCAATGGGTTTTGATCCTGTTTCTATGATTTGCAGATAGATATTTAAGTCTGTGTTGAGGACCATCAACAAGTCTTTGTTCCATAGTCAGTACATTTTACTGAACTGTTTTATCTTTACACCACTTGCTAGCCTCCTGATCTACTATATGCTTCAGAGTTACCTGTAAGGCTATTGCTTCAAGAACTTCTTCAAAGTGTTTATAGAATCAGTTTTAGCCTCCTTAGCTTTGAATTTCAGATTCACATTATTATATATGTATATGTATATGTATTGTATATATTGTATAATATTGTAACATCCTTAAAGTTATGGGGCCATGTTGCTATCTATTAACTTTGTAATTTTGAATCATTAAGTGTTTTCAGCAGTTTTCTCTTCTCATGTAAAAAATTTACATTGGTTGGAAAGAAGAGAACTGGAAATAATTCATGGTCTTCCTGTCAATGACAATACGGGAAATAGGTGACAGACAGCTATGCTGAAAGTTAAGATCTAAGATCCTGTGACTATAAGGGGAGGGGACAGTTGATACTGGAATTTTCTCCGTGCCCCAACAGCCCCTTGTGACCAATTGTAAATGCAAGCTAACTCACAACATCTTGATCTGGCAAAGTATCTCAGCCAGGAAAATGCTAGACTCTTTGGCCAAATACAAGACATTATACGGTGGCTGACTGAGGAACCTACAGATAGACTATTTCATATAATTCAGTAATTTTACAACCTTCCTTCAAATTGGCCATACTGGCTTAATAAATGCAGCCTGCCTTTTCTTCCATATTCATAGAAAAAGTAGGATGGGAAAAAGAGTCATATCTGGGCACTATAACACACATGCTACTGTTCTTCTTGTCCCATACTAACTAATTTATGTTACATTTCTTTCACTACTCATATGTTTTCATTTTCTGTTCCAATGTTTTTCAAGAACAAGAAAATTAGAAGTATTTGCTAGTCGCCACCAGCCTGGTGTGAAAAATCCCACTTGCATTGGCTGTTCACAGAGCATGAACCTAACAGAATACCTACAGGTTCATGAAATAATAATTTGATTTGAATTTACAAGTTTAATGTAGCGGAGAAGAGTATGATAGACATTAGGCATTCCTCCCGCTAAAAGGACTGCCAATAAAGTTACCAGAAACTTAAATGTCCAGTAAAACTAACTACTGTTTTATTGCATGCACACAAGGTTTCTAACATGTTTTTCTTCTGCTTTGTCAATCAGTGACATCCAAATCCAATGTCAATTTGTCCAGGTGGTCTAAGACCAAAGAAGCCAGGTAGAAAAAGATATGATAGAAAACTTATTAGGGTGTCATATTCCAGCTACACCATATGGAACAGACGAAGTGTGCTGGTCGTTATACTTGGGTCATTAAAAGCTCATGTTTGTACTACTGATGCTCAGACCCATGAAAATGTGTTCCTTTCTTATGCATTATTTGGTTAGATAAAGAATCAGGCAGACAGTATCAAGGAAGAATAAGTCTTTGCTATGGAGCAATGATGAAAAACTAGGATAGTTGGATCAGTCAATTTTGGTTTTGCTCAGTTTCTAATTTTGCCAACCTTAGTTTGTCTCAAATTGCATCAGTTTGCTATTTTTTAAAGTCACCATGAAAATTCCTATGTGTTTTTATGCACCTTTCTCTGAAAATATAGATCAGTATAAGTCATTTTGCCTAATGTACATGTTTTCTGCTTACTATTTCCTCAAACATCGTGCATTTTTGTACATTGCATTTACTAATCTACACATCTTGTGCAAACTTTACCAAATACAAGCATTTTAACACTTCTTTTTTTGAGAGCCATAACACAAAACTTAGGAAAGTGTGAACATTCAAACATAAATACATTTCAGTTAACTCATTCATTCATTCAGGAAGTAATAGGTAAGATTACATTAAAATGTAAAGGAAATAAAATTCTTCCCTATCCATATTCACAGTAGGGATGGAAAGAATATTTGGTGTTATTTACTTCATGGCCAACAAATGGGCTTCCTAACACTTGGAAAATCTAGTCTGGAAGAATAAGGCAGTGGTGAGAGTTTTGCTGGATTTTTTTTTTCCTGAACACTTTTTTTGGTATAAAACCCCAATTTCAAGAGAGACATAGGGAGGAGTTGTACAAGACTACTGGGATTTTTGTATAAAAACAGCATAATAAAAACAAAAACTCTCTCTCCCCACAGTCCCACTCCCATGTCTGGCTGCAAACAGTATTTTAGGTGTGGAATACTGCATGCAAGGGCAAAACAGTAAAACGCTTACATCCCTAATTCCCAGCAATCTTCTTGAAGGAAAGACCATGAAAGAGGTATGTGCCCTATTTGTGTTGCCCTTTAGATAACTGCGGCGGTCCAGGCTCTTCCATAGTTGACTAGAAACATTTCATTTCGCGCAAGAATCTTAGGAAGCAAATGTAACAAGCAAAGCACAGTTCTGCTTGCCTGACAACTCCGATTTATTTCAAAATAGTTCCGAGTGAATTCTACCCCTGGGCTGCTGCCTTACATATCTCAAATTACTGATGTTGCCAAAGTTCACTATTTCTGCAGAAAGTTTGCAAAACACTCACTCGCTGTGATTCATATTATACCATTACTTTGTCAGCTGTGGCAGCCAACAATCTGTTTTGAGCCCCTTCAAAATGCTAGTTTAAGCCATTAAACATAGCAAATAGTTTACTTGAAGGAGTGTATCTTCTCATACCTATGTACTTTTTCCAAAGCCCTCTTTCAAGTGCTTTTATCAACTGAGGCAAGAGAGATGGTTCAGAGAACAGCCTTTTTAATAATGACTCCCACCCATGTAGAATACCTGCCCCAGAGATTGTCAAATTGTCAGACCAACAGCTGTCAAATTGGAATGAGTTTTTTTGTTAAAGAAGCTATATTATTTGATTTTGTTAGGGAAAGGTTAACGTATAGTGGACAAAATAGTAAACAATCATGGAGTGATAATTGGAAATTGGTGATTCAGAATGCAAAAGAAAAATCAGGGTACGAAGATGTGATAAATTTGATTAAAGTTATATCCCATATCTCTGAAAATGCTTCTTGAGCTAAAAGGGGCCTTGATCCTCTGTCACCAGTGTGTGCGATGGGGAGTGGGGGAATAGATAGGTGGAAAAAGCAGTTGTTATTTTTTTCCCCTTGTGATAATATTGTAATATAGCATATATTTATATATCATGCCCTTTTGTATACCAGGTGGTAGTGACAATTCCCCCATACATTTAATGAACTATCTTAGTGCTATTCAGTGCTTTCAGAACTTAATACTTACATTTTGCTTTCATTTTTACTTTGGGTTCCTGTGCTATATTCCTTTTATATCTTACTGCTGGTTTTATCTTGTTATTATGTGGTATTTTTATCATTCTTTACTGTTTTGTATTTTACAGATCTAATTTACCAGTAATCTACCCAGATAACTCTGGTGACTAAAATGTTAGAACTGTACACAATTTTCATGAGAGTCCTTTATAAAAAGCTCATCCATTTCAAACTTTGCTCATTGTTAATAAAAATTTTTGGACCTGGCGGTTATATGAAACAACCTGTACATCAATACTTCTGGAGCAAAATTATCTCGGCAAGTAATTCTCACCCTTGTACACATGTAGAAATGTATTTCTTCTGTGATTAATACACAGAAATGCTGTTCAGCTTGCAAACAGATATGAAAGAATCCTTCCATCTGCCCACACCTGCACATCTTTCCATCTGCCCACACGTGTGCATCATCCACACCTGTGCATCATGTCAGCTGGGAGCGTTGGCACATGTGACTATGATACTTGTGGTATGTTGTTTCCTTATGAGAAAGAGCAGAATAAGGCTATTCCAACTGCCCTTCCTGCCACTCATTTGCTCATTTAAAGGTGTTGTTATTTACATAGCATGAAGTATGATTCTTCTATACAATGAAATACAAATGAAAATATTATCATATACAAAATATACAAATGAAATATTATCATGGCAAATCACATTTCTGAACACCAGAACCTCAGAAATCACAGACAAAATTCTCTCCTTCCCCAACTCTGCCCTGTATTTGAACATTATAGGGAGCATATAACCCCCACATTAAAACAGCTTTGCCGGCTACCATTTTTGTTTCTGGACACAATTCAAAGTGCTGGTCATGAGCTATACCTGTTTCTTGGAAATTAACAAATTGATTCCCCTAACACATATGTTTTTGTCCCATAATAGTTACATTTTGGTAGGAAGTAATGACAAGAGTAAATTTGGCTTTGGAAAGTTCCTTGATATTCAGGGATATGAATGTCCTTTTGAATTATTTACCTGTTTCTTGGAAATTAACAAAATGGCTAATGGAAGTGGATTTTCCATGCCCTTTTAACTGCTGAAAGACTGATACTTTGTTACTGGAAAGATAATTTTTCTCCACCTGTGATTCAATGGATAGATATTTCAAGACATGCAACATATGAAAGAATCATATATAGAATAAATTTACAAATGGACTTAAATTTGGACATTTGACCAGCTTTTATAGAAGCTTATAACTAATGTGGTTGTTCTTCCTCTTGTATTTCCTATCCTGGTTTTGTTATACTTGCCCTGGGCTTCCAGGACCTAGCCTCAGACTCAGAGTCTGAGGCAGCAGAACCTGGTTTGAGCCCTGACCCAGAGACTGCTGCAGCAGAACCTGCAGAGCAGACAGCACCACCACCCTCTCAGGGACAGCAGTGTCAGCCCTAGCAGGGAGCCCTGCTCACTCTGACACAGAGAATGATCTAGTCGTATCTACCTTCATCCAGCGTAGACACCAAAAGGGTCTCCTGCATCACTCCCAGTGAATTTATGCCAAGCACCAATTAATCAGGCACCAGCTGCGCTGACCCTGGAACCTATAAGAACTGAGCTTTTCCCCTCTAGTCTTTGTCAGCAATCAACTGACCATTTCTCCCGTGCATATTTCTATTCGCTGCCCTTGCCTGCGTTTCTGCCTTTGACTAGTGTTTGTTTTTGCCTGCCTCTGATTTATGGACATTGTTGGGATCATTACTGCTTCTCATTTGCAAAGCTGTTTCCTTGCTTAAGTAAACTGACCACTTAAGTTACTTCTAAGTTTCTGACTTGAGTTTGTTATCAGCTTCTCCTGGCTGCCAGCCCAGACCAAGCTTGGACCGAACTGGAAGATTACTATATGTAACTGAGATCCCTTTTGGCCCCAACACAATTTTTGGCAACATTCAATCCTCTGAAGCACTAGGATTAGAAGCAGCTAAGACTTCTCCCAGAGGTTTATGTTGTTTATTGTGTTTCCCTTGAGCCATGCGCCTAGAGTGCCACTGGCCATAACCCAACATGTGATGCCCACCTAGAGTTCTGCTCAGCAAGTGAAACCATAGCTACCATGTCTCCTACTAGAGCAAGAGATGAAGGCAAGTTTCACAGGTTGCAAGGTAGAAACCTTAACCTCCCTATCTCCAGAAACATTCTTGAACATTCAATACATGCAGACACAAAGCTCAGAGTATTGAAAGACCTTGTTTATTGTCATTCAGAAGTGGGAAGGTATGTTCTTTTGTTTTTGAAATACTAATGAAATACTCGCTAGCACTACTTATTAATTTAAGATAGCCTGCCTTGGTGTTACAGTTGGCCAAGAAACCACTGAGCTTGGCAGGGACGGCCTCCAATTCAACAGTAACAACAAACATACACTTTTTGAAAAAAAGGAGAAGAAGGGCACTCCTGCCAGGATCATCATCTACTCTACAAAACCACAAATTCCTTCATAGAATGCCAGCAACATTCGGGACCACAAATGCTAGCATCTATTTTGTTGACTCAGTATATTTCTAAATTGCTGTTTGGGTTTTAAGAATATGTTAGAGCATCAGAAGTAATCAGAACACAAATGTGATGTTTCTCATTCAATAGCTTGTGCTTGTTTACAAATGAATGGCCCAGAAAAGATTGTTTTTACAGGTAATATTGCAACTAGTCCAAACTTTCTCCCAGTTTTGTGTTTTTTGCTCAGGATCCAGCAATTCCATTCTCCATTTGAATTGACAGGAACCTTATTCTTACAGGTAGCAAGAGTTAGTTCCTTTGAACTGATACAATCACTTTGGCAAACATGGTCATCTGTCCTCAAGTAGACATGCACGTAAAACTCTGCTCCTCACAGAGTTTTTTGTAAAATTTACTAGATGTTTAAACTTCACTCTTTTATATTCTAGTTCCTGCAGAAAACATTGCCTCCTTGAATTTAATAATAATTGGTTGCTTGCTGCTTTTGTAAAGAATTAAGGAGCTGTATTCCAAGGTAACATTAAGTAGAAAATACTATTGTAAATTCTGTGACCTCTATCCAGTCGGAAGGAATTCAACTTGTGTTCCAAGGAGGATGGAAGTGGTGGAAGGGCACACATTTGTTACGGATGGAGGATTCTTATCTGGCTTAAAAAGTAAAAAGTAAAAAGCAAAGGATGGCTGGAGCAAAATGTTCTTGGCCAGTATATTTACTGGCATGGGCACAGACAGTCTGCTTCAGACCTTCTCTGCTCATAATTAATAGGCTTCATGGAGTTTTCTAACATTTCAATATCCTGGAGATGCTACAAAATGAGAGTCATATAACACTCAGATAACTGTTAATTGTCAATTTGTTGCCAAAAATGACAAAAGCAACTAGGTAGGTAGACTTGAAAATTAGTAGCTAAGAAATAACTTTTTTTTTAAGTACCAGAAATAGCCTTGTTTCAGCTTTAAACTTGAAAAAGGCGAGAATCTTTCATCTCCTGGTTAAAATTTTCAGAAATAATATCTGCAAGTGCTTAGATACATACTACATCCCTTTGTTCTTGGACTTCTTGAGTAGGATCATATTTCAACCTATTTTTAAAACCTTCTTCCCTCAGATCTCTTTCTATTTTGTAATCATCATTATCTGATTAAGCTTCACAAAATCTCTGCAAACTATCCTAGTTTTCCCAGTGCTTAGCCTTTGTGCAATTGTTGAACTAAACAGATGGCCTAAGGCCACCCACTAAATCCTATTTGGATCCAGGTGTTCCAAGTCTTATTTTAATATTTTGACCCCCTAGACCGTGTTAGGTTTAGGGAACATGTAGATAACAATTATTATTTGATTGTGGGCTGAGGCTCTCTGCCTAATCATGTTATTCCCCAGGTGCAAAAAAATATCCATGAATGAGAAGAAAGACAGTGTGAAAGTCTAGTTTAGCTTAATGTCTGCATAAGCTTCATCTTTGACGACTGGAAAAATAGAATGCCACTGGTATAATTGGGATCACAGGTGTGATGAAAACACAGATTTTGACAGGGTATGAGAGCAGTGCAAGGAGCCGTGGTGGTGCAGTGGTTAAATGCCAGTACTGCAAGCCACAAGATTGTGAGTTCGATCCTGCCCGGCTCCAAGGTTGACTCAGCCTTCCATCCTTTCACAGGTCGGTAAAATGAGTACCCAGCTTGTTGGGGGCATGTATAGAAATGTTTTGAAATACATGCTATTTGTAAGTTGTTCACCGCCTCGATCCATATGGAGAGGCGGGATACAAATAAATGAATAAATAAAATAAAAAAATAAAGTGCATGAGAAAGGAAGAAAACTTGTGCAGCTCCATCTGCTGTATTTAGTATGTGATGAATATGCAACTAAGAGTAATGGCTGCAGCTATCGCATGCCACTACTTCCTTTCCCTCAGCAGCAGATGAACCATCAAAAGGATAGGCAAAGGAATTTATGTCAAACTGGCAACTCTAAGTTAGCTGCATATTCAGTGACATACTCCTCTGAACCAATAAGGCAAGCTCAAATATTGAGGCAGAATGACAGGTATGCAGCAAAATCCTGCAATTAAAACTTTCTGGACACTGTGTCTTGGGGCTGCATCTTACATAATAACCTCAATACAGAGAAACACATGAGGTCTCTAGTATTTGTAAAGCTCCCTAGGCATTACCTACATGCAAGGCAAGTGGGTTTGCATTTGTCAAACTATAAAAAAAGGGAAGGGGGAATGTATTTGACAAACTGTTTTGCTATGATCAAATGCATAAAGAAGTAAGGCATACAATTCCACACCCTTGAAAATAACTCTTCAGAAGTCACTAGGTTACCTGGAGTAACAAAACAAAAATCTATTGATCTGTCATCTACTTATATGTAAGCAAATTCAAAAGGGAAAGGGTTTCATTATATTTAAGATAAAGCATGCTGAAGACTGTAAAGTCTTTACAATGAAGACAATAATCTTACCGGACTTCTCTGGATGCACACATTTGATGGCACAAGTACACCATGAAAGATATGCAATGATGGCATGAAAAAGACTGCAAAGAAACTGAAATTTTGTCATGTTAATTCTTAAAATGTGCCTATTAGCTTATATACTGAAGAGTGAGATGTCTGAATCACCAGACTTATACGCATCAAAAGGGAAAAGTTTCTACCTATTTAAAATCCTTTTTGATGCCAAATAGAGCCGAGAAGACACAAGGCAATCTGGTGAGAGAGGCTAGTATAACAGCATCTGGTGGGGCTGATTAACATTTCTGCTGTTTTGAACCCAAACATTAGATACCATTGTGGAATGTGGTTTGGCTGCTGCTGCACTTCAATATTTATGCAGGTTTGAGGGTTTTTTATATTATTATTAGAGCTATTCACATGGCCATATGCCAAACCATCTGATGTGTGGGGGGGTATAGCAGTAGATTCTCCTACCCAAATCTCTAATTGCTTTTAAAATCTCTAGTTGCAGGGAGTAACTTTGTGCAACATTATTTCCATCTGTAATGGACCAAAATAGATTCCCTTCACATTAGCATGGGAAAATACGGACACAAAGTGGTTTTTCTCTCAGTGACCAAGTATAGGTGCAACCAGCAACAGCGGATGTGGAAGGAGCACTTTTAGAAGCAAAACTTGGCGTTGCTGAAAAACTGGCTTTCCAGTTTAATTTTTGCATAAGAAACAGAATATTCATTTCCTCTGGAAAAATGGAATCTAAATGCTCACATATCATACTTTGATGTTCAACAGAATTTAAACCCCTTAGCATTTACAAAGAGGTACATAGGACATGTATTCTCATCTTTCTTAGCATGTGCATTTATCAGCACATATATAATACATGATTATTACGGCCAGCTGAAAACTCATTGCAGGGCAACATGAACTCTACAAGTTGCTGGGCTCCAGTACCCAGTAGCCTAAGCCAGCGCAGCCAAAGGTGAGTGACACTGTGAGCTACAGCCCAAAAGTATCAGGAAAGGACTACTTTTCCACTCTTGATCTACACTGTCAGTGGCTCTTTATAGCTTTCAGAGAGGCATCTTTCCCTGTCCATTCTGGAGATATTCTGGGATAGTTTATATTAGGGATGGGACGAATCCAGAATTTTCCGAATCTGAATTCGAATCTCTGGAAGGTTCTGGGGATCCATGAATCTCACGAATCTCGAATCCTTCAAATCCTTTTTTCAAAAAGAGTTTAACAAGCAAGGGAAAGAAGGATAATCTTGGGCAAGACACACTCTCTCGGCCTTAGCAAAAGCCTAGGCAAAGGCAAACCTCCCTCTGAAGAAATCTGGCCAAGACAATTGTCATAGTTTTGCCTCAGGATCTCCCCAGATTGAAAATGACATGGAGGCCCTTTCTACACAGGCAAGAAAATGTGGATTAATCCCCCAAATTTTTATACTGAAAGATACACATAATGAGAAAAAATAGGAGACAAAAGTAAACAATTTCAAAGACTGAATAAATTGATCTGCAACTAAACAACTTAGATTGGCCAACCCACTTTCCAGGATGGATTTTAACTAGATTCGAACAATGTCAGGGGTCCATCCTTGTTAATTAACCTTAGAACAAGTTTAATGGCATATATTCATTTATTTATTTATGGCAAATGATAATTACATGTGGGAGAGGGATTAACACAGAAGAGAAGGAATGATGGAATGGTAGTCCACTATACCATAGCTGATTCCTTACCCAAAATCAAGAGTTAAGAAATATTACATTTGCAGTCTCCTAGTTCAGCGGTATAAATTATTATTCCTGTAGTTAAGAGTGGCTTAACCTTGACTTTACAGTACTTCAGTGTGGCATATCCTGGTGTGATACTGATTTCTTCTTCCTTCCTTCCTTCCTTCCTTCCTTCCTTCCTTCCTTCCTTTCTTTCTTTCTTTTGTTTGCAACAAGAGCAGCATTAAGCTGATCTTATTGTTTGTTTGTAGCCAGTGTGTTACAAATACTTCCATCAAAATTCATGAGGTGAAATTATAGCTTGTGGGTAAGGTTCTTAAATTGATCACAGAAAAAAAAAATGAAATCATCCTCCAAATTCCTGGCAGCTACTGGTACTGACTGAAAGTTCTGTTGTGATTACTTAAATCACAACTGTTAATTGTACTTTCATTTTAACTGAATTCAGTTTGGGTAAATTTGCACTTATGATATTGTTCTATTGTATAAAAACAACCAGCACTGTACTGACCACCCAGAAGCACAGAACTAGAATCCAAGAGGAAAAAAAAGGACTGTTTAGTTATACATATGCTTTTGCTTATATAAGGCTCAAGAAAACTTAAAGTGAGCTTTTGAAATAAAAATAAAAATTAAAAACCCTGTTAAAGTTAGCAATGCAAAATTTTCAATCATCTGGGTGGAGAAAGGCACCCATATTAAGTATAACAGGAATATGCTACGTCATGGCAGTCAGACCTCTGTGGAAATCAAAAATATTACTTTACAGCAGTCTTCAGACTCTGTTGTAAAGAACATTCTTATATCCCTGTTTTAATCTCTCCAACAATAAACAATAGTTTCATCTCATCCCGTATTATTTGGGTAATAGGACAGATGCAGGATTTCTAAAACAACAAGCCTGCTCTCTCTACAAACATACTTTTCTTCTTTAGGGTAAAGTTTGAAAAGCTAGTTTGGTGATTCTGCATTGCAGCCAGGAAAAAGAGAATGAATTGTTAAAGGTACTACTTAGCTAGTGTTTGTAACATCACCACACTGCAAATCCTTGGAGCAGATATGTATTTGTCTTTTAAGGTTTTTTTTAAAAACTGAGAGATATTTATATTTAGCAACAAATAATTGTCACTAAAACAGCTGGCCTTCCCAAAGTAAATGGGATAATGAAACACTAATTGTGTTGCCAATATAGATGTCTGTTCAACAAACTGCAAAAGGAGGATCATACTGTGAGTATAGAAGCTGTCATGCCTGCTCCCCAATTATTGTTTTCACCCTTCCCCTCTTGTCATTCTCAAGGACTTGGAAGTAGTTGAAACCACTATCTTTCATACCAGCAAAAATACATGACCTTGCCATCCTGCAAAGGTAGTCTTTCTATTAAATTCCCGAAGTGTTTAGAAATATTACACTATCAGACTTGCAAAATATAAACCACAGAATGACAGTCTGAAATCCCAGGCAACAGAATCTATGTCGGAGACCTTGTGAGAAGTTAAAATGACAGCTCTTGGCATGTGTGGATAGGAGAGCTCTCATTGTCCGATGTGATCAAGTAATGAAGGGGGGACTTCAAGGTACATGCAGACCCAACAGTCCCCCCTTAAACCTGGAGGCAATAATGATCAACAGTAAAATAAAAATGCAATTGATAACAAAAACAAGGACACAGAAAAACCAAAGTCAGATACAACCTGACCTCCATGGGAGACTCAGCTGAGTCCCCTCCTGCTGTCTTTCTGAGGGCAGGCAAAGGCATTTCTATTTAGGCAGGCCTTCAGTTTTTAACTTATTAAAGTAGATGAAGCATTTAATGGGCTATGTAGTGTCTGTGCTTTATTATGTTTTAAATTTGTTTTCAATTTGTGTTTTTAAAAACAGAACTGAGTGGTTTAATTTTTAACTTTTGTATTGATGGCTTTTTAGTTGTACTTTGTTTTAAGTGGTTGTAAGCCACCTTGACTCTTGTGCTGGAAGAAGAATGGTGGGATATAAATTAAATGAATTAATGAATGAATGAATACATACATACATACATACAACCATCCGTTAAAGAATGTTTCAAGGCCTGGACAAATAAAAAAGTACGGGGAAGGAGAACGAAAAATAATAAGGCATTAAGTAGGACATCTTTCCATTTTTGGAAAGGAGCCATAACAGAGAAGATTGTTTCACGTGGTCAATATTGGATACATCTCAGAAGGCTGCTGATAAGGTTCTTAATATTTAAGACAGGCTTGTATACAAAATGCTATCTCCCCTGAGGTATTCTTAGATTTATTGGGGGGAGATATGACCTTTACATACATGTACTCTACAGTCAAGATGCATCCCTCTGCTACTCTCCAGAATGTACTTTGTGCACAAAGACAAAATCTTTAAAGGCATGGAAGTTAAAAGTCAAAAACAGGGAGCAAAATAGGGACAATGTTTTATTAAAGGAATCAAAGTGCTAAGGAAAGTGAAGGACATTTTTACCAAGGCTGCAACAACCTATTTTCTTGCTGTCCTTGAGGAGATGAGGTGGGGGACTAGGGAAGTTGTCACAGCCCACATTCCAAGAGGTCCTGCTGGGTGCCAAGTCATGCTGGCCTTGAATAAGCATTAACTAAATGCCTGAATAAGCATTACTCTTTTTGGGCTGCATTCAGCCATCTTCCATCCGGGCAAGCCTGTTCTACTTGGTTTTAAAAAATTCCATAGCTTAACTAGACTGTGGGTCAAGTTGAAACTGACCTTGTATTCTGGAGTCATCTTATCCTGAACTTTATGGTAAGCCTGAAGATGGCTCCAGAATAAATGGTTTTATGGGCCATAGCCACAAGGAGGGTCATAATGTGTCTGTTCCAGTTAAGGTAGCTTATATTTATTGGAGCAGAAGTGTAAAAATATTTGGAGGTAAAATGAACCCAACGGATGTTTTTGCTGGCAAGAGACTCCTAATGGCAACTGTGTTGGGAAAGATAACAGCTGAGCACTCTTAAGTGGCAAGTTGCTTTCACTTTGTGAAAAGAGCATCCAGTACTTTGTGATTAATTAGATTATAAGTGGCTTTCTACTTCCCACCCAGATCATTTGGCACTCAAAGGAATGTGTTTATTACTGGTAACCAGACTGAAGCTAAGAAATTTATTAAGAAGCCTTGTCTAAAAATTCAGCCTAAAAGATTAACGCTTCTCTCATCTCAGCCCATTCATACTTTCCTGAACACTTTCTTCTGCTTTTTTAACCATATTTTCTACTGGCAAGTGCAATTTAATTGGAACAAAGAAAGAGAACATTGCTCTACCTTCCAGTTCAATTCCACAATGACAAAATACTGCTAATCTAAAACCAGTTCTTCTGGAGAAATAAGGAGAAATTCCAGATGTTCTCCCTCTTCTGAGGGATACTGTTTCTTTCAATGTGGCAGGAGCACAACCCAGGTCTTAGTTTTGTTGGTAGTGATGGTTGGTTTTTAACTGGAAAGGTTTCTGCCCAAGTATTGAGGAAAGTGAGTGCAGAAAACAAAACAAGGAAAATAAAACAAGAACAATGTTAATTATGAATAAGTCGGCCTTTCAGAACTGTGTAGGTTACAAGAGGTAAATGAAACAGGGCTGCCCACTCAGACAGTAAGAATGCCTATAGCAGTAAGCTCTTCATTCAGTACGTTCTTATCATACTAACACAATCACCAGTCCCACAGAAAAAGAAATCATAAAATCATAGTGCTAGAAGGGAGCTCACACGTCAACCAACCCAACCTCCTCTTCAATGCAGAAAATCTAGAGAGTATCCTCAACAGGTAGCAGTCTAGTCTCTTTCGGAAGATGTCCGAGGAAAGAGACTCCACCAGCTTCCTTGGTTCCATATGTAGTTCCCCATCCTGAGCCTGTTCTTTAAAAACTTTCTGTTTTAAACTATGTCGGAATAAAAAGTGGTTTGTTTGCCAGCAGGACAGCAAGGAGGGGGCCATTCTGGCCTCCCTGGAAAAAATTCCAAAATCTAGGGGCAGTCACCAAGAAGACCCTATCCCATGTCTACATCAACCATTCCTGTGCTAGTGGTGGGACTGAAAAAAGGGCCTCTCTTGAGGATCGCAGGGCCCAGGCAGGTTCGTATGGGGAGATATGGTCTGCCAGATAGCCTGGACCTGAGCTATATAGGGCTTTATAGGTCATAACCATAAGAATAAGTTAAGTTAAGTTAAGAGATACCATTACAGTACAGAAGGAATAAAGAGCAAAACTATCCTTTATTAAGTTACAGTCCCCCCTCCACATTCCTGCATCTGATCTTCACAAACCTGATTATTCACAAGGCACATCCTTGCCTCTTCCCCTCCTGTCATTCCATTGCATTCCTCATCCCAGGCTTGCAAGGCTTGTGTTTAAAATGGATGTTGTTGTTTTTTCCTTTTGGGTGAGCAAAGCCTCCCCCCTCCAATACTGCTGGAAGTGTGTCCTCTTTGCCACTAGCTGCACATTCTGCTGTGTAATGGCTGCTTATTGGTCCGGGGCTCTCTTTGCTCCTACCTCTGGAAGGAATCTCTGGAATGCCAGAACTCAGCACTCCACTCTTCTCTATCTGTGGGGAAGGTAGCAGTATGCCCTTTACCTTGTCTTTTTTTCTTTCCCCCCAGGAGTGCCACAGCCAGAGGCAACGGAATGGGAGGGTGGAGCTCCAGGGGGAATGAGAGGGGGATCACGGGGTGGGGGTTATTTGTGGTTTCTCCATTTTCACAAGGGTTCTGTTCCCCAAACCTTCATGAATGTGGAGGGGTCACTGAAAAACTGTAATGCAATGCAACATTACAGGTAGCAACTTGTTTGTTGCTGGTTACTTAGAAGACCTCTGATTTAAAAGTGCCACAATATTCTTAGTTATTTTTACTGCCAGAAACTATCCCAGTTACTTCTCTGCGCATTAATAATTAATATTTAGTTCTTGTTCTTTCGAAATGTTCAAGGCACTTTCTTTTGCGTTAGCTGCCTTACAACCATCATGTATTATCTGGGTATAATCCTACAACCACCCTCTAAAGTAGGTCAAAATTATTATCCTCATGTTACTGACAGTGGGCTGAGGCTAAGATAAGACAGCGATTTGCCTAAAGCCACCTCATGATCCATGGGAAAGGTGAGATTCACCCTAGAGATTTCATTTGTAGCTTAGTTTCCTTACAGGTGAGCCTGGGCTGTGTAGCGTGACCAAACAAATCTCAGGCAATGTGTAGTTCAGCTGCTATTAGCCTTAATGGTTCCACAGCCACAGGATAATTAAAAACTAGTGAGAAAGGGTATAACTAATGTTTACTGGAGTCTCTCTTAATCTTGAAGGACAGGTGCTTTCTTGCTAAATCTTAATGGTTGCGGCAGGGTTCCAGCAACACTGCACCACAGGTGGAATCCAATTAGCAGCGGAGAAATCCCCAAAGCAGAATTATTGGTGCTTTTTAATGCAATGAGATAAAATGAGCCCAGAAGGAATGCGTTAGTATGGAAGTAGAATTTCTGGAGATTGTGAAACCATATCGTGGAGAACAATCCCTCATCTTTTAAAGAAAAAAAAGTTGGATAGGGGGAGACTAAAAAATGTGCAACATGTTTTTAGAACCCTTTACTGATCTAAAGTAACATTGGGTCTTTGGCCATTTCCGCATGGCATTGCTGTCCTGTGATGGGGACACACTGGCAGCACTATACAAGTACTGCTTTTGCACATTGTCATCATGGTCCTGCAGCCAGCACATCCCACCCATTACAATCATGGGGATATTTGCTTAATGGAAAAAAATCCATTCCACGCCCGTGATCGCATGACGCTTCTGTTACCACTGGCCATGCAGAAAGGGGCAGAAGCATGATCTATGCACTTCCTTCCCCAGTGCAGCATGAGACAAAGGCTGGCTGCACTGAGGAAAGAGGGAGCATGTCGGTTGCAATCCCATCCACAGGCAGTCAGATGGGTCCAGAAGGGACAGTTTGCGTTGCACTCTTTTCCCAGCAAAGGCACTGCCAGGATGGCACCAGACAATGACAGGAACCAGTAAGGTGTGGAAATGGCCTTTGGCATTATAAACTGCATTATGTACAACAGGATTTGCTCATAAAATTACTGGTTCTGGGTGTATTTTTTTTAAGATATAGCTAATTCAGCTGATAATTACACATTTACTAATGAAATTTACATTTAAATATTTTCAGTTTGTTCCAAATGGAGCTACAAGACATTGAACTCTAAAAAGTCTTAACAGCTCAGCTTTGTCAGGCAAAACAGATAATCTGTGTCAGAAATCTGCACAAAGCATTTCATATATACATTAGATATATATTACAAGATCTCTATCTATACATGCATGCCAAAGTGCGCCACCCCTCCTCCTACCTACACATACAGTAATATATGCTAAAATTCAGTAGTCATCTATTATCTGGAGAATTATAGAAACAAAGCAAACACATATACCACTTAAAAACTCTGAATCTAAGAAGCCTGGTAAAGCAACACTTATTATGCAAGTAAATACTGAACAACACAGCACACTGGAGAAGCAAATGGGACAAGTTTATATTAATGAAGTCCCCTCTCCTTTGTTTCCAAAGGAGACCTGATGTTCTACAGGGCATGGTTTTGAAAGAACCACTCCCCTGGTCTCCCAGATGTTCTGCCAGTTAACTGTAGAATGAAGCAGAAATACAAAGCAATCATAACTTGTAATCAGCTTCAATCTAGCTCCCTAAGGAAGATGGCATAATTTACTTTGAGATTATTTGTGCAGTGCAATTCAGAATGAAATCTTTGCAAATCAATTAATTAAGACAGGGATAACTGTTCAGATCATCACACACACTCCAACTAACTTGAAAGCAAGTAGCAGTTGTTTAGGCATGCGCAGAACAGTTCACCACATACATGCACAAAAATCTATACACTGGTTTGTAAAAATAAGCTTCGTTTAAGGAATTTCACAAATAACTAGCTACTACCAAGAATTATTTAACACAATTTTAAATTTTGTATACAGAGGGTAATCCTGAATATAGCTCCTGCTCTTTAGAGCTTTTACAGTCTAGGACCAATTTCAGTACTAGTGATTCTTTTTGGATTCTGAGACAGAAAGGTCTGCATGTACTGAATACTAAACATATCTGCATACATCTCCATATTTGTTTAGGACACAGGATGTATTCTTGTGAAGGTCCTTGGGTGTTTCAATTAATCAGAGAAAATTTCCACCCTACTCATTTGGAAAATTGGTATATTTATGGAAAACACCACTCTATCTTCCTCCATAGCCAACCTGCGAAAGAATTGTGCTGGGATGCTGTCCTTCTGCTGCTCAGAAATATCCCTGGCAGAAAAAGAGAATATGCTGGCTGTGATGTCGTGTCAAACAGAGGTTCCAGAAAATTTGATATAGTGGTATTTGTATTATTTACTAACTGGTATAGTAGTTATTTATACCAGTTAGTGTACCAGTTAGTAAAGATTTATCTAAGACAAGGATGAGAACTGTATGGCACTCCAGACTTCACTGGCCTGCAACTCTCATCAGCCGTGGCCAGCATAGCAAATGGTAATAACTGATGGGGAGTGCAGTCCAACTTCATCTAGAGCACTGTAGATCTACACTGATCTAAGAGATCTTCTTCGGAAGATATCTCTCTCAGTTTTCTGTAGCCCTCTTGCCCAGGCTACGCCCTACTAAGAGAATGCTCTGAGTACTGTTTCCTCCAGGATGCAATGATTTTCTCAAAGAGACATCATCCCAGGAGCAGTAACCCTTAGCTAGTATTCTTTAATCCTTCACAGCTCCACAGCAAACTGTGGGACCTGCTTACAGAGACGGACTGTTATGTTGTTTCAGGTTAAGTGGGAGTCATAAATTCACTACAACTCAGTTGTCCATTTGCCTGGAAGACCAAAGTCATATCTGAAATGTCAATTTACATCCTTTTCTTTTTAGCAAGAGAGAACTAGTTACTATAGTAAACTGCATGAACTTCTGGAGAGCTGAGCAATGCAACATGTATATCCATAAATGCTTCTATTGAGTCAATAACACTATAGAATCCTACTATATCATTGCAACAGGCAGCAACCTGGAATGTATTCAAGGTTCTTTTTGCAGATTATGACAATATTTGGTAATATGCCAGATTTAAAACAACAGCACACCACACTGTGACATTTCAATTTGTTTTCACAAGAGTTCCTTTATATTTAACCTTTTTAACTGTCATGATTTTAAAAAGCTCTCTGATACTGGCCAAGAACCTCATGGTTTCAAAAATGCATTTTTCCTGACTCTACCTAGAGATGACAGCAACTGAACCAGGGACATTTGGCATGGAGCGCTCTACACAGAACTACATTAGTCATCTTCAACGGCCAGGGTGATAAAGGCTTCTAATATAGAAGAAGGACCTGAACTCTGTAGCAGAGCATATTTTCACATGCAACAGATTTCAAATTCAATGAGACTTGGAAAAGTCTCCATTTAAAACCCTGTAAAGCTTTGCATGTGAACGTAGAAGAATCAGAGAGATCAACAACAGTGTCAGACGCTCAGCTGTGTCCATCTCTCTCATGGATGTAAGACTTTGCTGAAAAAAGGATAGTCTTTCTTGCCTCTTTGTTACTATAGTTTGTGGCCTTGTGGTCTTCTATTTCTTATTCCTTGGCTATCATGCAAGCAGGGCTTCCTGACCCCTATTTTGCTCATCACTGATACCTAGTCAGCCAATAAGAAAGGATGGAATTGTATTCTTTGAGAAATAGAAAAGCTTCCAGCATTTACACTTACCAGCTAAGTTATTATGTGGGCTGTATCAGGGAATTCCAGTGTAGCATCCACTTTAGAATTGTATTACTGTCTGCATACAGACAGAGATAAGTGCTCCATTACTGTCCCATGAGTTCATGGCACAGTATGCTTCCAAGACAGTAGCTTTATCATTTATGGTACACATTAACACATCCTACAGATCACAGTTTGGGGATCAGTACTTTAAGATAGAAGGTACTTCCTTAAATAGATTCAGATCCAAGCAGTGGCCCTCTAGCTTCTCAGGTAGAAATTACAGATTACAGGAATTACATTATTATTGTAATCTTCTACCTCCATCAGCCTTTTTTAAAAAAGAAAATGGAACAGAGAATGTCTGCTATTCAAACTGTAACAGAGACATAAATCTTCACCCAGTTGACTCACACCAAGAGAGCATGACTGCTCCAGTTGACTACAGTTATGGTGAACACTGACATTGGTTTCAGTGCCTTTGCTTTGACAGATGCTTAAAAGAGGGGAAATTTCTATCCTCAAAACTGTGTCAGACCCCCAAGCAATAAGAACACATCACCTGTAATCTAAAGCTTACAAGTCTTTGCATGCTCAAGATTTGGAAAACTAGGAAATGTTCCATATATGCCTCCCCTCAGCCTGGTCTCAGTAACAACAAGCACTCTTGATAATTTGGGTGTTTGGAATCCCTTGGAAAAGGAAAGGTCTTGGCAGTTCTTGCCCATTTGTTACAGGCTGAATACTAACAGGTCATCTTGGCATTTGGGGAAAATTAAGTAGCAGGACACAGTGTGCCTCTGAAAATGGTTTGTGTACATAACTGAATAGTTCCAGGTGTGGTGCATTTGAACCAAGCCCTGTGAGAACCGATGGCTTTCCTCCAAGTAAAAACAAAAAATTATTAAGGAAAACCACGCAATTGAATTGCTTCCTTCAGAGCTCCCTCCCCCTTTGGCTCTGCTCCAATCAGATGAATGTCTCCTTCTACTTCCTGCTTCAAGTGTCTCCACACCACACACACACCACAACGGCCACATATACCAAGCAGCAACATTCTAATGCACATCAGTGCTCAGATAACCTCATTGCTTCCACATGAGCAATTTACAAAGGAGAATTTGCTTATTTACCTGAAGCACTTCTCTCTTGCAGCTTAGCTTTGCTTACAACAGAACCTTAAAGGATATGGGCCCATGCCTCAGTTGCAGGGTCTTGCTTTATAAGCACAGGCTCAGTCACAGATATCTCATGAAAAAAAAATTAGGAAAGAAAGGAGAGGAAGATCTCTACCTTGGATCTTACAGAGCTTTTGCCAATCAGAGTAAATGACTCTAGCCGAGAAATATACTGGCCTGAGTCAATTTAAGATGTCCTCAGATGTTCACTCTTCAGATGGTGTTTGTAAAATCATTAAAAATCCAAATTAATCTGTCAGCAGCCATAACAGTAAAAGAGCACAAGAACACCAGAAAGATGCAATATTACATTCACTCATTAAACAGATGGGCCTAATACAAGGCACACCAAAGTATCCTCTCTTCACATTCATTCAGATGCTACTTACTCCTTCTCCATACCTGTGTACTGTACTGTGTAAGAACCTTTGACAGTTCTCCCTATTTAATAAGATGTAGTAGTAATTTCACTATGATTAAAAAAAAACAACAGTCCATATGTCTATGTGATAAGATACATAATTTTCTTTCATCGCAACAAAACAGTGTTCTGCATTGCTGTACCAGATATATGAGTCGTCTTCTTACATAAATTCTTGACATTTATGACTAAATCCTACTGAAGGGGGGCACAGCTTTTAGCAACCAGTAATGTCGGTAACTTTTGTTTGTTAATCTTGGGAAGCAAAAATACTAGGGGACATTTGAAGAGGCCTCCCCAAAATGTAGGTTATCTTATTACTTTTTATGTAATTAAGGTGTAAGTTTTAAAAGAATCCAAAAATAATGGGAACAAAATGAATAATGCAATCAACAACATAATGAATTACCATTCTTTGAAACATTAGCATTAATGTTTGGGGGGCTTTATCATGAGGTACACAATTAATTACTTTCAAAAATTAACTTTGCAAGCATAGGGCTGGAACAATACTAAATTCAATAGAAATCTGTCCTAGCATATAAAAATTATTCTAGGGTAATTTTTCCACATAAAATATATTCTTCCTTGGCCCATAAGATCAATGTCTCTCTATCACACTTCTCCATAGTTAAGATTTGTGACCATACCTCTAATTCCTCTGTATGAATTACTTAAACTAATCTTAAACCAAGAACTGTGATGTGCTTAGAGATTCTTAAAAATAAACAGGTTGGCATTAAACAAACAAGAAAAAAAATCTCACCTAGCCAAGAAGATCTGATATCAGCCACAAACCACCATCTCTTCATCTTCTTTAGAAACCAGAACAACGGCTTCAGGATCACTGAAACCAATATCGAGATTCATTTCATGTGTTTACAGCACCTGTCTCAAAATTCTGATCACTGACTGTATCCCAGTCTGTGAGGAGGGGGAAGAGGGATTTAAATAAACTCCCTCCCCTTCCCCCTCTGGCTCTTTTCAAATAGTTCATCTAAAGCAGTGATTTCCAATATGGAGTACATGTTGTGATACTGAAATGTAGAATTCCAGTATGTGAAACTGGAATGTACATTCCTGTACGTGATTAATATTCATCTTTGCTGCCACCACCCACTGAATTATGAATTACAGGACAGTACAGTGGGACGCTGTCCCTTCCCCCTCCTCTGGATGGGGAGTTCTATCTAGCGTTGGCGTGGGAAGGAGAGAAACAGGGTCTTTTACAGAAAGTATTTATTCAAGGCATGCAAATGAACAAGGCAAATAACACACATGGAAGGCTCCCCCCTCCCAGACACGCTTAGTTACAAGTAGTTACAAAAAGAACATATAGAAAAGCACAAATACATTCTTTAGATCAGCCAGCCTCCAAAAAAACAGAAAAGTCCCGAACGCGACTAGATAACTAGTTCTAGTACTCACAGATGTTCATAGCTTAGATGTTCTACGAGGAAGACGCCAGGAGGCGAGACCTACGGCCTGCAGCCTGCTACTGGCAATTCCTTTGTTGTTTCTTTGTTGTCCCTTTGTTATCTCTCTGCCACATGGCCTTCCAAGAAGTTTTATAACTTCTCCCTGGAAGCATCCGGAAGCATCCTGAAGATGCTCACCTCTTTCCTTTTTGATTGGTCAAGTCTCACCCTGTGACCTATGATGCTGACCCACATGACCTATGATGCTGACCCACACTAAAATGTAATCTAATCCCAACACCTCATTAACCCTTGGTTTACCGGAAGAGGGAAGTGTCCCCCTTTAGATAAGTCTAGATAATGGGAAGCCCCATTATCACACATGTATCCCCAGGAGTATGAATGATGACATTTAGGAGTATGCGAAAAAGAAATTGAAGAATGGCAGAAAAAGTATAAAGTATATGCCATTCTTGGAGGATGTCTCAACTTGATGCAGTTCTGGATTGCCCACAGCATTGGCGTTCCTGCCTCGGAACCATAAGGGAAACAGGGAGGTCAATCATAGAGATAAGAGAACAGTGACACAAAGCCAAACCTCCAGCTGACATTGATCCACAAACTTAAAAACAAAGAGTTTCTCGCACATCCATATGCACACACAGACTTAAGTTGCCATGACCCTAGCCCTGCCCACACTAGGTGGATTCTCAACCCTTGTGTGCACGTACTCTTGGCCTTTTCCGCACTAGCTTTTGAGGCCCCTCCCTAAACTGCAAACCCCAGGATTCCATAGGATGTTGAAAGTGGAAGAACAGCACTATAACAGTCTAGTGCAGAAATGGCCTTCTCGCTCTCTTCCTTATGTCCCTCTCCCTGAGGAGAGAGCAGTGGAGACATCCAGTTTGTTGTCAAATCCATCTGAGGGAGGGACATGCAGCACCGATCGCCCCTCCCCATACCTTCAGTTAGGAGCAAACCAGATTCTGAGACCTCAGACAGCGCCTAGGTAACAGGGCATGATGGGATGGAGAGCCCCAGGTAGGGCGGCTGGTCTGACAACTTGCTGTTCCTTCCATGGGTGTGGGGATGTCTCCTCAGAGCTCACAGAAGCTTTCTGATGGGGCTTTTTTGCCCTCAAAGAAAAGACATGGTGACAGGGAGGGGGTGCAATTTATGGAAATAAGCTGCTAAGGGGTACACAAGTGAAAAAAGGCTCGGAAGCACTGATCTAGATGAGTGGTTCATGACCGTTGGCCCTCCTAGTGTTTTGGACTTCAGCTCCCACAAGCCCCAGTCACGTTGGGCAACAGTAAGGAATTGTGCAAACAGAAATCCACAGCATCTAAGGGTACGAAAGGGCGAGAACCACTGATCTAGATGAATAAAGGCCCTGAGTATAAATTTAAACTCTGTTGACACCTTATTGGGCTGCGGTGGGGAAAATATGACCACTGGGAGGCGCATGGGGGTGCTATTAAAAATTGTTTTCATTCATGAAGGTATGGTGGAATTTTTTTTTCAAAACCTCTCATTTTTCTTTCTGATTTTAAAAGTCCTCTTCAGGACCTAAAACTAGGGGACACAAAATATGATAAAAATCACCCCACATCTCCTTGAGCAGGTGGCAAGGGTCAGAGGTTCAGGGGCTTCTTGAATGTTTTTAATTAGAAACAAAATAGGGATGGGGTACCAAATATACTGCCTACCCTCCAAGACATCACAGATGAAAACCAGGACATGTGTGGCCAAGCACCATCAGAGTGTGGTCAAGATGGCTACAGCTGCTAATGAATAAGAACACATAAGCCAGGAGAAGCTGCAGCAATTTGTATTTGCCTGGGCCTACTGGAAAGGGCAAGACTCTGCCCCTTGTTTCCCTGCTGAATTAATTGAATGCAAACTAATCAGTTCACAGCAATTGAAGTAAACTTAGGACTCATGGGGGAGTGGAAAGAGGAGAGACAAACTGGGACATTTTAAAAGCAGCTGAAAAAAGATTATTTAGGGCAATAGGAGGGTATGATACTGCCCAGTTTTGAAGAAAAGCAAAAATAACATAATATGCTGTCCTTGAAAGGCAGATAAAACTTTCACTAACCACAAAAGAGGCAGAAGAGTTTGAATGAAAGGTTTGAAATATCCTCTAAGATGACTAAACCTGAGGGAGATTGCCCTGTTGAAACCATCAAAACAATTACTTCCTCCATGAGCTTCCATCCATGTAAGATTTGGCACTCCAGTCTAATGCATGCAATTTGCATCTATACATCCATGAACAATCCCTCCAATTTCTTTACTAAAACCAAATAGCTGGGAACACGATGTGTTCCTTTCACAGAGGCTGTTGCACCGTTAAACCATCACCTGCAAAAAAAAAGCGGGATTAGTATTCCACATTGGCCTACCGTTTTCATAATCTCCATTAATCAGCCAGCCTTCCCAATGTTTAATTAACAAAGAAATGGAAAATCACAAAGCGGGAAGAGGTGCCAGCTAAGATCTAGAGTACATATCTCATGCCAGCTCTTTGACGCAGAAAGAATAATTCAAGAGAACACTTTTTTCAAAACAAGAAAATGATCTGTTTATAATCCTCACCTCTGTCTGTAATTTCTCTATCCCCCTACACTTTGTAAAAAGCTGTTAAGGTTTCCATTAAATACCACTGAATTTTTTAAAAGGTGTGTGTGGGGGTGGGTGGGGTGGGATGGCAGGAATGATCATAATATAACCACCCATAACATACTAAGTATGAGAGAAGTTTCAGAAGAAGTTGGGCCTTCCGTTAGAACTGTTGACCTATTTATGCATTAAAGAGATTGATTATAAATTAAAGAATTCCTTCTCCTTCCCTTCCCTTCCTGGCATTACTATTGATGTTTTGTGATTGCAGCATCCATAATCCAAACAAGTAGTGGAAGGTGCCAGCAGCTCTTTGGCACCCCATCAGGGCCAGTACGCAGGGGACTCCCCCACCTCCACAGGCATTCTAACCAATCTGCATTTACTTTGTAGGAGGATAGAGTAGGTAGAATGGAAATGAGGATTCCCTCCCCCCAACTTACTGGACCTGGCAGCATGCCAAACAGCTGCTTACACCCCCACCCCATGGTTACTGGGATTATGGGTGGTGCTATTACAAAATACCATCAGTAACTTCAGATTGGGAAGGTAAGGAGGAACAGATTGTCTAGTATTGCAGTAATTTAAAACTTTAGAAATATAGTTTAGGCATCCAAAGAAAACAGGCAGGCAAAGTTACCAAGAGAATGGGAACACAGCAAACATATGAGTTCTAGGTGTGAACAATTTCCAATGTCTCGCACTCTTCACAGTGCTAGAAATTAGGGGACTGAAGGAAAATTTCATGGTGGGGGGACAGAATTTTCATTTGGGGGGAAATGCCCCCATTTTGTTCCTCCTGTAGATACACCCCTGTCTCCTCCACCATGCATAACCCAACAGTAAAAAGATGGAGTATATAAAACAACTAATGTCATCTCACTGTGTGTGTGTGTGTGTGTGTGTGTACTGTATTCCATGTTGAAACATTCAAGATGTCACTCGAAGCCTCATGGTGTCCATGGGTAGTATACTTAATTTAAGCATAAGTTGCTCACAGACTTTAGGCTTACATCTCTCAGTCTCAGCAGCTTATCTGCTACGATGTCAGAGCAGGAGTGGACAGGCAGAGGTGACCGGCCTCTCTGGGTGATCAGAAAAGCCAAGAGCAGCCAAAAGGGCATGGCAATAACCTACCCTTCTCAATGTATTCTTACTATGCTATCATTAACACATAGTAGTAGTGTCATAACAGGCAAAGCAAGGAGATGGCCTGGACTCTGTGAAGAACAGGAATGGAACTGAAACTCCTTTTCTGGTCATCCCTTCCTGTATGAACTTCCTCTTTTCTCATTCCTCACCATTCCTCTTTTATCATACTTCACAATATTTCACCATGCAATACCCACAAGATTCCAAGGATTTCTTTATACAGAGCACCCACTGTATATGTGGGAACTCTGTTCCAGGAACCCCCCACATAAAACAAAACACATGAAGGATCATGTCCCATTACAGTCAATGGATACAACGTGTGTGCACCTGTGTCAGCCTGGGCACACACCTGCCACCTCCATCGACTATAATAGGATGAAATTCTTTGTGCAACCTCATATTCTTGCATGTGGAGGTTGCATGAGAAGAGGAGCCTCTGTAATCATGATGTCTAGAAACTTAAGGCTCTGCAACTGCAAAATCCTTCAAAGAACATCATCCATCTCATTGACCAATCAGATTAACCTTTATGACTTTACTGAGAGCAATGTTTGAACAAAATCCTTATGAGCAATCGTCTGTCTATGTGAAGAGAACTATTCTCATGCACTTAACTTCCTCCTTAAATCATTTTAGTGCTATTATATAGGGCAATATAAACTGAGTGATATAATCTGAATGAAGCATGCCTATTACCTGCCCAAGAAAGAGGTTTCAAACTGAATTTTCAAATTAGCATTCTACTGCTTGATTTACTGGTTGTATTAACTACAATTTATTAAGCTGAGATGCTCTTCCATAGAGAAGTGATCTAAAGCACAAACAGTCTAAAATTTGTACATAATCAAATGTCATATGCTGGACACACTATAAATCTTGCAATGACACAGTGCCACAAGTATATCTCCATAGGCTGGGGTGAAAGAGTCAAGGCTTCTAGATACAATTACTGTGCCTTGCAAGGGATGATTTAGTGCAGGAGGTACATATTTTCAAAACTGAGCAGTTTTATCTTTGTCTAATTAACTGATTTTACAAATGACGAAACATTTAATAGGATTCTAAACTGGGAACGAATGCCAAAGCTGCATTTGGTCTCTCCCCATCTCTGGGTATTACAAGCATAAACAAATCACCACAATAAATGCTCCTGCTATTTGCCTCCTAAATACATCCCAAAGAAAGCCTTGAAATCCTGGTGACAACAATTTCCTTCCCTCTTGGAATCTCTTCTCTGATTGCCTAAACCTTTTTGTTACATAACCCAAATTCTACCAGGAGCCCTGGTGTAGGGACCTTATAAATATCAACTCCTTTTGCATTTAGGTTGTTAGATTCCTTTAGGGAGTGAAGGTTAGACCTCAAACCTGAGAAAGTGTTATCTTGAAAAGTGTTTCAAATTTGAGGCCTAGGAAAATGGGAGGCTGCCAAGGAATACCAGGTGCTGTGTGCTATATTTCAAAGAAAGGAACTGGCAAAACCACTTCTGAGTATTCCTTGCCTAAGAAAACTCTCTGAAATTCATGAGGTCGTCATCAGTTGATAAGCAACTTGAAGGCACATACACACACAAATTGATCATATCGGAGTGTGGACAGCCTGGTCATGCAAGATATCACCTGCGTAGCAAGCTGGTTACAAGCACTCACCGTCTGGCATAGTTAATTTCTGCTTTCTTTTTCAGGCAAAGTAGTCAATCACTGTGGTCATTTCCACACTAGCCTGTTATAGCGCTATGATTCCACTTTCAACATCCTCTGGAATCCTGGGGTTTGCAGTTTTGGGAGGGGCCGGCCGCCCCCTCCCGAAACTGCAAACCTCAGGATTCCAGAGGATGTTGAAAGTGGAATCATCACGTTATAACAGGCTAGTGCGGAAATCTAGCATGTGAGCCTAAGACAGTTCTACAGCGCAAACTTCATACATTGTTATGTATGGATATGCAAGAATGTGTGTTTTAATTTAAGGCACACCCAAATAAAACACGCTCCTTGTAGCAGTGTTGTGGGGCTTCACAGATTAGCGGTGAAACTTTCCTGTGTATCACGTTTTACCGTGTGAAAAATAGCCAAGCTTTGATCATCGATTCCAAAATATCCCTCTAGTCTGTGGATATGCAAGAGAGATCTTTGGTCATTTTTGCTTAGATGTTATTCTGAGAGAGAAAGAAGTTCTGTAGATTATGGGCTTTTTTCCTTGTGATTTTATTCAGCTAATTTCCTCTTTTTGCCAATCCCTGGGGGAAGCGAGTGACAAGATGAAGGGGAAAAATCTGTTACCCAGCAACAGTGCCTTCTGTCATCACATGGCATCACTCACAGAAAATGCTTCCAACCTTTCCTCCTTCGTGAGCTGGGCAACACAGCTCTCATGAGAGTATTTTTAAGGTACAGAAACTAACATACACCCGATCTCTTAAGAGCCACTGCACATATTAGATGACAGGCTGATGTACAAACAGCGTGCAAAATGTAAACTGAAAAAGCAGATTGATGTTCCTTTACACAGAAAGTTTCCTCCGTTGAGAAAATGAGGACATCAGCAAATTAACCACACTAAGCAGGAAACCAAGTGTCTCTGTGTCTTCATTTGAGCATTTAAAGATTTGATGCAATCTTCAATTGACTGTCATGTCAGTTCTTAAAAATCAAATCTGTCATTTAAATAAAAAGTCCTTGTTCTCAGGAGAGGTACCAGAAGCAAAGACTCAAATAGGTATAATTAACCGCTTCACAATTCCCAAGATATCTAATTCTAACTATCATGACTTTTAAAGGATTGTGTCAAGTTCTTTTTCCCCCTCTCCCATTTGAAGGAAGCAATTTCAAAGGAAGGATATTGTAAAATAGATATTTGTCAGATAATTTATCAGTGCAATTAAGTATAATTTGGCATCTTGTTACGTTATATAATGGGTTCATTAAAATGATATGGAAATGACACTAATAATTTGCTGCTAGAGAAGTTTCTGCAGTATCTTTAAGAGAATGAGCTGAAAACCAAGACACCTTTTACCTCTGCAAAAAACTCAATGACAATCTGTTTTGGATCAGTGCCCCCATCTGTGTTAATGGGTCTAATGTTCATACATTTTACAGCGTTGTTGTAAGGATTACAAGGTAACATATGCAAAGTGCTTTCAGCAATCAAGAGCACCACACAGATTATAACAATTATTATTACTAATGAATCTCAAAATGCATCCTGCCAATAGCATATGGTATTATTTCTACTGTGGTCCTCAATTTCAGATAAGCTGCTCACACCCTTGACTGAGCCTATAGAAGTCACACATATCCATGGAGAGATTCTTTTTACCATTTATTTTTTGGTATTTGAAAGGTATCTCAAGTTTTAATACATCAAGGATGGGAATCAAGATGTTTTTGGACTGCAACACCCAGCATTCCGCATCATTAGCTATGCTGCATATGGTTGATGAGAGCTGCAGTCCAAACACATCTGCAAACTACATGATCCCCACCTAATCAGGAAACATAGGAGGAGACTGCTGTAGCCCATAGCAAAGTAGAAAACTCATAGCACAGCCCCGTTTGTGTACACCAGTCTAATCAGAAATAGCCTTTGGATTTCAAAAATCAGTCTCAAAATATTTCAACTTACAGTCAGAAAAGTGGCAAGGTCTACCAGTTATTACAGCAAGATCATTCTGCAGTTACCCTCTTTAGCAGCTTCTCTCAAAGCCCATCTTAATTTATCTAAATTTCCAAAGGGAAAGACATGGATTTTGTCATCTTTGCAAGTGCTACATAAAAGCTTGGCATGTTTACCAACAACAACAATTACCTTTTTCGTGATAATTAAAGTTTTAGAAAGAGGCATGCCATTTCTCATAATTTCAGAAATGTGTGATCCTTGGCCAACCAAAATTCCAGAGAGTTATATAACATGTCTTATTTGGGCTGCATCTGCCTGGGTATCAGTGCTTTGGTTATACTTGCTTGTTTTACCTTTTGTCTCTTGGAACACTTTAATAGTACATGGCAATAATACAAGATACGTCGCAAACACGTCACTTTGCACCCCTTAACAGCTTTTATCTGAAGAGCTTTAACAGCTTTACAAAACCAAGCCCCATCAACGATTTTAAATATATAATGGCCAGATAGCCAAGAATGGCTCATATACTCCTTGATAAGGAAAACATACATCCTAGACCAGTGGTTCTCAACCTGTGGGTCGCGACCCCTTTGGGGGTCGAACAACCCTTTCACAGGGGTTGCCTAAGTCTTAGGCTCCATTCCCTCCTCGGTGGTGGTGCGCAAACGCAAGCCACGTGCTCGCATCCTCCTGCCCCCTGTTCAGAAGGGACTCAAATTGCTCCCTTTCTCTGCTGCCGGGAGAACCTCCCGTCTGACCGGCCAGTGTGGGGAGGTGGTGGCAGCACAGGGGGCAGGCCCCCTCCTCACCACAGCCCCTGCCCCACTCGCCACGGAGGGGGGCGCTGAGGAAGGGCCGGGGGGCTGCAAGGCGGTGCTTTTCCAGGGGGGTGAGCTGCGCCCAGTGCAAAAGACAAAGGCGCTGAGATTCCTCCCCCCCCGGCCAGGGTCGACACTCTGGAAACTTTTCCCACACTGCCCCCCCAGCAGAAACTAGAGTGAAGCAGAAGCAGAGCCCGGGGGGGGTTCTCAGAGGTTTTTTCCCAGGGGAGACGCATGGCTCCTCTTCCCCTCCCTGCCCGCCTCCCCGTTCCTGGCTGGCGAGGCGGCCTTTGCTGGGGGGAAGCATTATAAATAATTAATAAATAATTTTATGGTTGGGGGTCACCACAACATGAGGAACTGTATTAAAGGGTCGTGGCATTAGGAAGGTTGAGAACCACTGTCCTAGATATATATACAATGCAGTTGATCTCACAGGATATGATCTGCTGACAATAGCCACAAGAACTGAGAATGCTCTCACTCTCCAGAATCCTTTTTAATACACATGAGCTTCATGAGAGGCATATCTTTTACTTATGAGGAAAGACTTATTAAGTTTAGAAATGTTAATTTGGGGTGGGGGCAAAGGGACTAAAGAGGCACACAGGAGTAGTTTTTCCAAACGACATGTTTAAAACTACATGTTTCTCCCTCCTATGACAACAGAATTTTATGGGAGTCATCCAGTGAATCAGATTAGCTAAATATTCAACACAGATAAAGGAGATATTGAAAACGAAAAAGGCATCTTTTTCCCCCCAAAGAGTACAATAACCAATTTCTGAAATTTAGCAGCAAAAGATGTGGTGATAGTCATTAGCTTTTCGGTTACTTTAAAGGGGAATTAATTCATTCTCCTAGGAAAAGGCTAACGATGGCTACAGGTTGTGATGGTTCTCTGCAGCCTCTTCATACCAGCTGAGACTGCTATTGCCTTCACTTCCTGGAGGCAAAGACAACTCTTGTCATGGCCCCCCAAATTGTTTTTAAATTGGAGGTAGGTCCCAATCTTAACTTATATCTAAGTTTTTACAAGCCAACGAAAATACAGAATATATTGCCTGAAAACAACAACAATCTAATGAAGGAGATAACAATTGGACTACCATGAAAGGGATTGTAAAATAATAAGTGAAATATTACAAAACTCGGAAATAAATACAATTGACATGGCAAGCGAAAGGCGGGGAGAGTAAATGAATGCAGTAATGCCTGTAAAGTCACCTAATATACTTGTCACTCTACTATTTTATTTTAAAAGCTGTGTAAAAAACAAAAAGAAACAGCAACGCAGTGGAAGATACAGAATTGCAACCAAAATATTCTCAAAAGAAAATGCAAAACATTTATATCTATTAAGCTTGAGGTACAGAGAGAACCTCATAATGCAAAACATGGAGTTAGGAGTATATAGTGGAGTTAGGAGTATACAGAGTATATAGTCAAATTTGCTGAAGTGAATAATTTCCCCCCCAAACACTCCCAAGTGTTCTTTTTAAAAACAAACAAACAAATAAGCAAGCAAGACACACAAATACAAAAATGAGCAACAAATAACAAGGCACAATCAGTATCACTGTTCACAAACTATATTACAAGTCTTATCTGTAAAAAAACAGAATATATTTTTCGAAGTCTTCATTTATCCAAGTGCAATGTTCCAACTGTTCCTTTGGGTTATGCAAGCTTGCTTCCCTGTTTCCTTTTGATGGCTGATATAGCTAATAAAAGGAAACCAAATGTCTGTAAAGTCAGCCACATCTATGTTTCCATCCACTTCTTTAACTTTTTGCATTAGTTTTTCTATCTGTCTTTTCTGCCGATGAATTAGTTAGGGTTCTTTCACAGTACCCAGTTATAGAGCCATGATTCCATTTTAACTGCCCTGGCTGCTTCCTATGGAATTCTAGGATTTGCAGTGTGTAGATGCTTTAAAAGGCAAATTCCAGCTTGGGCATTGAAAAGGAAGAAGAACTGTCACTATTATGATGCTCTTGTAGAAATCTATGGCACAACTGCATGTAGATTACTATGTACAGCTATCACTGTGCTTAGGAAGGATCTTATACAGACAGAAAAGGCATAGAAAAGAGAAATCAGAATGACCAAAGGATTAGAGCAACTTGCCTAAGAGGACAGGCTGCAATGATTGGGGCTGTTTACTTTAGGAAAAAAAGTAAGTAAGGGGAGACATGACAGAGATGTACAAAATTATCCTCTCTCATAATCCTATAGCCCTAGGTCATCCACTGAAAGTGAACAGCAGATGATGCAGGACAAATAAATGTACATGCATAGAGCATAGTTAAAGTGTAGAATTCATTCCCACAAGATTGAGTAATGGCTGCCAACTTAGATGGCTTTAAAAAGAGGACTGATTAAATTCAGTGAGGATGGACTTATCAATGGCTACTCCAGTATCAGAGGTGATAGGATGTCAGTGGATGGAAAGCCAAGATGGAAGGCACAGTTGCACTCACGTTCTGCTAGTGGATTTCCTACAGACAAATGGTTGGCCACTCACTGTCTGAATGGAATGTTGGACTAAACAGTTCTTCAGTCTAATTGTTCTTGGGGTCTTAAACCAGCCCCAAGGTTGAAGAATCAAGAAAATTTATGTGAGGTTCTAAAAAAACTATTAAACCTAAATTAAAAAAAAATCAAGAATATGAATAAATGATATAACTTAAGTGAAACTTAAGAAGAATGGGGGACTCTTCCTAGTCTGGGCAGTGAGCAGCAAAAGATGGACTTCCTTCTCCTTTTCGGAAGAATTTCCACACATGCCAACTAAAAATAAAAGAAAATATCTGAAGAGGCCAAAAGAAAGGAAGGGGGAGGGGTAAGGGCACCTCCTTCTTAATATAAATCTCTGTACCAGGAGTTCTTAAGCTACCTGATGTGCTGGACCACATCAAGAGTTTTTTCCCCCCAATGTGGCAAAGACCAGCATCATATTTTTGCCCATTAGTTGTTTCCTTCTTCCCCAGAAAATAACTGGCTACACAGCAGCAACCATGGACTGGCATTAGTTCATGGATCACTACTTTGGTGGCGCAGTGGTTAAATGTCAGTACTGCAGCCACAAGGTTGTGAGTTCCATCCTGCCGGGCTCCAGGTTGACTCAGCCTCCCATCCTTCCGCAGGTCGGTAAAATGAGTACCCAGCTTGTTGGGGGCAATTAGCTAAAACACATTGTAAACCATACGTGCTATTTGTAATGTATAATGTATTTCATGTTGTTCGCCGCCTCGATCCATGTGGAGAGGCGGGATACAAATAAATAAATATTATTATCATTATTACTATTCCTGCAACTTCTTTGGTTATCTCTTATTGGTGCTATTAGGAATTTGCCCCAATTAAAAACAGCTTCTTCATGTATTGACCAGACTATCGTTATGACTTATTATTGTGTGCCTTCAAGTCATTTCTGTCTCTTATGGGTAAGTGGTTCCTTGGTCAGGGAGATTGATCAACAAACTATTCTAGATAGGACTGTGGTCCTTCTGAAGTATGAATGAATGAATGAATGAATAGCACAGCATAGCATAGCTTGTGGCTGCTCCTGGATTCATTTTTGTCATGGAAGGCCAAGTCACTTTGTGTCTATAAGTGTCTTTTAGCAGCTTCTCCAGTGTATCAACTATGGCTTTTTCTGGATAGAGATAACATTGCTACAGTGGCCCATGTATTGACTACCTCACTGTATTACTGTAATGCATTTTCTGCCAGGCTACCCTTTTCGATGGTTCAGAAGCTGCAACTGCCGCAAACAGCAGAAACTTTATTGCTGCATAAAGCATGCTATTACAAACTTACAACACTTCTGCTGAAAGAGTTGCACTGAAAGAAAGTTTGGAGGCTAAATGCAAAACAGGCACACTGAGGTTCATAATGGCTTGAACTGGCTAGTGAAAAAGCCAAGTTATGTCTGGAATTTTGTGATGGAGGGGGTTCTCTTTCTTGCTGGGGTGGTTCAGACAAAGTTAAATTAGAATAGTCCATGACATGCTTTAATGAAGAGATAAAAAAAAGAAGGAAAAATAATTATTATTGCTGCACAGCAGTGAATCTCAGTGCAATTATCCAATTTTCGTTCTTTCTTTTTTAAAAGAGAAGTACAGAAGAGTCCACAGAGAAAACTACCTTTTATGTGTACAGTCTTCCGAGAATCCACATAAGACTGGCTTTTCAAACAATTATTTTAGTTGGGTCACTGACATTTTGAGATTTTTAATGGTGCGAGTCATTAGTTGAACAGGATGAAATGGGAGAAAAGCAGACAAATGTCAGGGCCCATAAAGTCTGGGTTGTACATTTTTTTCAGTCAAAAGTCAACTATCAGCTGGAATGACACACTCTTCTGGCAGCTTAGATAAGACAAGCTGCCCAAGGACAACTGTTTTTAGATATAAAAATTATCTCGCCCCACAATCATTCTGTTGAAAAAAAAACAAACCCCACTATGAGGTTCCTGCCTAAATTGAAATTTGTGGGAAGACTAAAAGACCATATTTTTCCCTAGGCACACATCATAATAAAGAATGGAGACCAGCTGTTCAATGAGGGAAAAGAGAAATGTTGCAGGTGGTTTTTTCTTTTTCTTTTTTAGCATTTTTCCCCTCTTTGCACCTGCAAAAATGAATTTCAGAGACAGCTCAGGATATTGTTCCTTCCTTCTGATTTGAACACACAAGTGAAACCCACAGAAAGCCACACTCACCCAGATGGTCACTTCCAAAACTGTCCTATCTATGTAGCAACGTATCGATGCAGGCAGAGGTAGTCCCACAGCATGATGCAGTGGCTAGAACATTGAGCTTAGATATGGGAAATCCATTTTTCCGTCACCTGCCCAGCCATGAAAGTTGAGGTTGAGAAAGACAGTAACAAACAGCTGTGGATCCATCAAACAATAGCAGCAAAACCCAAACAAAAATAACAGCTGTGAAAAGTGAACACCAAAGGCTTTATTCCTAATGCACATCAAGGGGTAAAAAGGCACTCTTTCCCAAGAAGCAGATATTTCGCTTCACCCTATATTTACATCACTAGCTGTTTTGATATTCTGGGACTGCCTACTATTCACAAAGCTATGGGACCACATTAACAAGAATGGGATATTGCATTTGCTATGTGGGTCAGTCATTTAGGTTCAAGGTAGACCAGAGATATGGAACCTCTGAGTCCATAAGACATATAAATGCCTTTTATATGATTCTTGAAGTTGGCCTTTGCCTAGCACAATCATTTTCATGCCAGCTGACCTGACTGCACTGTACTGTTTGCCCTTATCATTCTACTTCTTATGCCTCCAAAATCAGTGCTGTAGACGGGGTGTGTGGGATGCTCAGCATGACCTGGTATAGACTTACCACCAAAAACATTACTGTAGCCAGGAAAAGAAAAAAAGAAAAGGTGGGAGCAGGAAAAGATGTAATATAAGTACACTGACATTATTAAGGCCCACCAACACAGCTACAGGCAAGAACCTTCTGCTAACAATTATTCACTCCATTTAGTGGATTAAGGAGTTTTTTTGCAGACAAAAGGAATCTATACCAGCTAATCCTAGTATTTCTTGGCTTGATTTGGTGTTGATTAAATAGCTTGCAGCTAGCAACCTAATGTTTGTCACAGCCCAACACCACTAAAGCTCCTCTCCTTTAACATGGAAAGCTGCTTCACACTCTCTTCAGCCATGCAAATTTAAAAGGAAATTTCCCTGCCATGATATCCTAACGCCATCCTAACGGCATGTAGTGTTTTGATGTTTACTTTTATACAACACCCTATACCTCGTCATATACTACCATGCTAGGTTATTTGCTGTTTGCTGCCAGGTCATACTAATACTTAAGTGTTTGCTGTTTGATTCTATGTAATACATGTAGTGTTGTGCTGCATACTGCCATGTAAAAGAGACTGGAGGGGATGATGGAAAATGAATGAGAAAAAAGCCCAGTGTTTTGGGAATGAGAGTATGTTGGTAAAACAAACCTCCATAACAAAGAGAACAAAGGCAACACAAGATCAGGATGTTGTGGGTGGGAAGCAAACCTAGGCAAAGGAGTTGTTTTAATTAGTTGGCAAATAAAGGCCTCATGCATGCACATTTGTAATGTTACTGCTTATAAGACATTGCAATTCCAATAGGGCTTTTAGTCTTGGCATTGGTCAGAGTGTGCAACGGTTACTCCACTATTTTCTTGAATAAAGCTCTGCAAACTCCTAATCCTGTTTCCTGGGACTGGAGTTATCCTGTAAATGACATATTTGTACTTCAAAATTATTATGCTCTTCTTTGAGGAGTAAAAGAGATCACTTAGTTGATAAATTACCCATGGCACATTAACAAAGCACAACAACTGTTCCCCAATATATGTCGCTTGTTATATCCTGTATTGTAATAGACTTAACAGCAAATACCCATACAGAGTAACTACTGATAATGCCTAGTATTAGAATTTTATAGGTTCAATAGGTCCTTTTTTTATTGTTGTTACATGCTACCAAGTTGTCTTCAACTAATAGTGATCCTGTGTATGAGATCTTATGAATGAGAGATCCCCAAGAGCTCTGGTAATCAACAGTCCTACTCAGGTCTTGCTAGCTCAAGGATGTGGCTTCCTTGACTGAATCAATCCATTTATAATGTGGTCTTCCTCTTTTACTACTGTCACCCTATGAAGTGAGGTTGCACAGTTTAGTAGCGAATAAGTTTGCTCTTAACAACAAACTGTCCATAGCAGAGTCATATGTTTTTAAGCCTTAAACCTTCAAGGCTCTGCGCCTCAGACTTAAAGGGCTGGATAAATCCACTTGTCCAGCAACTAGAACCTCCTTCCTCCCTCATGTCCAGAAAAGTCAATTTCATAGGAAATAAGTTACCTCTTCTTTCATCCACCTAAACTGACTGTAGATAATTGCTGCTGCCTCCTTGAAAATGGGATATAACATGGCATAGAAACCACCAATCATTTCTCTTCCATGAAGAACTAAGAAATTCCTCCAATATAAACGTCTTTTTGGAGAAGTTAGGAATACATAAATCATTGGCTTAACCACACATCCCAAAAAGTATCCACATGTATTTCCATACATTTTCTTAACTCTATAAAGACTGTAATATCATTGGTATAACATTATGTAGAAACATTGATTATGCTTTATGTAATGATGCTTATCAACTATTCCTACCACTGTGTCCAGTTTTGCATTATGACATTAGCTCCACAATCAATTTACAGGTATATATTTGCTATCAGAGGCAGATTTGGGTATCAGAAGCAGAAATAACACATTACAGCTAGCTTTTTATTAAAAATGAACAATATGCGTGTGTGAAATGAAACAACCAGGTAAGCAAACAAAAAAAAAATCCTGAACCCTCCACAGACCACTTGAAGGCTTCTGCCTACCTGGCAGTGCAGGTACTTTTTGGGGTGTTAAATATGGTTTGGGTGGCTTACAATATTCATATTTTTTCCATTTTTGTGGCGGTCCTGGGCCTCTAACCTCTTGCAAAAGTGGAGGGCCAACTGTATATAATATTTAAAAAGTACTGAACATTCAGAAGGAATAGATTAATCCAATGTCCATGAAAACCAATTAACAAGGAATTATGACAGGTTGTTGTAGAGTCAAGACTAATTTCTTACAAACAGAGTGAGTTACTGTTGAATTTGGGAGAAGCATAATTTCATGAAATGTGAGTCTGCAGTTCTCTTCTCACTACTAATGCCACTATCTTTCTTCTTAGATGTTCCTTTCCCGAGTAAAACCTTGTGTAATCATCTGACTGAAAATATCCCATTCCTGTCCACTTTAGCCTGCTTACCCCAATGATCGCAATGTTGATACATTCCATTTCTTGTTTTGCTATGACTAGCTTCCCCTAATTCATGCTTCTCACATTCCATGTTCCTAGAATATGTTTTGTACAGCTTCAAACTTTCCTTTTCCTTCGAGCTTGTCAACGGCTGAATGTCCTTTTGGCTTGAGTCCAATTGTCTCATTAGCCAGAACAATACTTGTAGTTGTCCTATGCTTGAACTCAGTAGCTTATTGAGTGCCATTCAACCTTGGAGTCTCATCTTCTGTCACTATCTCATTTCGTTTTGGATTGTCTCATCATAGGGTTTTGGTGGTCAAAGACATTTGAAAGGGAGTTACTGTGCATCCTTCTATAACGTATTAACAAGTGTTAGGTATGGTGCCACTGACACTGCCTCTGAGAGATAGGTGCCAGTGTCATCCAACATATGCACTACCACTGCTGCCCAGCAGCTATTTTGCACATTTAGCCTGGCTCCTCAGCAAAAGCCGGTCCGACAGGAGACTCCACCAGCAGCATTGCTGCTATCAGCACGGCTTCTTACCTCACAAAAGCATACAACCTCACCACCTTAGAAAGGTAATGCCATTGGTGGGTGCTCTGTATTAAAGAACTATTAAAATCTTTAAATGATTAAGCACCTTACTACTGTTGTAATTTGTGTAACACTGTACTTAGATATTAGTGAATGATTCTATTTACTGCAAATGAGTTTTTGATTGTTGTTCAGCTTCTTCAGTGTCATTCAGCATTTCTACCTCCTATCTTCTAGAGAGCACTATAAAAAAAAATCTGCTGCTGCGGTTCTCATAACTGCTCTTTGCTTAAATTTACAATTTCTGCTTAATAATTTATGGGAACTGCCTACTTCATTTTCTCTTTAAAGTAGCTAAATAAAAATATCCTCTCCCTGTTTCTTAGTTACAGATTATTTAATAATTAATTTAAGTTCACCACTGCATGAACACTTTTCAAAGCTGAACCTAACAAACTATATAACCTGCAAGTTACTAGGTTGTGGACACCATTGTCGGTTTCCCACCAGCCATCTTGCCAGAAAACGCCAGAGCGTTTGGAAGGTTCTCAGTGCTAACGGTAGGATCTCAGTGACAAAAGTGGACCTAAGAGAAGTATCAGCTCCCACATTTCGTTCTTCAAAGAGAGAGCAACTCCATCTATAAGAGGCTAAACCATCTCCCTGGCTAAATAAACTACCTACCAACCTTGCTATTAAATTAACTGTTACGACTTACTGTTTTATTCCTCTAAGTTCTCTCTTGACATTATTCACATTGTGTGTGTATGTGCCTTCAAGTCACCTGCTGACCTATGAAGACCCCATGAATTTCACAGGTTTTCTTAGGCAAGAGGTGGTTTCATCCGTTCCTTCCTCAGAAATATAGCATATAGCACCAGATATTCATTGGCAATCTCCCATCCAAGTACTAACCAGGGCCAATCCTGCTTAGCTTCCAAGATCAGACAGAATCTGGTGCCTTTAGGGTATTTAGGCTGTATCCACTTGTTATGTTCACCACAGCAAGTATGGCATCACCCACTGGTTAGTGTGAGGAGCTACGAGGTATTGGACTGTAAGGTACACCTGAGCCCATTGGTTTCTGAGGAGCAGGAGAAAAGAAAAGAGTAAAAAGAAAAGAAACCACCAGCATTAGCAAAACAAAGACAACCATTTTGTCTCCTTTAGTATTCCTCAGTGTCAAGCAGACATAAAGCACTCATTCCCATAAAAGGAAGTGAAAAAAGGAAACCAAGACTAGAAATCATAGTGATCTGATCCTGTATACATAGTTTTACATAAAAGTCTTCCTGTAACATAGCTTGTAGAAATAATACCTGAAATAAATCTATGAAATCTATGAATAACTATATGAACATCTTGCCTTAAAACATTTTATCATTCTAGTAGAAAATATTTCTGAATTTATTTTCCCCATATTCTATGTGAAAAGTCCTTCGGGGGAAAAAATCAGGAATTCCTCCCCTGCCACCATAAACCTTTTCCAGGTTTTCCTCTACCCCAGGCTTCCACATCTCTATGAGTGACAAGCCTAGCTCCCTCCACAGCTCCAGTGTTGAGAAGACTGTGGATTATTGCCCATGCAGGACCAATGCAGCACCGCTCCCCACCAAGACTAGCCTTTCCTGTTCCACAGGGCTGGCTTCCTTCCCTTGCTCAGCCTTTCCCAAGAAGAAGGCTTGATGCTGACATAATAACTGGGAACTACAATTTTTAGCCTGGCCAAAAGCTGTATAAGAAAGCCTATGCAAAAACTGTATATGAAAAATTCATGTACACTTGAGTACCATTTAAAAATGCAAATTCCATACGCAATCAAACATGGTGATGCCTATGAATACTTAGGTATTGCTGTACTGGTTTACGTTTGGTACCATTTTTTTTTAAATTGACTATAGGTAACAGATAACCCAAGAGCTGGTCTACACACCTGGAAAAATGCATGTGAAATTGCTGGGACTGCAGTATGTCAAGCAGCAGGTGGATGACTGCTTACATGAATGCTTTGTTGTGTGCCTTCAAGTCACTTCTGACTTACGGTGACTGTAAGATAAACTCATCATGGGATTTTCTTGGCAGACTTTGTTAAAGGGTTTGCCTTTGCCTTCTTCTGAGGCTGAGGAAGTATGACTTCCCCAAGATCACCCAGTGGGTTTCCATGGGGATTTGAACTCTTGTCTCTCCAGTCCTGGTCCAACACTCAAACCACTACATCATGCTAGAATATAAAGGTAGAAAACTGTTAAGAATCTTTCTTGAGTCACTATGAACTGTTAGCTTTCTAAATACAAAGAGGTTTTCAGTTACAGGGATAATTCAGAATGCAATCTTGCATCTGTTGTCTGAGATGGTATAGTCCCAACTGGGTTATAAGGTGGTGGTTATTTTTGAACCTTGACTCTTATAATGGAATGTAGAAATCTAGCAGCAGAAACAAGGAAAGCCAGAACCAGAGCAACAGTGATGGCTTTAGGAACTGAACCTATATCTTTCTGCATGTAAAACATTTTGTATTACTGAGCCTAACAGGTAGGAAAACTAAAAGACAGCTCTTGGCAGAGCTTATAGGCATATGGACTGCCTACTGAGAAACCCAGTTCTATACTTCCATCTCTTAGGATAGTCTATATAACCGTGAATCCTGTGTACTATTATGGGAGAAGGGATCTTTCAAATTGTTTTAAGAGTCAATATGAAGAGCAGGGGACAGATGAAAAAGTAGCAAAGCAAGAGCAAATAATGTGCTACAGGTCACAATGTATGTCTGCTGGTATTTTTTGGCCAGTGATTTAATTGTTTTGAACATGAGATCACTCCATAAATCATTTTTTGAACTGTAAGAAGACAAACAGAACATTGGGCAAAAGCCATAATTTCAAATGACAGCAATTAATTTTACAACCTGGCTCTTCAAAGAAACTTCCTCAATTTCCCCAGACTTTCCATGATTAACTTACCCCTTGCTCAAAGGGATAAACATGGGGATTTACAAGACCAAAGTGTACATGTATTCCAAAGCAAGGCTTTTGTTGTGTGAACTGATTCCTCCCACCCCCACCCGCCACACTTCTGTGGATAAGCAATGAAATACTTTCCATGAGATGCTTCTTTGGTTTGTGGAAAGCTGTTTGTAGAGGCCTTTCCTCTCCAAATGGACTTTCAAACCCCACTAAAACTTAATCCAGCTGTCGCTCCCTGTTGTTCTGGTGCCCCTGTGCTGCTGGGTACTGGAACCTGCCCATGTCCTTTGGCAATGGCTAGGTCGAGACATGCATCCAAATCAACACTTGGCAGGACTCACAGACACAACATACTTAAGATGACTGAAGAAAACATCCCTCAATAAGCAGAAGGATTTAGGGAAACGATCTGCTCACTTTTTGACTGCATAAGAAAAATAAAGTTTTCCAGACAGTATGATGGGCTTGCGTAACATGACTCTATCCTCCAGTCATGTCCTGATGAGATCCAGATAACCCTCTTACAAAGTATCTTCCAAATTACTGTATATCCAAAAATGAAAAAAATGTAGCTGGAATATGATTGGAAGCTGGAGCAGTTAACTGATACACAGAGTTCCTATGGAGAACCATATTGTATTCTCTTTTGGTCCAGACTTTACCCTCTGATGGCATTCATAACCCACAGACTGGCCTCACACAATAACAGTTGCAGAAGAAAGCTTCATCTGTTCCTGCCAAACTTGACCTATCCACTAAAAATGTATACAGACTAGCATACAGCACTTGGTATTCCCAGGCAATCTCCCATCTAAGTACTAACCAGGCCTGGCCCTGCTTATGTTCCAAGATCAAACGAAATCGGGCATTTTCAAGGTGGTTTGGCCATAGGCCATATACAGAACAGGCAAAGGCACCTTCTCTCCAAGTCCACCTCAGGTGGATTTTCAACCTTGGCTAGTAATACTCAACTTTAGTGTGAAGGGACAGCATTTCTATACATACAGGAAAGGTCAGAAATTCAGTCTGCATAGCTGCACGGAGTGGATCTGGCAGAGATCCTACAAGTCTGGTCATTCTTGAAAGATGGGAGTCACTAACTTCCAGGGATTCTTTGAGACTCCTCTACCTGCTGGAGGGGGCACATGGCAAGATTACCCTTCCTGCCACTATTGAAATTTGTTTTCCTTCCCAGCATTTTTTTTTTAAAAATCCACTGATGCCAACAAAGTTTATTTTTTATTTGCCAGGTTTGGGGTGGGATTATGACACAAATACTAGCTCGATGAAAGTTTTAAGTCTCCTCATCCATGCCTGCTGTTCCTGATCTAGATCAAGGCGATATACATTCACAACAGAGTAAAAAAAAAAAGAGAGAGACAGAGAGAGAGAGTAGAGATCATATTAAACTGTATGTAAGTATAACCTATTATGTAGCTTAACCTTAGGCAATTTGCTTCAAAGGGTTCCTTGCCTTCATTCAATACAGTCTTACTGTCTTTTCCCTTGATTTCACAATTTCTCTGAATGCATTAACACATTTTTCTGCAGTTTAAACCTTCTGGACTAAGATCTACCTAATCAGGTTCATGAAGTATAATTCCCCAGTTGGCAGGTAGTATATACGTGGGTGTAAAGGGGAAAATGTATTAGCTGGAGTTTGATGGCAATGAAATAAGAGAAGTATTTGCATTTCATTGCCATTTAAATCCACCTTGTATCTTTTCCCCACCATTACTCCCACGTAGCTGCAAGCTGCAGTTTACACCTCATGCGCTTGATGAATCATAGAATCATAGAATCATAGAAATGTAGAGTTGGAAGAGACCACACGGGCCATCCAGTCCAACTCCCTGTCATGCAGGAACACCCTCAAAGCACTCCCGACAGATGGCCATCAAGCCTCTGCTTAAAAACCTCCAAGGTAGGAGACTCCACTACTCTCCGAGGCAGCAGATTCCACTGCCGGACAGCCCTGACTGTCAGGAAGTTCTTCCTGAGGTTCAGGTGGAATCTCCTTTCCTGCAGCTTGAATCCATTGCTCCTTGTCCTGGTTTCTGGAGCAGCAGAAAACAAGCCCCCTCCTTCCTCTACGTGGCATCCCTTCAAATATTTAAACATGGCTATCATGTCCCCTCTTAACCTCCTTTTCTGCAGACTAAACATACCCAGCTCTCTCAGTCTATCCTCATAGGGCATGTTTTCCAGGCCTCTCACCATTTTGGTCACCCTCCTCTGGACTTGCTCCAGCTTGTCAATATCCTTCTTGAATTGGGGTGCCCAGAACTGGACACAGTATTCAAGATGGGGTCTAACCAAAGCAGAGTAGAGTGGTACCAGTACCTCCCTCGATCTAGACACCATACTCCTGTTGATGCAGCCGAGAATTGCATTGGCTTTCTTGGCTGCCGCATCACACTGCTGACTCATGTTCAGCTTGTGGTCTATGAAGACTCCTAGATCCCTTTCACACGTACTGCTATCCAGCCACGTGTCCCCCATCCTATATTTCTGTATTCCATTATTTCTGCCTAAGTGTAGGACCTTACATTTCTCTCTGTTGAATTTCATTTTGTTCGCCCTGGCCCAGCTCTCCAAGTGGATTATAGTTCAGGGAAGCTTATTCCACAGCAAATGTGTTAGTCTTTACAGTGCCAAAAACCCGTTCATTGATTTTCAAGGATTAGACTAGCACTGCAACCCTTCTGGAATCTGCATCCATTGTGTAAAAGAGCCTTCCAAAGTGGTAATAGGAATCTCCAACAGCTGGGATGTGAGGAGGTGTAGGTGAGAGTCAAAGTGTTTCCCACAATTGAACAATACCAAAATAATAGGATGGAGTTCCCCCACTCCCGATGCTCTGCATTTTTAAGTGAAATAGTCTGATTCATACTTCCCAGATTAATACGCAAATCAGAAAACAGTTATTGTTCAGTTTTTGCACAAAATTTTGCAATACAGTTTTTGGCTGAATACAAGACTACATATTTGATGATGATATATAAAATGCATATATATGTGTGTGTGTGTGTGCACGTGCGCGCGTGTGTGTGCGTGGAGGGACAGCAAGAGACTAAAAATATATTTAAATAGAATCATAGAGTTGGAAGAGACCACTGGGGCCATTCAGTCCAACCCTCTGCCATGCAGGAACACCCATCAAAGCACTCCTAATAGATGGCCATCCGGCTTCTGCTTAAAAACCTCCAAAGAAGGAGACTCTACCACACTCCACTGAGGCAGCATATCCCACTGCCGGACAGCTCTGACCGTCAGGAAGTTCTTCTTGAGGTTCAAGTGGAATCTTCTTTCCTGCGGCTTGAATCCATTGCTCCTTGTCCTAGTGGTTGGAGCAATGGAAAACAAGCCTGCTCCCTCCTCAACATGACATCCCTTCAAATATTTAAACATGCCTATCATGTCCCCTTTTAACCTTCTCTTCTGCAGACTAAACATCCTCAGCTCCCTAAGCTGCTCCTCACAGGGCATGGCTTTCAGACGCTTCACCATTTTGGTCGCCCTCCTCTGGACATGTTCCAGCTTGTCAATATCCTTCTTGAATTGAGCTGCCCAGAACTGGACACAGTATTCCAAATGAGGCCTAACCAGTGCAGAAGAGAGTAGTACCAGTACCTCCCTTGATCTAGACACCATACTCCTATTGATTGAAATTGAAATATTGGGAATTTCATTTCATTAAAAAATATTTTTTAAAAATTGGACATGAAAACAAGATGAAACATGCAAAATTGAAACAAATACAAAAGTGAGAAAAGTGAGAAAGGAGAACAAAATATCAGTTCTCAAGGGGTTAAGAAAATATAATCCAGTTTAAATATCAGCATAAATATCACAAACAACAAATGGGACAAATTATAGTACACACGTATATCCTGTTGCATTTGTTGTTGTTGTGTTGTTGTGTGCCTTCAAGTTGGCTAGAGCTAGTTTGGAGGTTCTAGCAGAGGAGTGCAACTCCCGTATACCTTTGACCGAAGAACGGTACACTCCCCCTATCTGGGATGGCTGTCTTCTTCCACCAGGCGTGCAGCTTCAGCAGGGATGCAGATGGAAGGGTGAGGGAGGAAGGGGACACCCGCCTAGCCAGCCAGATCAGCCAAATCAACTGTAGAAGAAACAGTTTAAACCTGACATGGGATTTCTTGGCAAGATTTGTGCAGAGAGGCTTTGCCCTTCCTTTGTCTGAGACTGAGAGAATGTGACTTGCCCAAAGTCACCCAGTGGATTCCCATGGCTGAGCAGAGATTTGAACCCTTGACACCGGAGTTGTATTTAGTTTAATGCTTAAATTACCACACCATGGTGGATCTGATGTCTTATTGTAGACATTACTCTAGTATTTTATGCGGCATTCTGCTTTCCAAATATAGGACAAGGATGAGACTGTCCCTCTGACTACTTCACAATTGACTAAGTTCTTCATATAAGAATAGGAGCTTCCTGAGTGCAGATCTGGCCAAAGGACAGAATGCCTCCAAAGAGCATATGTTCATAGAACAAAAACAAATATTAAAGTTCACTTCAATGCAAGTCATTTGTTCCCTGAAACATTAAACACATGTGTCTGGACTAACATAAATATAAGCATATCTGTACCTGCAGAAGACACTTTCTTGACAAAATATGTGCTCCTAGGTAGCAGCAACTGTAGCAGCCTTCAAAAGTTTCTGAGGGTGGTGTCTCAGTCACTTTACAGTTCCATTAGTAAAGGAACTGGCTGCAAAGGTGCCAGAGATCTACAGGACATCTTGTGTCAGAGAGACATCTAAGTATTGCTGGGTCAGAGAGGCTTATGTGTCCTCACATCTAGGCAATCTGGACTGTATATAGGAACAAGACAATGCTAACTGCCAACTGGGATATTGCCCCTGGTTGACAACCAAACATTTTCAGAGAAAGGTGCCCCAGATACCACTTGCCCTGGTGGACCCACATATGATAGCACATTTCAACAAGAATGAAGGATACCTAGAGGTTAGGTGCTAACTCCGTTGCTACTCTGATTTCTGGGATCCCTTGGGGGACACCTCAGTGTGCTTCACGTGATGGGGAATGGAAACTAGCCAGAGCATGAGCTATAGCAATGCAAGAGGCAGGGTAACCTAGCGAGGTCTTTTTATCCAGTTTTTATGGGGTCAGGCCAAGCCAAAAACCACACCAAATTGCCTAATAAATGAGTTTATTGAATGTAAGTCTTACACAGCAACACAATCACTCACACATGCACCCAAGAGCTATTAAGAAGAAAAAGAGAGGAAATTGGACCGGGGGGTATTGAAGGGGTGTAGTTGGGGTAATACTGCAGCTTTTCCTGAAGTCCTGGGTCCAGGAAGGCAGCGGAGAAGTGGGGCTCAGCACAGAGAAGGCTGAGGGGGATCACTCAACGGATGGAGAAACAGTCTGCTGGGATGACTGGGCGTGATCCAAAGAACTACTCAAAAACTGGGACTATTTGTAGGGGAAAAAGTACCTGGAGGACTAATCCTTTCCCAGGGAGAACAATGGGTGTTGGAGCGATAACGAAGCTCCACCATGGTAATTTCTTTTGTGTGATGGGATTGCAAGGTGTTGCCAAAGTCTCGGGATCTCTGGCTGTGTTAGTTTGTGCTGTGACTTCATGTAAATGGTCCTTGCCTGATGGAATATTTGCTCAACTTGGGGCAGACACACTAATCTCCTCAAGTCAGCTTCTCAGGGCTGAGGACCCTTTGTTTATTGTGGGTTTACACATCTTGAGGTCTCCTGGGGCTACGTGACTGGGGATTTTACTGGCCTGACCTGGTTTTCGATCTTTGACCATTGCTGCCTACGTGACCATCTGGGTGACCTATCAGGCACATTGAATCATATTTTAATATCAAAATTTTAGACCCTGGGACAGGGTTTTCCAGTGAGATAACACCCTTCTCCCAGTACTCAAAGGGACAAGGCACAGCTTCCTTGGAGAACCATTGTATGGCCCCTAGATGCAACTCCTCGGGCCTTGAAGCCTCTTTAGACAAATCCTTTACAAAATTTTAAATCTCAGTGATTCTAATTAGGCTCTACATAGTATGTGTTGAAACCACCAAAGTTTTAGTTATAAACCTATCTTGGCACACTGATTTTTAGTGGCTAAACAATGTTAATTTAATTGGAGAAGACAGAACAAGGCCCCTGTGTTTGTACTGTCCAACTTGCGTGTTCTGCTGTCCTCTACTCAGCATGTAAACATAACGTAGAGTTTACATATATAAGATGGGCCTTTTTGATCCCCATATGGTCCTTTTCTAAAGTCATTGTGTAAATGCTGCCATTGCTGTATTAAACATCACTAAATCTGATTGCACCTGTTTTGCTCAAAGAGAGAATTTATACAGTGCTTGAGGGAAAAGAATAGAGAATACAAAGCAGGAAATTGTCCGTGATGGCAAACTCCTGTAGATACATCTGCTCTTAAGAACTCTTCCAATAAAACCTCAAAACCAAAGTCCTGCGGACAAAAATTTGAGCCAAATGCCTTTGGTTTTATTCAAAACACACATACATACTACACAGTCAATTTTACCTAGCCCACAAGATTCAAGGCCAGGGCAGAGTCATTAGATCAGCAACCTGGTTTTGTCACAGTACTCTGCTGTCTTCAAGATGTCATGTACCACAGGTAGCAAACATAATCTGTGATCAACAACTGAGCAAGACTAAGTTTCAGGATGTTCAACTGATTTGAAACAAGGGGATAAAAAAAGCATGCATTTTTAAATGGAGTTTAACTTGTGAAGGGCTATGAATGCTCCCCTCCTTTCTGACACAGAATTATTTCTTGGAAAAGTTAGAAAAAGATTTCTTAAAATGAGAGGGTTGTCAGGGAATCTTTTTTTCTCCTGGAGACCATATTCCCTTGACGGCAATCTGTCAGCCACCACTAGCAGTAGTGGGTATGGACAGAGAACAGTGAACAATAGGTGGACCGCTTCCTCATCAGAAGACTCAGGTCTGGGAAGTACAAACAGCAGTGAGCACCTAAAAGGGACCCAGATATAACAACAACAACAATAGTAATAATAAAATTTATTTATATCCCCCCTCTCCCGAAGGATCGAGGTGGCAGCACAACAGCACATCAAATACATTAAAAGCAATTAAAACATAGCCCATCCTCCCCACCCACCAACCTATCTAAAACCCCATCTCAACTGCCTCTTAATGTTTTTGTTAAGTACTTGATGGAGTATAAACAGTCTGAGTCAGACTACTTTTTGTCTGGAATTAGTTTGAGGTGGGAGAAGATCCCACAATTGCTATCTACCTCCACTGTGTGCAGAAAATGAGGAGAGGTAAATTGCTAAGACATCACAGTACCAGCAATCTGATCTTTAAGAAGCAACAAAAAGCAGTCTGGCTTAGGACAGAGGCAGAAAAGTCCCAGCAGTCATGCCGTGGTGCAGTCATGCAAAACCCACAGAGCAGGGACAAAAGATGACAAACCTCTTGGCAGTAGCAGCTCTCACTCTCTCTCCTCTATCCCCAAGAGGCTTAAACAGGCAACTCTGGAAGAGATGGGGTGGGAGTATTATGGGGTCATGAGAGGGAAGTTTCCAACATTTGGCAAGATCACCAAATGAGGGAGCAGGGGAGATCTGTCTGACTACTCGTAAAGCTGCTGCTGCCACTGTTTTTTGAAACACAGTAACCTTTATGGGTTTCCAGCACAGGAAACTTAGCAATTTGTATGAAATCTGGTTAGGTTTATATCTGTTTTAGCATCTTCCACATTTCCAAATTTTATATGGATCTAAGAAAATATTAAAATGTTATAGCTATTTTTAGTGTACCAATGCAAGTCATTGGGAAAGTCCTGCAATTTTGATAATTGTGGTCTTGACTGGATAAGGTCTAGATTAATCTAGATAAAACTGGGGCCCATATCTGAATCACCCGATCAATGACTGAAACAGAGCCCTTCATGCACAGTCCTAGTACAGAGGCCATTAGGGAAATGGCTATCCACAGGAACTGGTGTGGCTTATGATGGGGAGTATAAGCAGGTGCTTGAGACAGCAAGTTGTGCCATGGGTAAGGTCAGACAGGACAAGGGAGCATAGAGTCCTGCCACTCTCTCATCATAGACACATATGCACAATCCATTGGCTACAGATTACTTCAGGGTGGGCCTCATCCAGAATAAAGGTCCTCTAGACATGGTAGGAATGCAAACCAACAAGTCTTGGTAGCAAGAGAAACAAAATGACCAGGAGAGTAGTTGAAGGAGCCCCTTTTCTACCTGCAGGCCAGCTGTACTTGCAGTACTGATGGCTGTAGAAAAAGAAGAAACCATATGAACATACAAAGGTCTGAGAGGTGGAGCTGAGGGGAAGAGATGGAGGGCTGGACGATGGTCCACAGGTTACCTATATATGACATGAGGGGCGGAAGACTGAAGAGATCAATGCTAAGGAGCAGATCAGAAGATAAGGATCAGTATACAGCCCACTGGCTGCAAGTGTATTAACTTTTAAATACTATAGTTCTTGAAGTTTATCTTAAGCTCTCTCTATAAATTATATAGTTTTGCTTCACTATCAAATAATTTCTTCAGGAACAAAAAAAAATTGCTTGTGATGAAACACAATTCCTGTAAAACAGCATCTGTGGAGTGCCCCATTACCTACATTCCATCTAACATGGCATGAAGACTTGGCATGTGAACATAACTTCAGGAGGAAAAAAATGACTTCAGTCATTCAAAGTTTCAACTTTTTTTTTAATCCTCTGATAAGAAATCAAAGAGATAATCTTCCCCATGGCTTGGGGAAACTTTTTCATGCCAGGGCCTGGATTGCTATAGGGCCTCACTTTACAGCAGGAGTGGGGACTGGGTGGCCCTCCAGATATTGTTGGACTGCAACTCCCCGGTGTGCTAGCCAGCATAGCCAATGGGAAGCAATGCAAGGAGTTCCAGTTCAACAATATCTGGAGGACTGCACAATTCCTACTCTTGTTTTGTTGCTGTTGTGTGCTACAACTTCGGCTTCAGCTTAAGATGGTCCTACAAACGGCTGCGGAATCATGACTTGTAATCCAAAAAAAGAAATGCTTTCAAGCTCTGAGCTCCTTTTCTACAACAAAGATGCTGCATCTTATGTGTATCTTCCAAGCAATATGTGTTTACAGTGTTGTTGTTTTTTTACATGGTCAGAGTTGTGAGCAATTGTTGGCAGTACCCAGAAATAAGCGCTACATATTGTTCAAAAATCTAAAAACTGGAATTTTAAAGACTGTGCTTTGGTTCCTGATCACTGGCCAGCCAGTTATCAATACCTTCACAAACTGTATGTTTGAGGTGCAACCTAAGAACTCAACCATGCAGGAAAAAAAATCCAAATTGGACTTCTGGACATTCCCTCCAGTGCAGGAACTGCTGATGGCTGTATAAGCCATTTTCTTGATCAGGGAAATAATGTAAAATTCCTATCACTCTTCAGTATGATTTAACCATGTCTTCTGGGGGTGAAATGGAATCTTAAGCTCAAGCCTGCGCATAGCAAAAGAAGAGTTGTCAGCACTAACTCTGTAATTGCTATAAATCAGTCTAACCAAAATCATAAAACTGCCTTTTAAATGAACAAGAATTTTCAAAACAGTTTGGAGCCTTTTCAGTTTGCATTATGTTTTGCATTATGCGTTTCCCCCTCCAGTTAGTATTATACAGTCATTGTTTTTTCACCTTCACAACCAAAAGGGTAGATATCGTCTTCAGGTAAAGTTTGAGTTAGGTATCCACGATCTCAACAACAAGAGCATTCTAAAGAAATTCAGAAATGGCAAAGCTCCATGTTAAACACTGTGAGTGCTTAACAATATCTGCAACAGAATATTTGAGCCTACATCCTCAGTGAGTGTAAACTGAGATGGCTCTTGGACTGCTACACTTGCTTTTAAAATGCTTTTTGGAAGTTTTGACTTGGAACCTATGCTTCTATCAAGGCATGTGCTCAAAGCAGCTTAAATTGTGCATAGAGCTATCACAGGTGGGAAGTGATTTGCAAATGACCAAGTAAGATCCACAAGGATTCTTAAAAGTTATTGTACAGTCACAACAACTGCATATAATAAATGGATGCACAGTGAACCTTAGGTATGTTAACAATCACTGAAAAAGTATGGCCTTGGGATCGCTATGCATAACCCCATCATCTGCTGTTGCTTATACACATGGAATCTGTATCAGTATTACTTAGCATGGAGGAGGGAGAGGAAAGGGGAAAAACATTTTGTGATAACAGTCTGATCTCATTCTTGCTAATTCAGAAATAGGTTCCATAGAGTTATGAGGGGCTAGTGTAGACAGGCTAAAGTAGCATTCTGCAATTCTGTTTTGTGTTGTATATTCATATATACCACACTTTCCCTTGAGTTTCAGGAACTAGAAAGAAATATTGGCCAGCAAAGGATTCTCATTTTGGATCTCGTCCCCTAAGTCAGAGAGGAAAAAACTCTAGCAGCAAATGCTCTGGGGTACAGCAACTACATTGTCACCATTCTCTTGCCAGCTATGTATTTTTTACAGGCAGAATGTTAACACAAATTCTGAGCCAGGACAGAATGGCATATTTGCCATGGTTGCATAATAACTATCCTTTCCCAAGCTCTTCAGGACAACATGCACCTATTAACACAGTCAACAATGGGTATTACGATTCCATTGAAATCAGTGATGCAATGAAGGAGCTGAGTGATATGGCCCACCATTTACTCCCGGCTTCACAGCACATTAAAATGTTACAGTCAAATTGTGGACTGTGGAAGTGGCCCCACATTACCAGTAAATACATGGGGACAGAGACTAATGTATGGCTTTTCACGTATGCTATCATGGTAAGATTTTGTGTCCAGGAAAAACACAGGTGAGCAAATTGCAGCATTCCTTTGTACACAATAGTTACCTGAGCAGGAGGAAGGAAAGGAGTAGAGCAATAACCTTGGCTGAAACAACCAACAAGCCAACCATCCAACCCAAAAGCTTCCACCAGCATTTAAGTTATTATTCACAAGGCATGACAGATATGTCACAATGCGTTAAAATTTTTAAAATTAGTCAATGAAGCTATTTATCTCAACCACATCTGAAAAATGCATGTTAGATGGGGTGGATGGGTAGAAAGGTCACAACTTTCCTATTCCTCCCCATGATATATTCATGCTAATATTCATTGTCACCAAAAGAGTGTAATACTACAGGGGGCATTACCTTCTGAGGGAAACATCAGCCCACCTGAGTCAATCTGAATATGGTGAAACTCAATAACGAGCACATTCTGAAAATCAAATGTTGCAAAATAAGGTATTTAATCTCTCTCGTGGAAAGTTCAGATGTAGCTCTCCTTTCCCCCACAAAACACATAAAGAGCAGTTAAACCAGAAAAGATAATAAGCAGGAAATCTCTGCTGAAACTTGTGTATTTGGCTGTTATTGGTTTCCATCCTAAAATATCAATTAAATACCATTCTCTCTTGGCCAGGAACAATTCACTCTCCCGCCAGCACACAGAAACTGGCAGCTACATTGTCCACCTGCTATTGTGCATGACAATGAAATTAAAATATTTGGAGAATTTGGCAGGCCTTACCCTTTTGAAACTATGCTGGTAGTTATAACAGAGAGCTACGCCGACTTACACCGTTCCTGCCTGCGAGAAGAAAAATAGTCCTGTGTATAAAACTACTGGTGGTCAGCAGCTGGCCTTTCAAGATAAGAATCAAAAACATGCCCTTTCTGACATCCGGTCAGATGGCATGGGTGCTGAAGCTGTTGGTCTTGAGTGGAAACAGTAGGAAAAGATGTGAAGAATGCCCCCCTCCCATCTACAAGACACACACATTGACCTCAATGGGTGAAAGGCAGAGCTCTGTTTATTCAGGTGCAATAATACAAATCATTGTGGGCTGTTCTGCAGTGATAAAACAAAGACGATTCCAAAGAATGCGCTCCATGTGGGACTTCCAGGGCTCCACTGTAAGCACACTGTATTTGCAAGATCAAGTGACAGCCAGCAGCAAAATTATTGTCGTTTGGGGCTCTTGAGCCTCAAGCCAGAGCAGCTTTTGGAAATGGGGAAGTTTAATGGTGCTGCAGAGCCTAATTCGAAGAGGGGGAATAGCATGGGGAAATAATGGGGGGTAGGAAGGAGAGATGGGGTTAGGGTTGCCTCCCCAAACAACTTAGTTTAGCTCTCTGTCTCTTTTCATCTGGAAAGAAATGATAGGGAATGCAATTAAAATGACAATCTGAGTCCGCCTCTCCTCACTTTATGAGCTGATTGCTCTATTTCTTCTTTTGGAAGTTATAAACTACGACATGCCTTGGCCACATAGGATCTTTATGGTCACATGTGTCTAATTAAATGAAAACGTTTTAGCTTCACTTAACCTTTGGGCAAGATTTTCAGTGTGGAAACATAATAGCTAGTGAAAGGGAGGGAGGGAGAGGCACAGAAGGCTAAAAATGTCTAGAATAGTGATCTACCATACTTTCCTCCAGCATCACAGGAATCCAAACTTTTGCAGGCCTGAAGCAGACACAATGGTGACAACTCTATGCCTTCAATCATAGATCTGCTGAACTAATTACATCAAAAGTGGGGTGATTTTAAATGCTAAAGAGGTTGAGTACCGGGAGGTGTTTAACATGCCCATCCAAGTTCACGTCTGCTATCACCTCAGCATTTCTGTCTCAGAAACTGCAATTTCTTGTGCCAAAGGAACTTCACCAGTTCTCTGACCCTTTCTGCACTGTCCTTCTCTATATGGCTATTCCTGTACTTTCCTAATTGCCTTTCCAACATCGGCATCTCAAGAGACAAGTTTGCTTGCTCACAGATCCAGTGCTTCACCATGCTCCTGCTCTTTGGCCCTATCAGATCTCTTCCTGGTCCACAGCCCCACCAGCTAGTCCACATATTCCTCTTTCCTTTATGCAGTCTGCTTTTCTGGAGCTGAATTTAGCTTGCCTTCTCAGTCCCAGATTTGCTTTATTCCCCGCACTAAGCACCTTGGCCTGGCTTGCTTTGTTGGGAAGACGCCCGACCTGTCCTGCTGCCTGATTCCTAAGGAGCCATGATCCCGTAGAAAGACATAAGACCCCTTCTAAGTGTGACTCTCACACACCTTTTCCCAAATTTGTGAGCTAATTTCAGGTGTTACTTTTGGAACATGCAGGCATCATTCTTGCACCTGTAGAATTGTCAGTTGGTAACATATGAGTCTGACACACCCATGAAATTCTCAACACGATTAATAAGCACAGATTCTACTTGAGTCACATTTTTTGCATCTCATTTCTGAAGCCTAAGAATTCTATTTTGCCCTGGATTATGAGGATGCTTGAAAAATGTTTTGCTGCTGCAGTTTTATCCTGATTTTGTGGGGCTGTTTCAGTCACTTCATGGGAATGGAGAATCCAAACCATTTTACTTGCCACCTTGCTGCAGTCCACTATTTTTCATGTTTTCCTCCAACCTAAAGACTTGACTTGCAGTACTTTTTTGAACTATGAATATAATGATGTTACTAGTGTGTCCAGTGCTCCAGAGACCAGGACAAGGAGCAATGGATTCAAGCTGCAGGAAAGGAGATTCCACCTGAACCTCAGGAAGAACTTCCTGACAGTCAGGACTGTCCGGCAGTGGAATCTGCTGCCTCGGAGTGTAGTGGAGTCTCTTTCCTTGGAGGTTTTTAAGCAGAGGCTTGAAGGCCATCTGTCGGGAGTGCTTTGAGGGTGTTCCTGCATGGCAGGGGGTTGGACTGGATGGCCCCTGCGGTCTCTTCCAACTCTACACTTCTATGATTATATGATCTATGACTGCTGAGGTGAATCTGGTGGAATGAGTGATTTGTGAAGCAGCCGAGGATGCAGCTGCTTAGTCCCAGCTTTCTGCCTTGTTTTCCAGCCAGATTATAGCCACATTTTTTCTTTTTTTAATAAAAGTTTTGCCCTATTATAATGGTACTAATAAAAATGGATTTTTAATATTATTTTGGAAATATTTGTTAAAACACAAAAAGGTTTCCTACGCAAAGATCAAATATATAATGGTCCTGCTGTCTGGCTGAGTGCAAAGGAGTTGTTACAGAACTGACTTGTTGAGTGGAAACAGGAAATAGTTAATTAAAGAACCAATGTTGTATCTTGCTATTGTATTAAAAGGAAAGTTAACAACACATGAACATGGGTTATGGAGGTGAACTTTATGAAGGAAAGAAGCTCAAACAATAGCTGGAACCCTCCATTCTTCTCACTTGTGATGATAGAAGGGGTATAGGACCAAATGAAGCTTTATTTTGAGAGGTTGCCTCTTGGCCAAGAAAGCTGGAGCCAAAGGCACTGGAAAAAAAATCTTTGAGGGAACCCAATGGCTTTATAACACTCCCCACCCAAACACAATATTTATCTATGGGACTAAAGCACCTTGTTCAATTTATTCTGACGAATGGGGGATTCTGTTTCTAGGTAGAGTTGTTCTGCTTTACCAAGTGGAGGTAAAATATTTGTGGGCACTCACAACAGGATAACTAAATGGGATATCTCATTTTAAATTAGAGAAAGATAAGTGTCTGAACATTGTAATGTTAAGGCATTATATATACCAAGAACAAACTCATTTTACTAGTGAGGATCATTAGGCAGACAAAATGGCATCATCCATTTGGGGGAGGGGTACCTCAAGTTCTGCAGAAGAAAATATAAGAGAGAAAAGTGTGGAGAGAGCCCATCAAACACCAGTATCACCAGTGGGCATATATGTGCTCGTTCATTTCCTTTTATTTATATCCCACCTTTTTCCTAGCAGAAGATGCAAGGTGGCTTGCATCCAACTCAAAACAAAGCAAAACAAAACAAAATAAGAGTATAGCAAAAAAATATTTGTACAGAAGTTTAAAAATCATTAAACAACAATTCTGTTAGAAAGACAACATAAAACATAATAAAAATAAAAGCACAGCCCCATTAACAGTCTGTTCTGCCACACGAATGATAAGCCATAGGCCTGCCTAAATTAGAAAGGTTCTGCCTGCTCGTGGAAGAAAAGGAGAGAGAGGAGACTATGGGATCCCCCAGTGGGAGGCAATTCCACAATCCAGGAACAACCACTGAGAATGTCCTCCACCATGTGATCACCAAACATGCCTGTAATGTTGGTGGCGCCAAGAGAAAGCCTTTCCTCAAAGATCTTAAAACTCAAGCAGGCTTTCACAGGGAGATATGGTCTTTCAGATATAATCTCCCAAATGCAGGGGGTAGTCTAGCTGAGCATAAGCCAAATTCCAAATTCCGTACTGTGAACAACTTAGAAGGCACAACATTCCTTGTGCAAGCTTTTGTGCAAGTTGAATAGTAGAGGAGAATGCTAGTCTACATGGACTTCATAATTTATTTGAGATAGTATTTTCAAAAGGAAATCCAAGTTTTGTTGACTTTCCTTTATTACTTTTGTTCCCAGTTAGCTTGTGGTTGTTCAGGTTGTGTCCTGCTTTGATAGTCTACAGATACTTACTTCACTATCTCAAAGAATATATAAACTACGTTACTCTAACACTGTCATGCTTCCTCCTTACTACCCTTATCCCACATGCTTTTAAAACTAACTTTGCCTCATGAAGGTGAGCATGTATGCTTTGAAAGCTTGCACAAGGAACACCAGGTCTTTTTGGCTGGCCTAACAAATCTATTGACAGTGGGCATGGATTCTGAGTGATTTGAGGAGCTGGAAACAGAAAACCAGGACATAGTGGGATGAAACCCTGAAGGAGAGGAGCTCTCCTTGCTGCAGTGCTTTGTCGCAATCCCAGTTGTGCTCTGTGGTGTCAAATGTATCCTCCTGCTGTGCAAGTGGATCTTGCCCACATGGATTCATTTGGGAATTGTTATAGGGAATACAGCACTGTATCAAGTGAAATCATATTTATATTTTTGTTTCCAGGTAACACTGCAAGAGTCAAGTGTGGAAAGGATCCCTGCTTTGAATGCCACCGTTTAGAGAAGGTCTTTGTGGATTCTTAAAAAATGTAATCTCCTTATGGCTGTTATTGGGAGAGACGTAGGACAAAACTCACAAAAAGGTAAGTAACTAAAACTTATTTATCAAATACCTTCAACCACAAATAGTGCAATACATCTTCATATAAAGATTAGTGGTTGTTATGTGCTTTCAAGTTGATTCTGACTTATGATGATCCTAACATAAGGTTTTCTGGGCAAGATTTATTTAGGGGTAGATTCCTACTGCCTTCTTCTCAGGCTGCCCGAGGTCATCCACTCGGTTTTCATAACTGAGCAGGGATTCAAACCCTGGTTTCCCAGAGTCCTAGTCTGACACCACTACAATGCACTGGCTCTCCACATATAAAGAAAAAAAAGTGAAAATATCAAAACTAAGGCTAACCAACGTGGGTTCAAATTTCATCTCCATTCATACAGTTGTTTTTACTAGGAGGAACTTATGATTCCTATGAGTAGAATTTGCCTTAATAGCTTCAGCTGAGAGCCAAATGCAATGTATCCACATTTTAATATGAGACGTGACTAATGCTATTTGGGCAACATCTGCTTTTATTTCTTTGTACTGCCTTGTTTTTGCCCTGGATATTTAAAACTCAATTTTGCAAATTTTTCCCCACCCTGACTTTCCACTTTGCAACTCCAGGTGTATTTTATTTCTTTTTCACATTTTTCTTTTACTTACTTGGCTACATGCATATAGTCACAATGAAAACTGCTGTACTAATAGTCTCAAGATTCACTGTAAGTGATTTGTAAAGTCTCATTTAGTAAATGTTATTCAAATATGAGATTGTGCATACGTACACAAAAGAGTTACCTTGTATTCAATAAAGCCCACCATATAGCCTAATATTTTAATTTGCACATGCTATTTTTCTTTATTGAGACAGGTATATCTTCCTCTTTTGGTGCAAAAAACCCCCCGGTTTGTCTAAGACTAGTGTTTTCACAACACAGCTGTGGTATTTGAACCATGCTCTTTCAGGCTCAGTGCTTATCCACTCAGCCACTAATCTGGACTAGCTCTCCATATACTCTCCACGATCTTTTCCAAATGCATAGAGCGTGATAAGGTGCAATTTTTGGACAGTGTCTGACCAAGCAAAACAGTGAGAAGCATAAGGCCACCCCAATGTCTGATGACCCTAACTAATCTTAAGAGAACCAATACAAAGAGTATGTGAATTAGAGCCACAAAAATCACAAAAAAATGTGAATAGCTACACTGATTTAACAAAAAACAGAACAATTCCTTCCCCGCGCCCCCAAAAAAGTTACTGAACCATTCACAGTTATGGCAAACATATAGTCTGTTGGGATTTGCCCACATTTGGTTGGCATTCAGTAAAGTACATTCTTGGTTCCTGCATATATACTTAAAAACACATTGCCTAGAGAGGCTCATCTCACAGCACTGTTTTCACACTTTCCATGCAGAACAAGCTCATAAGGGATAAAATTTACCAACAATATCTGCTGGATTTTAATCTCCTTTAAAAAAAAATGGAAATGCTGTCTCTCCACTCTTTTAAGCATTCTGGTGGTGTTATCATTATGAGATATCCTTAATTGCATTTTGCTGTCTTATTTGGCTCTAATAAACTATAATGAGCATTTTTTAAAAAAGAAATAGGAAGACAGGAAAATAAATTTTAACTGAAGAAAAAATATGTGGAAGAAAGAGAACTCTTCTTCCTTAGTTTTTGCAGGAGTTCCAACATTCTCCAGCACCCCTCTTAAAACATGTTGAGGGGAGGGGGAAGGCTGTGTGGACTAAGCTTCTTCCCCACCAGGGAGACCTGATGGTGCAATGGTTAAATGCTGGTACTGCAGCAGCAAAGTTGTGAGTTCAATCCTGTTGGGCTCCAAGTTGACTCAGCCTTCCATCCTTCTGCAGGTCGGTAAAATGAATACCCAGCTTGTCAGGGGCAATTAGCTAAACACACTGTAAACTGCTTAGAGAGCACTTAGCTGATAAGTGGTATAGAAATACACATGCTATTGCTATGCCATGCAGTGGCCATGCCTCCTGTGCATTCAGCTGGCATGTGAAGGGGCCCTGCATACATACAGCTGCATGCCTACAAAGCCCCTTATAATCTGACTGAATTTATTGAGTGTGGGGACAAACACACTGCACACATCAGCAAAAATGGGAAGCTCTAGACTGGACAGGTCCACAATTACCCTTATGCTTTCCTTCGAAGTTTGAGGGTTTCCTGACACATGCACTTCCTCACCTCGAGTGATCTGTTCTCTGGGCCTGCTTCTACCAAAGAAGGGCATGCAATTCTGTCATGGCTCTGTGTGCGAAGTCACTAAATGATGCAATCATACCTGATGCAGAGTCGTCATAATAGAATGACCTGCCCTTAGCATACGCTGGATACAAAGAGGCAGGGATGTAGCTGCCATAGTCTCCGGATTTCAGCTTTGTGGTCACAGGAGAGTTTAGTAATTGCAAACATTACTTCTTAAGCTGATTGATGTGGGAACTAGCAATTCTCCCCCCCACTCCCGTCATCACTGTGCCAGAGTCTGACACCATATGTGTGGCTATAATTCTTTCTTTCTCTCCTGAAAAGTCTCCAGAGATTGGCAACTGATGGCTCATGGAGCAGCACAAGTTCATGGACCACCACTTTGAGCAGTACCATTTTAAACTATCTGTTTTTCCCAGCATGTGACACAAGTGTGTATCCCAGCACATACATGCTTGAGCATAGCCCATGAAGAAGAATTGCTTAGAATCAGCAAATCCAATGGAAGGGGACAAAGCTACAGCATGTGGCTGCTTTTCTAAAAGCAGATCCGCCCTGGTTAAAGGCTACCTTGGTTATTTGCCACGACAAAATTAAAGCCTACTTTCATAAAGTTGTTCAGCAGGGGTCCACCTGACCTGGAAAGCAGGTATTTGAAACTTGTTTTAAAAAAAACCAAAAGCTTAAATATGCTTGTGAGGAAACATGTTGACTGAATATGCTGCACAGCTGGCCATTGTCAAAGTCTGGTTATCATCACCCTAGTCCATTGTTAGTCCATGTGGAGGTCTATTGCATCTCCATCTGGCTATATGAGCAGAGGTAAATCACAAGGAAAAAAAAATCAAACACCTTCCCATTGATGGTTTGAATGAATGCAAGCAACGTCAAGCTGACCACATATTACATCTTCATTAAGTCTGTTGACCCATAAATAAGCTACCAATTACAGTAAATTAAAAGCACTTGTATCTCAGCAACTCACTTCATCATTCAGCTTTTCTGTTCCCATAATGATCCCAATGAATGGGTCTGATAGCAAAAGAATTTTCCCTCCCCCCATCTTTCATAAAGATAACCAAAGAAAATCCCAGCAAAACAATTTCTGCTGCTCTGGTTTTCTTTCCTAAAAGTCAGCATAAATTTTGTTCTACCACATTGTTAAATACTAAAAAATACTGACAGAAATATGAGCTACATGTTTCCAAACACTGTCACATGGAGGCAAGACTAAGGGGATCAGTTCTCAATTAAATACCATGGATCAATGTACATGTGCTGTAAACAGAAAGGCCATCACTGGTAGGTTCCCATAACAAATAGGTTATCATGGGACAGAGATCAAGGCCCTTTCTGCACGGCATTTGCCATGCAAAAGGGTGCCTGAAGCATCGCGTGATTGTGACGAGCGATCTGCACAATGACTCACAATCGTGCAAAACTCCAGGGTCTGGCAGGCGCTGCTCGTGCACTTTGTCATTTTCGGCTAGATGCCGAAAATGGTGCGCAATTGCACATTGCTCCAGGGCCCCATGTGCACTTGCCGTGCGTGTGGAGCCTCCAGAGCCGCAGCGGTCGCGCTTCCTGCCCCAGCCCAGCCTGGGAAACTCCCCGGCTGCGCTGCGGAAGGAAGAGGCGGGGCTCTCATGCTACCTGCTCGGGAGCAGGCAGCTCGTGCACAGCTGAAGCAGCAGGGACGTGAGAGCCTCTCGCTGGAGGCTGCTCACACAATCCCCGCACCCCAGCACTGAAAAAATGGTAAGGTGCGGAAAGGGCCCAAGTCTTATCATCATCTCAGCTATGTTTATCCTCCATTTTACATACAAGGATACACATGCTGCAAGGTACACTTTCAACTGCCAGTCACAAGGACTTCTCTACTGACTTAAACATAGTTCTAAATCCATGCATACATCTTTTTGCACATATGACATTCCTCCCACTAACCAAAGTGACGGGGAAATATCCCATGGGTGAAAGATCTCTCTGGAGGCTCCATATCTTCAAGAACCTCTAGAGCTAATGTTTTCATTCTTCACAATGAGAACAGACACAGCTTCTGATCATAACAGTAGGGATTATGCCGAAATTCCTAAATACTCCTTTGGGCTGTAAGTTTGCTTGATTCAGACTGCTTAAATTCTCCTTTACCTCTGAGTACAGTCTTCAGTGATATGCCTTCTTCCACATCTTGAACACTGTAGTGTTAATTTTCCAGGAGTCAGAAGCCTTGGGAAACATTACTTCCCCACAGTGCCAAAACCTTTTGCATGGGCTCAGTTATTCTGAAAACTATATATTCCAGGAGATGCATGCTGAAATTCTTAGTTTCCCAGGTTCTGTGGCAACATTTTAAAAGATCAGGGAAGAGGGAGCCCTTCAAAGAGAACTCGAAGGTAGAGTTAAACTGATTTCTTTTTACCATCAGAAATCTCTTTAAACTTTAGAGGCTCCTAGAGTGTCATGGAACTGAAAGGAGTTAAGCATAAAGCACTTGGACTCTGCCACTCTCAATGACATCGGTGGGAGCATGACACAGTATGAATTTAAAACTGGTTTCCCCAGTCCCAGTTTGGGATGGGAATACAGCTTACTTTGCTTGTCTTGACTTCAGATGAGATATGTTCACCTGTTTCTAAATATCTGATATTAATGCATCTGTAACATTGCCTAAAAGAATATATCCCATCAGATATATAACATTTGAGTCCATGTAAGGCATTAGAATCTAATATGAATTACTGGAGACTGTCCTGCAATATACATGTAATCTCTCTTAGGATGAGATAGTACTTTAAAGAGCATTTCATGTGAGAAAAAATACAAGGAGCTTACAGAAAGTACATGAAATATCTGACATACAGCAAGAAGAGATGCAAATAGAGACTGGGATTCAGTGTCTAGTTTGCTGGGATGTGCATGGTAAATAAACAGAAGCTTGCACCAAACTGATTCTGTAAAAAACTGCAAGACGGTTCTAGACGCTTGAGAAACAGAGTTGGATAGTTGCTGGAAGAGTCCAAGTTCTTGTCTGATTTCTTATTATGGGCTTGAGACAGTATGGGAAAAATACAAGAAAACTTTAACATTGCCATAAGTCAAAAACAACTTGAAAGCACACAATGACAAAAAAACCCTGGAATGTACAAACATGAAAATATCTGAAAAGAAGAAAGAGATAAAGAATAGCAATGGACATCAATCAAGAATAGCAATCCATCAATTAAGGAGAAGGCAAAAGAATGGAAACCTGCATTTGGATTGGGACTATCACTGAACTCCTCTCATGCTCAGCATACCCTTGCAATACCATTGGAGCTGCCAAATATTACAGCTTGCCTTTAGCACACCTTAAATGCATAAGGTCTTAAGTTCAGTATCTGCACCTCCACTTAAAATGCACCACATAGAAGATCTTCTTTGCTCAAGATATTGGAGAGGCAGTCAGAGTAGATCATGACTAATGAATATGAGCCCCTTTGGATGCTGGACTATGACTCAGTACTATCAGTACATCAGTGCTATCCACGAGAGTTATATGTTCTGCATCCCTGCCCTAGCATCTGCATGGATCAGTAGTTTGACTCATTATAAGGCAAAGGCCTAAATGCAATTACTAGCACCAACACTGCATCCACATTTTCACAAATAAACGCCACCAAACAATGAAAGAAGGTCTTCAAGTGTCCCTTGAAGAGAGAGAGAGAGAGAACAAGCATGTGTTTCTGTGCTATGGCAATACTTGTTGGCTTCCACCTTCCCTACATGTGGTTCAAATTAGCACCTGCATACTTCAGTTATTAAATAAAAAACAGCTTTCTCTGCTTGACCTGCAGAGTTCTTGTATACAAGAATGTATCCAGCGGCATTATGCCGTTCCTTATCAGATGTGTGTGGTATGACATAACGAATGCAGTGATATAGTACAATTGGCAGGCATTCAGTTCCCCAGCAACGGGTCACATTTCCCATCAGACTGTTTTCTATTTGTTTGTTTTCTTAACAGCAAAGTCAGTATGAACCTGGTATCCAGTTGCTTGACACACATTCACATCTGATTGGAGGTATTCAAGCAAAATCCTGGGGGGGGGGCAATCCACCAATATGGCTGAGTCAATTAATTATATACATAAAACTAGCCGATGTACAGTTATCTTCCTCAAACTGACTCTGTCCATTATGCTAGACTATAGCTCCCAGAATCCCCAGCCAAGAGCTGACTAGGAGATCTGAAGGGTTTAGGTTCAAGAAGTCTGGTTTATAGCCTATAGGGTGGTGTGCATGCTTCTTTGTACATAAAATACAAAATGAAAATCCACAGTGAAAACGATACACATTTGAAGTGTTTGAGAAATACTCTTCTGTCCTACATTTGACTTGCTCCAAGAGTTATCATTAGGTGCATGCTGAAAACTTAACTATTTCCAAATTACATGTATTTTCAACTTATTTCAGAAAGGGCCAGATCCACTGTAAAACAGTGCCCATCCCAGTGTGTCAACGCAGAAGGCTACCGTGGTCCATGGTGTCAAAAGCTGCTGAGAGACCCAACAGACTAATACTCCTCCTGTTCAGTTCCCAGCACAGGTCATCCACCAAAGCAACCAAAACCATCTTCATCTTATACTGAGGCCTGAAGCCAGACAGAAATGGGTCCAGATAATCTGCTTTGTCCAGAAACTCTTGAGGCTGAGAGGCTGCCACATGCTCCAGTACCTTGTCTAAAAATGTAACACCGTAGACTGATAATTATCCATACAGTAGATTCCAGAGAAGGGTCCCTCCATCAACAGAGGTCTTACAACAGCCTCCTTCAGGCATATCAGGACCTGCCTTGCATTAACCACTTCCACTACCCACTCAGACAGTCCTCCTCTGAGCTGTTTAATAAGCCAGAGAAGCAAGGGTCTTATATACTTCTGGTGGTTCTCGCCTCTCCAAGGACTCTGTCCATATCCTCAGATTGCACAAATTGAACAGTACCTTTTATCACTGGACGAGCAGTTATATCCACCAGATCTGTATCAACTACAGTGTCCAAAATGGGATTTTATCTGCAAAATACTAGGCAAGTTCTTCACAGTAGGCAGTGGATGTTCTGTAAGCCAGATTGTAACTGATCCCTGACCACTTGGAACAGTGCCAGAGAAAAAGACAGGGTTGTTATCTGCATTGCCGTACCATAGCCTTCAAGCATTTTTCTGCCAATGTCGCTCTAGTTAGTGTCTCACTTGCTTCACTGCTGCCATCTTCTTAGAGAAGAAGGGGGGTAGTTTAGTCTACTCCTTGCAAGAAGATGCTTAGGAATGACCATGTCCACTGCCCTGGTCTTTTCTCCCTTCCAGAGATCAATCAGGTCTTTGATGACCTGATTGATCTCTGGAATGACCTGCTAGGGTAATCACAACATCACCAAAACCCATAAGGAAACTATCTGAATCCATCGATCTCATGGCACTGACCATTTTAATTGGTCCTCCAGCCTTGCAGAGGCTCCAAGTCCCAGCAAGTCATCTAATCTAGAGTTTGATCAGCAGCATGAGTATGACCAGATACTGTCTGGAACAAATCCATAGCTGTCATGGTCCTGAACCACTCCTGACAGAGCAGCCTCACCTTGGATGTTGGTTTCCCAGTACCACAAGGCAAGGGGATTCCAACACCAGCTCCCCAAGACTACTTCAAGCTGAGCAGAAGGGTGGGGGAACATCAACAGAATACTTAATTGTTCTAGCAACCTACCTTCAGATATACACTCAAAACCTGAAGAATGTCATATAAAGCAGTGATATGCCACTGATATGCCACTGCAACTCCACCTCCTGGTCTTCCATTCTTACCTGCTGCTGCACAGAGAAAGCTGGTGGGCAAAGCTGGGACAGGTTAACCCTTCCTAGCCTCATCCAACCAAGCCAGTGTGCTCATGCAGGATAAGTCCTGAACAGTAGCTGTTTTACCATTCATCAGGCATGAAGCAGCAGCATTTTCAACCCACAGAGACTATCACCATGCCTATACAGGGTATTTGGATGGGGAGACAGTTTGGGGACAACTAATTCCCTTTGTGAACCCTACCTCTAAGGTAGTATACCTGTTTCTCCTTTCTGTATCTCCTACTTGTATAACCTGGACAGCTGCTCCCTGAGCACTATTATTCCTCCACTCTGTTGACAACATACCCTAGCAACTCCAGAAATGGTGAGCAGATTATCTCAAAAGAGCAGCAAACATAAGCGGATAAACCTCTGCTGCTCATGAAGTGACTTCCCCAAAGGGACAAACCCCCTTAGCACTACCTCTATAGTAAGTAAGTAGTCTTATTTATATCCCTAGCTGAACCACTACATCTGGAAAAACCTACTGGAGTCTGCTGGCTGGGCCTCCATCATGCAAAGAGGCATTAACTCATTTGTGATTAAGAAATCCTACAGTGAAAGAAGAAGCAGTAATTCGAAAGCAGCAAGGTGGCAAACTTCCTTTCTCCCTGTCTTTCACTTGCAGATGGTCTTCCCTTCCTTTGCAGGGTGCTCTGTATACTCCAATTGTCAACCATAATTTCTGATGTAACTTTCAAGACAGGCACACATCTATTTGACTTCCAGGTGGCTTTAATCATACAGAGTCTTCTTAGTAGGAAAGGTCTACAAGGGAGGAGATCCAGCTGGAAACAATCCTCAGAGACAGGAGAAGATGACCTAGAAGTGAGGCTATGGTCCAGGGCTCTTAGCTTTAAAATCTACATTTAGACTTTGACACTGCTGTTAGTTATTATTTTTGTTTTTAATTATGTTGCTTTTGGTATTATGTTTTATTTTCTATCTAAATTGTTTATGTTTGTTTATTGGAAGTCACACCAATAATTTTATGTTATGAGGTGAGATATAACTGATGTAAATAAATTTTGAAAACTAGAGGGAGTCTGCAATTTTTTATGGCCAATTCAGATGTGGGGTGGAAATCCTCCCAATTCCAAATTAAATGCAACAAAGTAATAAGACCAGAATGTCTGTTCAGGTGACAAGGGGGAACAGGGGAGGTGAAGAGCACTCACACCTGAAACTGAGTCATACGAAAAGTATGCCCCTTTTAATGGTTCCCTTGTTTTGATGTGCTCAGCTGTGACTCCCTCTCTACATGGGTGGCAGACAACAAAGACGAAAGACAAAATTTAAGGGATGGCAAAAGCCCATCCCGAATGAAACAGAACCACTGTTTAAATGAGGTGGGAAAGTTCACAGAATCTCTGTCCAGGTGAGTGCCTGGAAGCACTACAGAAAAGATGTGGAATCTTCCTCTTTAAGGGGAGACTGGGCTGGTGCCATGTGTAAGAATGTGAAGTATGCATCAGTCTCCTTGAAACTGGTAGGATCTGTACAAATCAAATGAGGATGAGCTTTCGGCTCATGCATTTCAGTGGGGTTTCAGAACAATTAAGCTTCATTAGTGTTCGGTTTCTGTCAAGAATGAATGAATCCTTCCTCACTGTAAGGGGTTAGGGTTCATGAACTTATGAAGCTGTATAAACCACAGAAAAATAAGCCAGCTGATAGAGCCACATGAATAGGAGTGTGAGCTGGAAAGTCACCCTGTATAAATTTTGGTTATCACTTTTAGAGGACAGACCACTCTTTTCTCAACTTCATACATCCACAGGTAATGTGGGGGATACCAAGACTGACCTATCTGGGAGGGCAACTTAGATAGATTTAGATAATGTATTTAGATAATGTATTTGAAGGCCTCATTTGATATCTGTGATGCACAGTAAAATGCCACATTTTTAATTGGTGTTAAGATTACTGTCATAATCTTTTCTTTTCTGAGTCATGGCAGAAAGTCCTTATTATGACAAATTCCACAGTTCACCGCATCCAAGAAGCTCTTTATAAAGATCTGTCAATTTATTTGCGTGAAAGCAAGATACGCAGTTGTGAAACCGTTTTAAGCCTTTTTATCGCTAACACTTAAGCTCAGATGGAATTCTCGAAGATTTATGATTTACTCCCTGAAATTTGTTATTGCATGAAACTGCTGGGTGGATCACTGAAAATAAGCAATACTATTCTTGATAGAAGCTTGAGAGAGCTAAATCTGGCCCCCACCATTGGCTACCATCAGATCTTTCCAAAGCAACAGCAGTGACAGAAAATGGAGGGTTGGGTTTGGCTGCTTTTTTTGAAGCTGAGAGTCAGTTGCCTTGCATAGCAGCACTACTGACCAGAAAACTGAATATCTGGCTTTCTTAAATGATCCCTCTGTCGCACAGAGTGGATGTGCAAAATCTAAGCCATATGCTCAGAGTGTCCCTTTCCTCGATTCAGGAAGGCTTTGCATTGGAGCTGTTGTTTCACTGGTGAAACATTTCGGGTCAATGGCTTTTACAATCTGAAACTCCACTCTTTCCTGGATCTCAACGAGGCCCTGATCCAAGCAGGTGCTAACAAGGGTTTCCCCTCCTTCCAAGCCTCATGTGACACTTTTCTGGCAGCTTTGAAATTCCTGTCTGGTATGTTCCTCTCCTCTTGGAAATAAGGGCAATCTAAGAACCAGCCAGTGAGCAGTGACACGGTCTGCTACTTCATGACAGACAATGATGGGAAGATAAAGGTCGAGGGCAGGGAGAAGCAAAGCAGCTTTCCTGTCCGAGGTGATGCAACCAGTGCCACCCCTACCCAACATGCTAGAGTGGTACCTAGTTATTATTTTCTGGAGCAGAAAATCCTACCAGCACTTCTTCCCCGTCCTAACTATAAACATTTAGTAACAGTTTTAAAAGAATTAACGGTCTATTACCCTTTCATGACCCCCAAAATCAGAGCTGCTCCATACTGCCTAACTGTAAGTCTAGCCCTGGTCAAGGAATGTGTTCAGATAGGTTTAATACACTATAGCTCTCTTGGCTCACACTGATCTGATGTTGATCCATTTTCAAGCTGAAACAAGAGGCCTCCTCAAACCTGACCCCCCTGTTTGTCCAAAACTTCTTCAGGTTCTAAGGCTTCTTTGTAACAGTTTGAGACATAGGTTCAACTGGTGTCAAGACTGTAACAATAATTTGTTCTGCATTTATTCAAGAGCTATTTTTTTCCTCCCTATTTCTTCCAAGGGCAAACTCCAAGACATTTCAGAAGATCAGATTGAAATTTCCCCTTTTCATCTAAGCTGAACGTATGCCAGTACATACTGAAAGTGGTGTTGTAGAATTCTGCACAGCTGTTCACACTGGGGCAGACAAAAGGAGGAAATCATTCAAGAAAGCAACTTCACTTCCACGTCGAAAGAGAAGAAAGAAATGAGTGTCAGAGAGATCAGGGAGACGATCTGTGTACTAGCAAGAGATCTGCCAAGAGGGGAGGGGGGAGAAAGAAAAAAAAGTGTTTCTCTAAGATGCAGCTGACAGCTTTCGCCAGAGTCTCCATGTTTACAATTCCAGTAGCTTGGATTTACATAATTGCAATTTCACTTCTTGCAAATGTTTTGAGGATTTTGTTATGCCTGATTTTTCTCAACAGCTGCTGTACGCTGCTGCAATCTTTGCTAATTATTTCAATCATTTAATGGGAAAAATGCAAAGTATATTTGATACAATTATTACATGAAAAATAATTATCATGGTCTTGGAAGACTATGGAATTGTGGAGGGATTGGAGTGTTGTTGTTGTTGTTGCTTATTTGCTCTTGAAGAACAGCACATGCAAAACATTTATGTAGCCAACACAGCTGCAGGGGCTATTCACCAGACCAGTGCTGTCTGCTCAGTATCCTTTCTAGCTTTTTATAGATACAAGTTAAAAACTCCATGAAATTTATTTCCTGTAATGATCCCAAAATATTTACTTTAGAAAGGCAATGTTTCAGCAAAAATTGCCCAAGAATGCATGGCTAGGCAGTTCCATTGTGTCAACTTAGCATTCTCAACTCCCCTTACCCCAGTCCAATTGTAACCTTTTTTTGATTATTTGTATGGCCTCTACGTTACCTTCAATATGGTTTTGCAGAGATAACATGGAAGTGACAGAAAACATTGTGCCAGCAGTCCAAAATGGACCAAGAGCAAACAAAGAAAAATGAGGATCCTCATGGCTAGCAAGCCTGATATCAGCTGGCCTCTGAGACCATGCAGTCTAGTAGTGCTGGCACCTGTCCTGCCTGCCATCTCCTGTCATGTTCACAACTATCCAACTCCTAACCCTAAAAAAGAAACAATCAAAATGGGAGGCATATTTCAGCATTTTGATTTTTTTAAAAAGTGTTTGGGGATGAAAAAGCCCCAAATTTCTAGTATTTTTTAAAAACAGAGTCTAGTATTCTGGAATCACCTTTTTCTCCAGGAGGAATCATTTGAAACAGCTTTTTCACTTCTTTCTGAGGATACTTTCCAGAGTTCTTGGTTAAGCTATAGATTTGATTACATACTCCTAGCCATAATTTTCTACAGTGTATTGTTATGCCGATCACGAACCGCTGTTAGACAGAAGCTTGCTTAATAACTTGTAAATGCTCCACTGTCCAGAGTGGTGTTTAACCTGAGACATGAAAATCTCCAAATTGCTTACAAAAAGTCACAAAGGAGATCCCCGGGTTAGGTCAGTCCTGTTTTATTTTGTTTCTTTCATATTGCCTAGTTAGTAAGGACCAAGAATCCTCAAAGTGATTCTCCAAACTTGCCAGTTTCTACATGGGGGTGTCTAAAATACAGCTTGACCACTTTTATCACATTATGATTAACACCAGAACTGCAACTGTGATTTCAACATGAAAAGCTTGTATGAAGCTAGCACTCGTCACTAGGGTACCTACCAATAGCAACGTTGTTTAACTTGTTGTTGTTGTGTGCCTTCAAGTCATTTATAAACTTATGGCATCCTAAGGTGAACCTATCATGGGGTTTTCTGGGGCTGAGAGTGTGTGACTTGTCCAAGGTCACCCAGTGGATTTCCATGGCCAAGTGGGGAAGCAATCTCTGCTCTCCAGGGTCATAGTTTGACACTCAAACCATTATATCACACTGGCTATCTATTCTGTAACTACTCCACATCAAACAATAATGATGTTCATCACATCTACTGAAATCAGTGTTTTGTTTTTTACCTGTGGAAAACTTTAAAGGGAATGAACGTTGTCACTCTTTCCCATCCCAGTACAAAGTACAAAAAGTATCTTCAGTCACAATTCTGCTAAATCAAAACAAACAAACAAACTAAACAAATAAATTGAACTCATTTACGTCCAATTTATTTAGTCTGGTATTGTATTCTACACTATGATCATCACATGTTTCTCTACTACATACAAGACCTATAATTTTAAGAAAGATAGAAGGTTGTGTCAACTCACTGCAAGTTATCAGCTTAAATTAAATGCAGTTGGGTTCCAGAAATGGTTACTGAATGCTAAAACCATGGTCAAAGGATTTCCAAGCTGACTAAATATCACATCAGTAAGAAGGATAGCCAGCCTTTTCTTTCCTCTGTTATTTCACAAATATTGCATGGGCTGAAGGAATGTAGGGGCCAAGTTCTTCCATACACATGCAGAACACATGGTTTTTTATTGACCCCCTTTCTGAGTTAAGACTTTGGAAATTGCTGCTGTGGTTTGGCATATCAAATGTCCTGTTCTAATGAATGTATGGCCTGAAGTCTCCACCACACGTGAAGAATGGGGTTAATTTAATATGAAAGATCTTCAGATTTTCTAGAGAGGAAAAGTAAGTACAGCATCAGTTGACCTCAACTGAAAAACTTTAAGGTAGGTTCTGCAGTGTTTGGCAAGTGATCTTGCTTACATGCCAGCATAAATTGCTTTTGTGGCCTCTATTCACATGGTTTTCACAGTGAATTGAAGGCCATGTGCTATAGCTTTCAAAATTCTGGACCAACTCAGAGAGGCTTTGAAAGTTCAGAAGAAGCAGCAAGAAAAGCAAATAGAAGAGATTTGTATCTCTTCTCCCTTCTTTTCTGGAATTTGCCCCAGAAAGATGAACATTTGTACTGCAGAAAGACATGCAGTCTAGTGATGTGGAGGCATACAATGAAACTCTCCAGGAATAAGATCTCTTTGAAAGTGACCTAGAAACTTGATGACAGGCAGTGTGAGCTATTTGTACTTCCTTTTGTAAGTAATTCCCATCCTGATATTTGGACAGAATTAACATCCAAGGCACCTGGAAGAGATCTTTGCCCAGCCATCATCAGCCAATGCTGGATCTGTTTGAAAAGGGAGCGTTTGCATAATATACACCACAGTATTGACCTCCTAACCACATATCTAGATAGGCAGATGGATGTTGTTCAGCACAAATTCTCCTGGATCCAAAACAATTTCTTATAGCTAGTCACAAGGAACACTATGATTGTCCCAAAATTGTTATCAGCATCCCTATGTATTTTTTCTTCAAAGCCACCTACAGTTGGAGCAATGGTCTCTCTCAGTTGATGGTAGCTTTGGCTATTACACCCAAATACAGAAGGCTCAACATCCCCACTGGACCTTTTGGAGAAATTCAGAAGGATATGTCAGTAGTAAAGCAGTATAACATGAGAAAGGAAATCCATTCCTTCCCACAAGACATTCCAATACATCTCCTCTGGCAAAGATAATCCCAGTATTCCACCACTCCCCTGTCCATAAAAAGTAAGCAAAACATCCAGGATAGAAAGAAGCTGCAGTGCAACCCCATTTTAGGTAGGACCTCCTCACCAGATTTAAATGACTAGATGTTTCAGGATTTCCAAAAGAGTAAGATGTACTTCACATGTGTTTTGCAGGATTACAGAATCTTGCCCAATTCTATATGATTATTTATAATTAAAATTTCAATTTTAGACGAAATTTATCAAATCTTCAAATAAAAATAATAATAAAAATATATTGTAACGTAACAGAGAACAGCATATCAAGCTGCCAAGAACCACACGGAAGTGCCTGCAAGACCACAAATCTGTAGGCTGAAACCACAAACAAGAAGTGTTGTATCGATTTTCCATTTAAGCCCTACAGTAGGAAAATCTACCCCTGTGCAATTTTCTACATTGGCCAATCAATTCTTGCGGATACCAGACTGACACTTTGCAAAGCTGCAGCTTACTAATATTCAGTTTGGTATTAAATGGACTATGTAGATGTGACTCATTATAACTTGACTGTTTTGTGCTCTTTAAAAAGTAGCAAGCATTTCCCAGTAGCTGAACAAAAAATGCTTCACCATAACCTCTGTATCTCTAGGGAATCATTGTTTTTCAATATTCTAAGTCTTGATAACGAAAGAACAGGTTGTTTAACTTTTAACTGTGGTACTTTAAATGGTCATCTGTGAAGTCAGATATGTCAAAATTTTTCCATGCTTGCACAGACCATTTGGAACATTTTGGAGCTGAACTAGTGACATTTAGCAGAAACTCCAACCCCCTTGCTCTGTATGTTAGTGCGTTTATGTTCACTTTACCTTAGTTCCTTTGAGTACAAAACTGTCCCAGAAAATTCAGCAATGTTCAGTCATGAAGGGAGGCAGGAGGGCTCTATGAGTTCACTGATGAACTCTAGAAGAACCACAGCTGGTCAAAGCCATAAATCCTTCCATGTGTCTATCCCCCCTATACTTTCCCAGGCTGGTGTTTGCAACAACCATATATGCCCTTGACCAGGGTGACCCTCTGTGCATATTTCTCTATCACTATCTTCACGGTGCTTTGTTATATCTAACCCGCCATTTGTTTTAACCATATCATTAATTATGAATATGCTATGTATGGTTATATTGAGAATATATTGATTAAAATTATTGATTATATTGAGGGGGGGAAAGAACCACAGCTGCAGGTGAACAATCTGTTCTTTTTCATTCTCTGTGTAAAAACTTACATATATATGGGAAACTGTAGAGATAATCTAGACATGAAAGATAGATGAATATCATATAAGAATATACAACAGTACTGATCTGTCAAAATGCATATCTTCCTGAGATCCAATATCACGTCCATAATGGTGAGTGAAGCTGGAAGAGTGCTGCAAACACTTAGGAATGGAATGCCATGGAAGAAAAACACTTGACACAGCTATAGCTCTTGTTGGTTGACTTTTCATATCCCTTGGTGGAGACAGTTCTTTAAAGCCATAGCAGATTTTTAAAAAAATATTTTTATTAAAATTTCTTTAAAAAGGTATAAAATGGGAACATTTCTATTAAATATTCCCCTCCCCCAACTCCCATAACAAATTTTCTTTTGCCCAGTTTTGCCCAGCTGCATCAAACAAAAGGTATGATATAACACAATACAATACAAGGAGTCCAATCCACTACACATAGAATCTTTGGCATAACAATCACAATTTGTCTTTTAACCAGTCAATACATTTTTGCCCTTTTTATCAAATTATACTCTTTATTTATTCTATATCCAGCTACCTTTCCAAATTCTGTAAGGCACTCTTGCAATTTCTCTTAGTTCTTCCAAAAAAATAATTACGTCGTCTGCAAAAGCTTTCAATTTTATTTCTTTTCTCTTTATCTTCTGGCCTATTATCTCCTGTTCCTCTTTTATCTTCATAATCAGAACATCCAAAGCCACAATAAATAGTAATGGTGATAACGGACATCCTTGTCTTACTCCTTTTCTTATATCAAATTTTCCTGTTGTCTCTCCTTTAATCACCAATCTTGCCGATTGGTCTCAGTATATCTTTTCAATCCATTTACAAAACACATCTCCAAAATTGCTTTCTCTTAATATCAATTGTCAAAATTCCCATGATATATTATCAAATGCTTTCTCTGCGTTCAAGAAAATCATTGCTGATTTTTTCCCCTGGACTTTTGTCATAATATTCTATTGCATCTAACAGTATTCTCACATTGTCTTTCATATTTCTGCCTGGTATAAACCCGGCCTGCTCTTCTTGAATTTTTTCTTGCAATACCTTTTTAACCATCTTGCCAGCACTATTGCAAAGATTTTATAATCCACATTCAATAAGAAAATTGGTCTGTAATTCTTTTTCTCTCTTTTATCTTTACCTTCTTTGGGTATTACTACTATGTTTGATGCTCCCCATGTTTCTGGTTCTCCTTCTTCCATTAACTTTGCTATTGTAGCTTGTAATGGTTTAATTCTTTTGAAAGTCTCTTATAATATAATGCTGCAAATCCATCTGGTCCTGGAGCTTTATCCGCTTTCAAATCTTTGATGACTTCTTCCAGTTCCTTACATGTAATAGGTTAATTCAATTGTTTTTGAGCTTGGTCCGATATTTTCCATAATTTTGAATCCTTTAAATATTTTATTATGCCTCTTTCTTGTTGTTGAGGAGACTTATTTTCTTGAAATAAATTCAAAAAATACTTCTCAAATGTCTGTTTAATTTTCTCCTGTTGCGTAAGCAGTTTCTTCCCTTCTCTTATTTCTGCAATCACATTCCTTTCTTTCTTCTTTTTATCCTGTAAGCCAGCCACTTCCCAATTCTGTTTGCTTGTTCAAATTCTGTTTGTTTCATATAATTCATTTTTTTCTCTGTCTCTTCTGTTGTTAATACTGCTATTTCTTTCTGTATTTTTTAAATATCCAATTGTACAGCTTCTTTGACCGGGTTTTCCTTAAATTCTTTTTCTTTATCTAAGTTTTTTCCATAAATTCTGGCATTTTTCACCTTTTTTCTTATTTTGCAATTGTCATGTTGGATAAAAAATACTCTAATCACTGCTTTATACGCGTTCCAAGCTGTTTTCATCTGAGTCTCCTGTCTCGTATTTTCTTTGAAGTATCTATCCAATGTCTCTTTAGCTTTTTTTATAATATCTTCATCATTCAGTAAGCCATCATTAAGTCGCCATTGAAACTGTTTAATTTTGTCTCTCATTTGTGACTTCACTGGGTGGTGGTCTGATATTACTTTGGGTAAAATTTCCATCAGTTGTACTTCTGCTCATAGAGTTTTTGACAATAAGATCATATCAGTACGGGACCAAGTTTGATGTGGATCTGAGAAGAATGTGAAATCTTTGGTATTTGGGTGATTATATCTCCAAGCATCCATTACAGTCAAATCTTCACATAATTTGAAAAATTTGGGGGTAGTTTACCTTTCTTTTCTTTTTGCTCTTTCCCTTTCGCCATTGTCTTACCCAATTTTACATCTTGGCAGATATTAACAGCAGATATTAAAGGTAGCCACAACCTACAATATTAGATGTTGCAAAAAGACAGGATACCCCTTTTTTAGGGCAACTGAAACACAAGAACAGAGATTGAGATTTGTAGAAAGTGGCAGTCTGGTGACTATAAAAGGTTAATGCCACACTCACATCAATGGAGTGTAACATTGTGTTAGCAGTGATATACTTGGCACAGAGGTAAGTAAGGCAATGCCCTGAGTAATGTGAAAACAAGATACTACTTTCTGAAGAAAAGAGATGTCTACTCTAAAGACCACTTTATCTATGTGTAAGGTAAGAAAACATAGATCCTCAAGAAACGCTCACAGTTTGTTCACCCTTGTGGTAGGCAAGATGACAACCACAATGGCTACTTTCACTGATATTAAGACTGTTAGATAAAAGTACATGTAAAAGATATATTAAATTACTCAAAAATATCTATCATGTCTCATCAATCTCCTTTTCTCCCTATGCTAAACATGACTATTCTTTTCAGCTTTTCTCACTACATCCTCTTTACCTCTTTAATGCCTATCAAGAATCCAGCTTAACTAGTGTAGAAAATAAAGAAAAGATTCATCTGGTATATCTTTGTTTGTCAGTCCAACACCAAGACTGTATACCTTTCAAGGCTGTGCAGAAAGAGGAGACATCTTTCATACTTTGAGATGTTCTACAGTAAGCTGTCAAGTAGTAATTTTTAACTTGAAAGAAATGTGGCACACCTTGGATGGTGGTTAAACATGATGGTATCCTTTCATGATGACAAGGCAAATAAAATGCAAGCTGCCTTACCATACAACAGATAATTTTTAAAACATCAAACAACATTTCAGACAAGTTGTTCTGGGCCCTAGAAGGACACAGCTAATCATTTAAACCATGTATTTATTAGACCAACTAACAAAACAAACACTAAAGAGTTATAGCAAAATACTTTTTCTGCATTCTTCAGCTGTTCGGATTTGATTTGAAGTAAATTTAGTATAGTAAAACTATTCTGAGCTGTCAGCTCTGTTCTGTTGTTTACTCTTTTTTCATGCGTTTTTGTATATTATGGCTTATTTTTTAATTATAAAATACTCAAAAGAACCTATTTAATATTGTAAGAAAGACAATTAGTCAGTAACTAAATTTTAAAAACAAGTACCTGGGAAAATTTTCTTGAAATAGGATATGTTTGCACCACATAGGCAACATGTCCCATCCAAGGGTGTCTCAAAACAGAAGGGTTTCCGCCCGCAGCACTAACGGTGCAAATGCTAAGAGCTGCATTCCTGCTGTTGGGATTCACAGTCCAAAAAGATCTGCAGGGCCACTTGTAGTGCATCCCTAGCCAACAGCCTTACTGTTTATAGCAACATCTAACAGAACTCTGTCTGCACTGCATGGAAAAGACTGTAGCCAGATTTGTCTTCCTAGAACAAGTACAGGCTGCTAGAGAAAGCCAGAAAAGGATGTTTTGGTGCTAGTGGGGTGGGGGGCTTCTGCAGTTGCTGGAGAGCCCAGTTACTGGATCAGAGAAGATGGCCAGGCAGAGAAAGAACTTGAATTTGCCAGTGATGTTGCAAACTTTAGTTGCTCTTGACACTTCCACCTGCACAGAAACATGGGAAATTGTTTACTTAGGCCATTTCCACAGTAGACTGTTATAGCGCTATTATTCCACTTGCAACATCCTATGGAATCCTGGGGTTTGCAGTTTCGGGAGGGGCCAGCCATAGGATGTTGCAAGGATTCCATAGGATGTTGCAAGTGGAATAATAGCACTACAACAGTCTACTGCGGAAATGGCCTAAGACTCAGAATCACTAAAAGCCAGCAACTGCAGTGTGAATGCTCTGAAATTGTCAACGTTGCAGTTGCAAAGATAACACTGCCTGTAGAGCACTGAAGATTTAGCAGTGTGTACAAGTTGCTCCGGAAAAGCCCTGAACAGAACTGGCTTCAAAATACACATTTCATGAGAATAATGCCTTACCTTGATGATTTTACTCTCATTTCCCAATTCATTCATGTGAATGAGTATAGCGATGGAAAAAGTATTGCTTTTTATTTGTTTCCTGGGGAAAATAATGCTGGAGCAAGATCTGTGCTCAGGTTTCTCATAGTGCTTCTACTTTGCAAAATGTTCCAGGGAATTATTCTGCACAGAAATACAAGTGGGTTTTCTTCGGAGAAAACATTTTGTTTGCATAAGAAACACACTGTATATGAAACAGTGGGATGTTTTTGTGCAAAATATACTGTACTGTGTGTGGAAACCCTGATTTTTGTATAGAAAAAAGCTATATGTCTTTCCCTGGAACATTTCACAAAGCATGAATACTGGGAGAAAACTGAGGAGAAATCTTCGTTCTCTCCTGCAGCAGGGAGAAAACTATAGAAATTATTGGTCCTTCCATGCAAGGATGATACAGGCAAAGATTTATATTCCTAGTTGACTGTATGTCTTTGTTCTCCTTTTCCAAGTAAACTTTCTAACCTCTCAAGGTCCCTGACAAGGGCATCAGGGAAAGATTTTTTTTGTTAACACAAAGCTGAAATGGAATAGTGCTGGGAATCCATCTTCAATTTCAACTTTAAATTTGATCTTTCAGTTGCATGACTGACCACCTTATTATTCCCTCTGCTGAACAAGGTCCCACCGACACTGGGAGTCCCAGGTCCACAGACCAAAAACAAACACAGCCATTGTAGGGCATGGTATCTCCTGTCATGAAAATACACAGGCACTGACAACCATTGCTTTCCAAAGCCAAGGAGTTTTGCTGGGGAGCACATGGTTGTCTATCAACTGCATCTTTTAGTGTACATTATGTTGTATCCATTACAGGCTGCTAACAAGGATTTTTTAAAAAAAATCTTTTACAGTCATGGGTTGAAATTCAACGCACACTTAAGTAGGAATAAGTCCAAAATAATTAAAAACGAATTGCTTGTGACTAAACACGCAGAGGTTCAAAATGTATATTCTTTATTATTTACACTCATTTCTTTATGGCATACAAGCAGGGAAGTCCCTAGCAAGGAGCATACAATCTCAAAAATCAGAAAAAGCACATGGGATGGAAAAAAAGGTAAACAGGGTAAATGTGCCACAATTTCACTGTACTTAGTATTGTGCCGTTGAAATAAAAGTATATTTTCTCTAGTCTCCAAACTTTTAGTACTTCGTATAAAAATAACACAAAACCCAAAATGGCCTCATTTGTAAAAACAAAAGTACTGTATACCATATGGATTGTGGGAGAAGTCATCATATTTTACCTTCTGTGAAAAACTAGTCTGCATGTCCTCAGTAAAGTGATGGCTGTAAAGATTAGTGAATAGTCCACTAAATATGTTATAAAGTACATTTACAACTTGGTAAATAGAAATTAAGTCTCCCTCAATTCCTGTTTCTGAAGTCTTTGCTCCCTTACTTCACCCTTAATGACCTTATGAGGAAGAATATACACATACGCACATGTACACACACAGACACACAGGTCACTAACAAACAGAACTTAATAAATAAATTAGCAAAACATTTCAGCTTCTTCCTTTTTTAGTTGATGAAAACAAAAAATGAGTTGCATCCAAGGTGGCACTTTGAAACACTCTGGCCTTTTCCGCACTACACTCTTATAGCGCGATGATTCCACATTCAACATCCTATGGAATCATCGCGCTATAAGAGTGTAGTGCAGAAAAGGCCTCTGTTGACAACATTTTTAAGTGGATGAGACTGCTATGTATTATTTCTCTGGTGATTCCATGTGGTGTTAAGGCCTTAAGTCTGTATATCAAGAAATTTTCCCTTATATCCAAATGACCTGAACGAGATGGTACATCAGTTCTATGCACAGACAAATCAGAAAGGGTGTGGTGTTCCAAGTTAAAATGTTTAGCCACTGGCTGCTCAAGAATCCTGGTCAGAATTGCAGAGTTCTGATTCCTGAACATTGCTGTACAACACTCTTATAGCACAATGATTCCACTTTCAACCTCCTATGGAATCCTGGGGTTTGCAGTTCCGGGAGGGGCTGGCCGGCCCCTCCCAAAACTGCAAACCCCAGGATTCCATAGGAGGTTGAAAGTGGAATCATCGTGCTATAAGAGTGTCATGCGGAAATGGCCCCTGAAGTGTGCACAACACTTGGGGAAAACAGCCATGGACCTATGTATGTATTTCTGGTATCCCAAATCTTAAAATATCAGTACACAAATTTAAAAAAACATTAAACAAGCATTCCTAATTAAAACATTACTTTTAAGATATTGATTTAAAACAACTCAACACATAAAACATATTAAAGAACAGCACCCACTGTATGTTCTTTTACCTCGATCTGTTAAAGGCTGAAGGCTTGTTTAAATAGGAAGGTCTTCTGCTATAGAAATAAGCCTTTTAAAACGGCAGGCTGTGGCTTTTCTCTTCAGCACTGAAGAGAAAGCAAAGCTACACCTTTTTAGCGCTCTTCCACCAATGCATATCCCTTTTAAGATGTTGGCAGGGAAATAAAGATAATACTCTCCTAGCGATAGAAGCATCTTCCAGGTTTTCACATGCGTATCCGTCATGGAGTTCAACAATGGCAGGACCCTGATTTCATTAATCTGTAACTGGGATTAGCCATAAAAATAGCTTCTTATCTGCCATTAGTACAGTTCACATTCCAGATACACTTTCTGAGTTTACTGGTGTCGATCTGTTACAGTAAATCCAGAAACACTCAGCACCTCTAATTGAAGAACAGGAAGGAAAGGATCAACATGCTTGATTATATCTCTGTTCCCTCTATTAAACCCAAGAGACTGGGACTTTGCTTGTTTTTTTCCTTGAGCACTCATTCTCAAGATAGGGAGTCAAAATTGGCAACAGGAGAAAAGAAAACTCAGGAATAATTAGACTCTTCTGAACAGGAAAGGTAGGATGAGCAGATAATTAACTACTGGGGTTTTTTTAAAATTGTTTTCGGAATATTTAGGGGGCAGGAGAAAGGAAGGCTAATTTGCACATTAATTGAAAAAGGACCAAAGGATCGAAGTATATATCTGAGGAAAGTGTAAAATAAGAACTAAAGAACTACAGGTAAAAACTGTTGCAAGAACCTTTGGAGTATGCACAATCTGTTCCTGGAAATTAATATAGTATAGAAGTATAGTATAATTCCTTTAGGCATAATGGACATCTATGTGTGTTGATGTTTAGTACACAAAATACAGATCATTACATTTCTCGTGAGCCCATCCCTCTCCCAACATGATGGAACTCAAAATGGCCTCCACAGGGTTCCTAATACTCATGCATGCAATCACAGATCAAATCCAGATCAGCTTAGCTTCTGAAGACTTGCTGTTTCATGCAACTTGACACGAATCCCTGAGATTTATTACTTACAGTCGGCCCTCCACTGTGGGCTTAACTTTCATGGATTTGATTATTTGCAAGTTTCTCCAACCCCTGCCCCCCAACTTCCAATGTTTCTTTTCCAAGGGAACTTTCTCTCTTGTCAGATCTGATCAGGCTACATAGCCCTTTAAAAACTTGTCTCTCGTTTTCTTCCTTCACCAGCTGCTTCCTGGCTGGCTAAGGACAGCCTGAAGTTCAATTTCTCAGCACCACAAACCCTCTCCTCGTGCCCCTCACACACCTAAGAAAAGAGATGGGAGAGAGAAGCAAGCTATAGGGCTACCATGTCAACCCACTCCCTTTCCCTTTCCTTTCCTTGACTTGGTTTGGACCCTGGGTGACTGTTCTCACTGTGCCTCAACCCTTTTCCACATACATTTTTTATATTTGCAATTTTTCCACTTTTGCAGGGGTCCTGCCCTCCTAACCCTAGCGAATGTGGAGGGACAGTTGTATTCAACATATTTTCTCCTACTGTGAGCCAAAAATCCCCAAGGAGCAACTTACATACATATCCCTCATACCCACATGCTGTAAGTATGCTGTCAGGAAGGCAAAGGCCTGGAATGAGTTGAAGCTTGCAAACAAAAAGATTGAGAAATGGATAGGCACGTAGCCAAAGGAAGATGGTTACTTGTTAATGAGTGATGGAGAAAAGGAAGAATTACTCAATGCTGATTTTTCCTCAGTCTTTTTTTTTTCAAAAGGGCAGTTGTGTTCAACCTGAGAAAAGTAGGACAAATTATACAAGAAGGGACTTGTGGCCCAGGATGAGTAAAGATATGGTTAAGGAGCATCTTCTCAAAAGGTTTCAGTTCTCAAAAGCCACATGAATTGCATCCACAAATGCTGAAGAATACTACAGATTTATAAACTAAAAAGACAAAGACACAAAAGGAATAGAGAATGGGGAAAAAGAACAGGAAAAGAAGAGATCTTTCAAGGCTTCTGGAGGGTCTCTTTGTTGCAGCCTGCCGAATTGGCTGCTGATAAAGGCAGTTGAGGGAAGAGTTCCATTCAGATGGTATTATTATCCTCTAGCTCATCACTAGAATATGAAATCTTTAAATTGGAAACGTGGACCATTTCTATGATGAGCAAAAGACCACTGGGCAATCTAACTTGGTACTGCCTAATCTGGTTGATGGTAGCTCTCCAGGGTCTTAGGCATGGTCTTTCCAAGACTTGTTGCCTAAGGTCTGCTCACTGCAGGTGGCAGGAGATTATTATGGAACCTTCTCCTTCAGAGCATTAGCCTCTGCTATGACTGTGTCTATTTCCAAGTGAACACACACATATACAGAAACAATGGAAAGAAAATTTGGTAAGGTTGTTCCCAATTAACTTTCTCTCCAGTACACCATATTTCCATTCCGGCTGGTCCCTGAGGGATCCAAGACAAAAAATATCTATGTCAGTTCTGGGATCATCAGTCCAGCTGTGGTGGGCACCTTTAATTCTTAGAGGGTTATAAATAACATTTCTTGCTGAGTTTACATAGAGGGGACTAGTGGAGTGTCAGATTAAAATCTCATCACACACCCATTTACACACTTCAGTGCCTTGCCAAACAGACCAAGGCCAAACATTTTTTATTAATTCACTTATGATTGCATGGAATCTTCCAGATTCTCTCTGTATTTAAGAGTATCATAGTTCTTTGTCCCAAGGATGTCCATATAGAGCAAATTTAATGATGCCACGATGAAAGATTGACACTGAGGGTTAAACAGGAGGGAGTGAAGGAAAACAAGAGATTTACCTCCCTCAGAGTCAGACCATGCAAAGAGGAAATTTTTCTATCATGTACTGTACATTGGAATACAGCCCATAATTCTGCATGAGGCTGTAAAAACCTCCTTTAAAACACTAGGGTGACCTCAAAGAAAATAACTCTATTATTTCTACTGTTGTGTCAGGTTATCTCTTCTATTTAAATTTCTTGCATTTTTAATGCCATTTTTTAAAATGTATACACTATATATCCTGCCTTTTTTCTTCCAAAAAATGTTAGTCAAACCATCTTAATCAAACATAGAAAAAGATTTTAAAAAATTAAAACACATTTACAACAAGCCAAAAGAGCAAAAGCATAGACATGAAGAATAAAAATTGCATGTTGATAAATGAAATCAAGCAACAGCATCAACTTTTGGTTTAAAATGTGTCTTCACTTTCTGGTAAAATACAGACAAAGATGATCTAATCTCTTAGGGCAGGGAGACACACATATGAGATATTGCCAGCAAATAAGTCTGCTCCTTCACTGAAGTCAACTATAGCTCTGAAGGCAATGACACACAAAAAATGGGGAAAGCAACTAATCAAAAGGGGCAAGCAGGTTCACATGAGAGGAGTTAGCCCTTCAAGTAGACAAACTGTTTCAGTGACATCCAAACCCTGAATCACAGTCAGAAACATACTGGCAACATAAGCAGAATACAACACAATACAGGAGTCATCTGATTTCAGCACTTTGCCCCAATCTAAATTATAGTTGGTGCATTCTTAACTAGCTGAAATTTAAAAATGGATTTAAGTGAAATGAAGGTATACTACGCCTAAAGCATTCCTTTGATCTACCAAGTTAGCAATTGAATCAAGAGAGGGAGGGAGGGAGGGAGGGAAGATTGGTCTGGAATGTCTTGTTTCTGAAAAACCTGCACTGACTTAGTAATCACAGCATTCCTTTATAAGTGCTTACAAATTGTTTAATTTTCTGTCCTAGAACCTTTCTTGGTATTGATATCATGATGCCTAGTAGCTAGTTGTTTTTGTTGCCCCCCATACTTTCTTAAGATAAGGATGACATTTCCACCCTTCTAGTTTGCTGGGACCTCTCCAGTTCTCCATGAATTCTGAAAGATCATTGACAGAGACTCTGAATCCCACAATGCTTCACAATGTGAAATTAAGATGATGAACAACTTGTGATTTTATTATAGGTTCAACAAAACATACAGTGACATATAGGCCTAATTCTCTATAGGTGGCAAACTGCATCCAGGCTATAACATTTCAGTTTGGAAGATCACTTGCTAGAAAATGCCTTCCAACAGAAAATCTGGATTAGGGCAAGAGTTCTGGCCTAATGTTCATGTTAGTTTTCTAAGTGCAGGAAGGTTCCCTCCCATCTTTTATATGGAGGAGCCTTCAGCCAGGTGAGTCTCCACTTGTAGTTTAAAGTGGTTTAGATCAGAAAACAGCAAAAACCATGTTCTAGGACATAGGAACCAGGATAAACCAGCCCCTTCAGCTTTTCCACAAGGTTTACATAATTTGTGTTTATATGTCCTTATATCCCCAGTTTCTACAGTCCTTCAGTTCATATTTTTGTTCACTGACAGTGAGTGGCAACACATCTGACCTGACATTTAGACTGTAAGACAGAGGCGGAAAATGTGTTCCCCCCATCTGACAGACTACAATGTCCAGCAGCACAGTCAATGGGGAGATGATGGGTTTTCAGTCCAACAACATCTGTCCCCAATCTCAGCTTCAAAGAAATCAGTCTTGACTGCTTAGTGAAGTGCAACATCTTCATGACGTACCTTCCAGTTTAGCCTCATGAGTCCAGCTCCTTGCCTAGGAAACTGTTGGACAGATTCTCTGCCTGGCTTGGAAAGCTGGAAGGGTCATTAGAAAGTGTTCTACTACACTGAGCAATTAAGTTCTTGGTGCCCTTCCACCATTTAATGAACTGGTGACACACAGTGCCAGTGGTGCATCCTGGCAATAACATGATAGCATTCTGTACAGTAGAGTTGCACAAGGGTATTACTTTTCTTTGTGAACAGTAAAAAGACTATGGATTGTAATGAGACTGAAGAGAAGGGCCAAGTGTGTGCAAATACTTGATGAAATAGTATTTAAAGCAGTGCCATAAAATCTGTGTCTGAGATTAGCCTCTACATTTGACCAATATACAACACATGTCTTCTACCATGCAAACATCTCTAGCAGGTGTGTCTTTTAAGAATTCAGGTATTGTTGTAATTCAACAATGGCTCATAATGCATCCATTGTAAAATATTACGTATGTTTTACTAGATTTACAATGGATTTGTTCCTCTTTGAAGTGGTGAGGAGATTACACAAGGTTTTAAAGCTGGATACAACAAATGTGTCTTTCTTTTCTCCCAGCAATAAACGAGTTTTCAAAACTGCTTTTCTGTTTCAAATAACGTATGCAATATGATGAATATGTTTTAAGTTGAATAATTTGCAGTTATATTGTTACACCTATCATAAATTGGAATAATTGTAATTACACAATTATTATTCTACCTTTTATGACTATTTTATGTATCTTCTTTAAAAAAAAGAAAGAAAACTTTTTAAAATAACAGCCACCCTTACACTTGTTATAATACAGCATCTAGCTGTAACAATATTCAAGGACATAGGTATAATAGTCTGTTTCAGCATAAAAATACATAAAGGCTAAAGTTTTAAGAAAAGAAATTCTAATGTAATCTTTTGTGGGTTAAAAGTTCAAAGGGGGCTACAAGATCATGACTACCCGGGACTACCTAGAGAACTTTACAGTTGAACTGCAATTTGAATTTGATCAACAAGGCAGAATGCTCAATTATTGGAGGAGGGGGTGTCTTCACAATGGCCAAGACTTACTGTTTGTGCAGATATAAGATTCTATAGAATGCCAAGTACAGCAGTTGCTATACTGGCAAGCTAAGTGCAGGTGTAAACTTGTCCAATCATATCCATATGTAGAATCTGAAATGTGGCAGAGTCCACATGTTCTCTTTCATGCTTTAGGACATGCTGACTAGTGCCTGCACATGGGTGGAAACGCATTGTGTCAAATCTTATCTTTGTGAAAACCAGTAAAAACAATATGTACAAGGAACACTATATTCTCCAAGACTGCTTTAAAGAACATGTGTGTAAATCTATGCACAAATAAGAAAGGTGTGTCTTTGCTGCTTCAGCTACAAAAAAAGATGCACCCCAAGTTTGCAGGTATTTTCCTTCCTGCCATGTGATTCAGAGCTAGTTTTCATTCTGAAGCTACCACAGCTGCATCTGGCACTCCTCTTCCTCAGGAACACTAAGGTGATACTGCCAGAAAAAGCACCCTCAGTGACTCAGTGGGCATATGCTGACAGACACGTGGACCTGGGCAACAGGACAGATGATGGATAGATCTGAACAACAAAGAGACTTAGGCATCAAATATGGGAAAAGAGGAGGAGAAAGTGAACACCTTAACACAAGAAGAGGAGAAATGATATCAAAGAACAGCAGAAGGGGGAAGAAAGTGGAGTTTGCCAAGAGGATCCTTCCTAAGAGATTACATACATCCAGGCAATATATAGTGAAGTAACTCTGTATAACACAGTCAGAAACATGGAGAGCTGAATAAATGCATGAGCAAAAAGGGCCTACCTGTCCTTGTACTGAGGTGAAAACTATCTCACTCCAATCTTCTATAACAGAGGGGTGAAGAGCTCAGTGTTAGAACTCCCTGTTACAAGAGCTGGCTACAGGAATCAGCTTTCTTGGCTTCAAAACGGGTGGGTGGAGGCAATTTATCAAGATATTCTGAAATGAGAAGAAGCCTACCCTGACTGGATACTGGTGCCCTGTCTGGTGAGGCAAAGTAGGCTGCAAATCAGAAGGGAAGAAGCAACTGTACAATTTTTTTCTGCTTCCAACCAGACAGCAAAGCGACTTTCCATGATCCAAAAGATCTATACCAGTGGTTCTTAACCTGGGGTCCACAGAGCCTTCACAAGGGGGCCACATAGGGTTGCAATTCATCCCATAAAACAGGGAAAAACCTGGATTTAAGAGACTAAAAATATGTGGCTGGTTGATGCGGTGGCTGGTGGATTCCTCAAAGGCAGCAGTGGTGACGGCAGTGGCAGTGGCGATGATATGCTGGTAGTCATCTCATCCTATGCTGGAGGCTCCAGGCACTACTGTGCAGATGTGTTAGAGAACCCAGAAGATGGGAGAGTGAGAGGAGAGCCCAGAAGACAAGGGAAGAAATCCAGCCCAGGCCTTGTGTGCTGAGTGTGGCAATGCTGCTTGAGTCCAGGGCAGAGTGGGGGAGCTTCATTTCCAAGCTCCCACGAGAATAGAAGAGAGTCCATTTAGTCCTGTGGCTGTTTGGAAGTGAAGCAGCAAGGGTCTCAGTGCTCCTTTAGGGGAAAGCACAAAGGAAACACCACTTCCCTCTGAAGGAGCACCAAGAGAGTAAAGAGAGTAGATGCTTTCAAAAGAAGCACCTACCCTCTCTACTGTCTTGGTGCTCTTTTGGAGGAAAACAGCATTCTTTCATGCTTTCCTTCAAATCAGAACCAAGACCCTAACTTTCTAGGTGCTGCTTTGGAGGAAAGGGCAAAAGAAATTATTCTTTAGGTCTGCCTCTCATTCATAAACTTCCTTTAGGAAATTCCAGTTTATTCTACTCTCCTGGCACCTGAAGGATCTCAGCATACTACCCCACAGACCATTAACAAGCCTCCTTTTCTTTTCTTTTCTTTTCCTTGAAGAGTAAAGGATAAGGGTGAGCAACTGATGAGCAACTTTAAACAAACATTTGAATATTTAAAGAAATATATGAGTATTTACATCTAAATTTAAATATTTATATACTGAGTTAAGTATTGGGGTTTCCTGGCAACAAATTATATTTCCAGAGGATTGCCAGTAAAGAAAAAGAAAAGAACCATTGGTCTACACAATAGACCTGAGCAACAGTCTTGTCTAGACCTTGCCTCTGTGACTCAGTATTTCCTTGGATTTCCTTTGCACTGTTCTAAACTGTTCATTCCATGGCCTTTCTGCTGACTTTTGTTCCCTGTAGACTGACACCTTAAGTGTTGACTCCAGCCAGTAAATATTCAGTATTTGGACAGCTCTTTTCTTAATGGTGCGTTGAACCACTGGGACCTGCCCCTATGGATACTCATGCCTGTTCATAACTTGGCTGCATATGGCTTAGATTCACAAATGATAGCTTTACCCAGAGCTGTTCAACCTGAGACAGAATCTCCATATTCAGAGGCAAAAAGTGCCCAATTTGTAGATGTTGGGGAGGATTAGGAACAGAAACAGCAGTGGGTTCACCCTCACTGTGCTTCTGGCTGATTGACTTAAAAAGAATACTAAAAAGGTAGAACTTGTTCTGATGTGGCAATGTAATTCTTGCACATCTGACCTCCTCCTAGGTTTTATGCTCTTGTGTAATCACTGCTCTATCTGTCTATTTATCTATTAGATTGTATCTACTATATGATTTATGTCTTGCTTTTTCCCTCCAGGGCTAGGATGCAAAGCAGTTTCCAACACAATTACAAAGAACTTCCATTTAAAAATACGACAAATTATGCATATTAAACTAAAAATTACATTAATTATATTATTAAAATACAAGATGCAGTAAAAGAGTTCGAAACTCAATGCTAAAATAATTAGGAATGAAGATAATAAAAGTCCAGCACATCTGTTTTAACCCCTTGACTATAACAGGCAGAATATTGCCAAAGTCCTACCTGAATAGAAACAACTTTGCCTGCTGGTGAAAGGATATGAAAGAGGGAGTAACTTCAAGTCCCTTGAAAGGAAGTTCCATAATCCTGAATTGCCATTTTGAAGGCCTTCTCTTGTATCACCACCAAACATAATGCCAAACTTTGTGGAGGCAAGAAAAGGGCCTCTCCTGCAGATTTCAATGTCCAGGCAGATTTATATGGGAGCATACAGTCTTTCAGATAGACAGGATTCAAGAGATGCAAGACTTTATAGAGAGCAGCTAGGATTTTGACTTGTGCCGGGAAACAGAGTAGTAGCCAAGAGAGCTGCAGTTAACAGGGAAGTTATAAGTTTCCTGTAACCAGCTCTAGACAATAGTCTGGCTGCAGAGTTTTTCAGCAGTTACAGTTTCCAAACTTTCTCCAAAGGAAAGCCCACTTAGAGGGCGTCAATAGTAATCCAAATGGAATGTGACAAAGGCATGTGGCACCATGACCAAATCAGACATCGCCAAGAATGGGCATGGCTGTGGCACTAGCTGTAATATGTAATATTTACTAATTTCAATATGTCATAATTGCTTTAGTGTGTCACATTTAGTTAACATGAATGAAAAGCACTTTGGGAAGTGATGAAGGCAATATGACTCAGGTTTGCACTTTGCTATGCCACAGTACAGAAAACATCCTGAAGGCTCCATTGCATGTTTCAGAGCCTTTCTCCAACTCTCTTTGGTGACATTTGGTGTGGCACTATTTGGATTTCACATTCCACATCTCACAAACACAAGGCCCAAGTATTCAATGCATAAATGTTCTCATTTTTCATTTGGGAATCCAAGATTACCTATGAAACTGGGCTAGGTGTTACAGGAAAACAGAACAAAAACAACAAAGTAGATCCGAGATGGACAGATCCACACTGAATATCAGAAATATAATGGCTTGACATAACTAAGAAGGGTCTTTGATATCAGGTGATCTAAGAGCTAGGAAAGCCTTAGCAATCACTAGATAGAATACAAAAAGGGAATCAACAAACCAGATTTTAACAGCAAAGCAGAGGTCCAAGTCAGGAGGCAAGACTTAGGTAAGGTATAAAATTTAATATTGCTGCCCTCCAGCTATTATGTGGATATAAGAACCAGTAACCCATAAAGGCACATAGACAACAGTAATCACAGACAATAATACATATTATTAAGCAGTCCTATGCTTTTGAAAAAGCAGGAAATAACAGAAGCACAATCCTTGAGACAAAATTCAACTTCATAAGGATTGCTACATGCCAGTCGAGACATGGAAATATTTACAAGGGGTTATATGAACCCTTCACTGTACAAATTATAGAGGCTAAACAGCCAAGCAAGAGAAATTCCATGATGGAAAAGGAGACACATAGGGAAAGAGAGCACAACTTATTTAAGGTTATTGAGCAGGCATTTATCCAAACCTGGAATGGAAGCCATTTTTCCTGACACTTAATCCAGTTCATTGAACCGTGCTGCTTATTATTTACAAACCAAAACAGCAAAGTGTAAAGCCTTTCTGCGCAATGGCAGCACTACAAAGTTTTCCATGTTTTCAATTTGAACCTCAAAAAATATTTGACGTGACAAAAGAGCCTTCAAGACACCAAATGAGCGTGAAATATTTTCTTGACATCAGAGAAACCAGCTTCTTCCCCACTTCAGCAGCCATTTTAAGGGGGAGAAAGGACAGTGTATACACTTCTCTTTCGGAAGGAAAAGAATGTTGGCAGACTTAGAGCGAGCACATGTCCAAGAGGAAAGAACACCAAGAACTGCTGGTGTTTGGAACAGCTCCCTTGACATGCCTCTGCCACCTGCTGGACAATCCGTTTTATAGATTTTGTTGGAAACAGTGAAAGACATCAGCCAACACAAACATCCTATCTATTACACTTAGACTCTTCAGATGCTGGGTGGCATGTAACCCAGTAACATTTCTAATGGAACATCCAAACATCAAATTCTCTCATGATCATTCCATTCCAAATCTGCCCATCACGCTGAATGCCTGGTAGCTCACTCCATCTTGATGTGGCTGCAGTTTGCGGCAAGCCCACAGAAACAAGGACTTCATCAAGCACCTGGCAGCACACAAAGCATGGCTGACAGGCTGCATTCAGCTTGGTCAGTCACAACTTGTGAAAGCAAGCCTGCTCTATTCAGTTCATAATTCTTGTCTAACAGTACTTTTCAGCATTTTGCAGCACATAAAGACTGGCAGCTGTATCATTCATAGTAAACTTTGGAAGCAGAAGAAGAAGAGGATAGAGAACCTGTGCCACCTACTTTCACCATATATTTTTTAGGAATACAGGAAACTGCCCTGTATCAGATCAGACTACCTATTTATTTAATATAGTACTGTTTACTACAAGGGTAGGCCACCTTATGTCCTTCAGAAGTTCTACTTCTGAGCTAAAGTCCTCCCTTCGCATAACTTCATCAAGCATCTGGCATCTAACCTCAAAAACCCCATGGCACAATAAATGCGTTTTATTCCTCTGATTGACACAGCTAAATTTCACACAAAAGTATTTCATTCTGGATACTTCCTTAAAAACAAACTGAAAAACATAGAGGAATGCTATGCAAAGAAAAAAAAATCAGAAATGGGATGATATCGCAGAAAAAGCTTGTTGCTAGTATAAGTGGGGGGGGGGGAAAATATTCCAAAGTAATACTAGACTAGAGCTAAGAAGCAAGTTCCCACAACAAAATCTGGCAGTGTATCTGTGGTGTGCATTTTACCCTTTCATGTGGCAAAAGAATCAAAAAATAAAAGATAGCATCAAAAATATCAAAGATAGGAGTCCCTGCTTTAACTTGGATTTTTGTTCCTGTGTGTACACCGAGAGATACCCAAATATTTGTGAATGTTTTAACCAGCTTACATGCAAATAAAAGGACCACAAGGCTTCTAGGTCTGTGAGCATGGATTGTCCTATCAACTTATGCAAGCTATTTCGGGAATCCTTTCAGCTGAAAAGCAAGGCAAAAATACTTTAAACACCATGTACATGCATTCACACTTGTGGGTGTGGGTGTGCACGCACGCGCGCACACACACACACCAGTTAGTTGTTATCCAAAACAGAAATTCCCAGCTAGATTATCCTCTTCATCTATACCAGGAGTGGGAAAGGTGTAGCCCATGAGACATATGGGGACCCCAGCCTCATTTCTGCAATGTATGAATTCTCCAGGTCCCTAGTCTTGGACAATTTTTCATCCAAAATTGGCTTTGGGGTAAATGGTGGCAAAAATGAATCTCCATCTCCATATAGCTGCACGGCCAAATCCACACAGACCTCAGCTTTCTTAAACACATAGTTCAGTGTTTTTTCCAAAAGCAAATCCAAAACCAGGACCTTCTGTTAAAACGAATATAGCAACAACAACAAAAACAAATTACTTCTGGTGTTTTACATACACTCTGTGCCCAGTCCTGATATTGTCTTTAGCTGAAAAGGTCAAGGTGCAAATCTTCTTGAATATCTATATCTGAACCATGACTCTTCCCCAGTTCAACCCATCAGCAGCATCCTTGAGGTTAGTTTCTTCATGATTGAAACTTAAAACATACACAAATACATTTCTGGTATGTGGATTGTCAACTTCCTAGTTTTGTAAGCTCAGACATAACACAAATTAGCTTTGCTTCCCCTTTTTAAAAAAGCTCTTCATGTGCACCAGTTTAAGTGACCTTTGATGGCAGATATGGGACTATATCTGCAAATAAATAGAAAGAACAACAATGATAAACTTTTCACTTTAGACATCCGTTGACATTAACCAGAATAAAAATAATGAGAGCAAGCTATCCACAAAGTTATGCAGAACCAATCTAGTGTGTAATCTAAATACAATGATGAATCCCTGTACCTAAGAGTCACTTTCTAGGAATTTTGTGTGAGCAGATCGTCCATATTGTATTGGATATGCCACATTAAACAGGCTCTCTGATTAATTTGGATTAATCAGTTATTGTTCACTCTCCCATCCAAATATCAGCCTTCTTCAGTGCAATTCTACATGTATATCAATATGAACAAATCAACTCAGATGTAAGACATACTGAGTTCAAATAAGTATGTATAGAATTGCTGCCTAAATCTCTGAAGGCACTCACATCTGAAACTACTCAGGAAGAAACAGCAGGAAGCTAAAAGTAATTGTCATAGAATTAGAGGACAGGGAGGGAGAAAGAAAATCTGTCAGAAATGCAGTAAAGTAAAGCCCTATAAATAATATTGTCAATGCATAAAGGCAATAATAAGTCATAAGAATGCAAACTATGGAGCAGTTGACAGTAGCACACCCTGGTTCTGCTAGTCAGTTGATGGTAGTAGGAGAAGGACAATTGACCCGTACCCATGACCACAGAAACTTTTTACCTATTTCCTTCTTTTTTAACATCCTTCTGACAGTACACTTGTTGATAATTTCATTCATCCCCATTTAACTGTAAACCCATCTCTTTATAAATATAGGCAAGCTTCTTCAATAAAAGTGTCTGCCAATAAAGCTTACCTTTGACCATTTGCACAAGTCTGGTCATCACTTGGTCATTGTAACTTCACTCATGAACACCTGCTTAAATTGCAGATTGTATCTCTTGAGGCAAAATATTCCCACATTTCAAGGAAAACAAAGAGTCGACAGCAGCAATATTTCTCAGGGAACTTTTTGCACTCTATATCCTTCAATAAGGCTGCATGGAAGCAAAAGATTCAGTCTTAAATTGCTTATTAGGGTGCAAGAGAGCCACATTTTTCATCCCTGGTTGCCTTTACACAAGTGTTTCCAAGGTATTCAATCTGATCATATTAATTATTTCTGGGATTCACTGACCAGGCCTGCCTTGCTTTTCTGCCTCCCTTCAGAACTCCTTCTTGGTCTAAGTGTATGAAACACAAAGATTTTACTTCATATGTAATTTTAAAGTACATACTTCTTCTATCTCATGTTCAACAAAAACGAAAACCTTTTTAATATTAAACCAAGAGTAACACATACAGTTGCTGTTGAGAAAAACAAAGATTTTTGTTTGTTGTTATTTGTTCTTTGTGTAAGGATGTGCCTTTTCATAGCTCCTATTGTAAACTGACAGTGTCAAGGAATAACAAGAACATACATTACTGACAGGTACAATTTCACCCCTGCTTGAAAAACCCTGACTTTAAAAGCAGTTGAAAGCCCTAAACTGATGAATGAGCATGGAAATCTGGTGGAATTGCATGCACTGTCTCAAGAGAATTAAGTCATGTGGTTGTGTGGTTTGGCATTTGGCTGCAGTGCTGCAAAGATTTGCAGTGTGTTCTGAAGGGATCTGATTAGAGGTTCACTTGCACTTGCACAAGGATGAGAGCTAGAATATGCCAGCTAGGGATAGTCAAATCCGTCTCTATCATTTTCTAAAACATTCAGACTTTTTCAACCACATTTTCCTGCCATTCAGTTTCAGAAGCAGTTTCCAGTTCTGTCCTTTAATGTATGCATTTTATTATTATTCAGAAAACCACAGTATCGCAACAGAGAAATGCCAAAACTGAGAGATAATTGTGCTCTAAATCCCGTATTAGTTCAAGAAGTGCTTACTGGGCCAGTTCCAAACAAATTCCACCCACATCCTTTATGCCAGAGTGTTTATATCAGAAGCGTATCTTCACAGTTAAACATTAAGGGTAGCTCATTTGACACACCCTTAACCTGTAATTAGTTTAAAAAATCTTCTAACGAGAAATGCAGCTCAGACAGGCATCTCATTCTACCAAATTCACTGAGAATACCCCATTCAATTTATGGTGACAAAACGTAAGTACAACACTTCAGCACTGTATCATCAGGAAATAAAAGTGTGCATGAGAGAGAAAGCTGGGATAAGAATATATTACGTTTTAAAAATCGCCTTTATTTAAGAAAGAAAGACTGTTCACATCAATATGGAAGAGATTAATTGAACATAGCTATTAACATTTGGAGAACTGGTTTTTATCATAATTTAAAATAGAATTAAATACTTTTGTCCCTCTCTTTCTCATTTTGGTGATAATCAGTTTCTGAGAATTAATAGTTTAGAAATGAACAGTTTAGTGAGGATACAAAAAACAGCATGTTTTGCCCAGGAGACAGAAGGGCAACACCTCATCGAAAGGCAAAAAAATCTGCCTAGGAAGTAGAATGTTATACAGCCAACAAAGAGGCAGAAAAGGTTTGCCTCTGGAAATCAGTCTTTGGTGGTGGGACTACCTCTCTGACAGGCTGGGAGTGAGGAGGAAGAAAACAAATGTCAGAGGCAAAGGACTATAGAAGGGAAAAAAAGATAAAGCTAGATTACTCTAAAGAAGAGAGAACAGGAACTGATAGAACTGAAGAACCAGTTGGCATTTCACACAGCTGGTAGTACAGAGATATTACAGTTGACAGAGCTTCACCAAGGATAGGTAGATACAGCTTGGATAAGGAACTAGGTGTTATAGCCCCAGGCACACACACCCCAAGATTGATATGGTTTAACGGGCAAATATTATTTAATTGGTACTACATTAATTGGCATTTTGATATAAAAGAAACTTGAGGTGACTGGAAGGTCAAGCTGAAAAGAGGAAAATTACTGACTGTAAATGTGAGATTGCAAGGCAGGTCATCCACACCCCTTCCTAGGCAAAACAGAAGTCATTGTCAGGCAGATTATGTGGTAACTCTAGAGACAATAGACTTACGCTAAAAGCTGGACATCTCAGGGCAGAAAGGGGAAGTTCCCACCAAACGGTGATTATTCTAACCCTGATCCCTCACACTTGGATGTTTCCCTGCTTTGTCTTTCCAACCTCTCCACAATACAGGGCTATTACAACAGCCTTTACTTCTTTGTCACCTAAACATTAAAACCATTAACTTTGTCTGGACCTCATTGTGTTGCAACTTCCATTGTTCACTTGGCTGAGAGAATGATTCACATCCATACCTGCAAGGTAGATTTTGAGTATAAAAACCCCAGATTTTGAGCAATCTCTTGCAGTATCCTGACTTCCTGAACACCACGCTGTCTGAGTGATTCCTGAATAAGAACTGTCCTCAGGTGCCTACCTAAGCGACACTGCAACTTTTCTTTGCTTCTCTCCAGACCGGTAATTATCACTCAAACCCTAAAAGTCCTCTATCCACAACTTTCCTCTCTTTACCTTCAGTTAGTCCTTGTATGAGTATATGAGTGTTTGGATCTTTTGCATGTGTGTGTGATTCTTCCAATAAAATACATTTTTAGTTTACATTTCTCTGGCTGGTTCTTTCCTGCCTGATCCTGTAAACAAAGATCTCATTAAGTTAGCCCCCTCTTGCAGCCCTCCTAATTTTGAGCTAATTAATTCTACATTGTCACATGGAGGTACTGGCATTGTGGGCAGACCCCTGAGTCACCCAACTTTTGGTGTAACATATGGGAAAAAAATAAGTACCTGACTATGTTATATTTGGCAGATTAATTTATCCATCACTGTTTTATTATCTAATTGCTCATATGCGCATGAAAATCCATTTACATTTTCACTTTTTTTCTGGTTGATATTTTTCTTCAGTATACTTTACAACTTGTTCACTGAAATTCTATCACACTTCTCTCTCACTTTACCCTCCCAACATCCAACTTGTCCATTTTAACCCATTTTAATTACATATCTTTGCCACAGAAACACACCACTGGACTTCTATCACAATATAAAAATCCTTATCATATAGCTATTATGTTGAAGCATTGCACACAGCTGGTAGTAAAGAGATATGACTCAATGGTCTAATTAAAAATTAAACCTAAGACGTCATCCAATACTATGTGTAATTAATGTTGCAAAAACATATTGCCTTTTTATATTTAAGCTGACTTAATTTGTTATTACTCCTTTCGTCATCACTTCAACCTGCTTCTTAACAGCTGTCCTTCAGAAAAGTCTTCCTTATCATGAAAATTATCAGTTGATAGAAGAGCTGCTTATTTTACTTCTTCCCTTTAGAAGCATTCATGCATCAACTCATTTCTGGCATTGAAGCCAATCATTCATAATATGCAATTTGCCCTGCATGGCAACACTAGGCAACATTATTTTCTTTAAAGTTATGACTCTACAGGAACAAATATTGCATAGACCAACAGCACACTCTAATAAAACGTGCCTGCTTTGCGAAAAATCCATGTAATGAGAATACTATGCTTCAAAAAAAAATTAACCAGACATAAAATACACCAATGACAAGAAAGTAGAACTGCAATTAGGCTTGGGTTCAATTCTCTTCTCAGACATGGATTCAAAGTAGTTCCTGCCAAATCAAAATCCCCCAGGATTGACTGCATGTTTATAAAATGTGAGTAATTGATTACTCTTTACTAACGTGAACGTACATGATGTATATACTAAGAGGTAAGAAAGCCTCTGGGCTACAGGTATCAGTATTAAAATACAAAGCTCTAAACAGCTCAGCAGGAAAATAGGATGACCACGCTACAGGTGGATGGACTCAAAGACAGAAAGAAGCTACAGCCCTGAATTTGCAAGATATGAGCAAGATCACTGATGATAGGGTGACTTGGACATCCTCACTGATAGAGTTGCCACAGGTTGAAGTCAACTTAATAACAATAAAACAACTCAAGCTCCAAGAATTTGAAGGATCATCAAATTCAATATCAACCTGCTCTGAATTTAAGACCAGCTGCAGAAGCTTTGCTAGCAGTGCCCCCAAGGAATGTAGTGTGCAGAGGTAGTAGGCACAGTAGAGATTTCTTAGTAGCGGCATTTCACAATGAGATCTGGCTATCCCCCGCACTTTTATATTTCAGGTATCAGCTAAAAACATACTTGTTTGAACAGGCTGTTGGGGAGGATGTGTCTTTGTTGCAGTTCATATTGTTTTATGGTTTTTAATAAATATTTTGTTATTTTAGGTAAATAATTCTGTGGTTTTTAAATGAGAGATTTTAAATATTTTAGGTGATTTGTGATTTTAATGAAGTTTTTTTAGCTGCTCTGAGCTCTTGTAAGAAAGGTTAGCTCATAAGTCTTCTACATACATGAATAAATAAATAGTCATCATGAAATTGTGTGACATCTGAACAGTAGTCCAAGTAGGTGTAAGATTTAACTGTTATAATGCTATTCTTCCATTTTCAACATCCTATGGAATCCTGGGGTTTGCAGTTTAGGGAAGGATATTTAGAATTGTCAGCCGGAGAGCTCTTTGGCCTCCGCAAACTACAAATCCCAGAATTCCACAAGATATTGAAAGTGGAATAATAGCACTCTAACAGTATAGTGTAGAAATGGCCTTAATTTAGCTTGATGTTACATGCATGCACAAGCAAATTTCGCACTAGTTCAGTTGTCTTTCTTGTCACTCTCTTCATGCTTTAGACGGGCTTTATTTATTTACCTCTTTATTTTTATTCTAAAAATAGATTTTATTTATTTTACCTTTTATTTTTATTCAATGGCATCTTTGTCCATTTCTTCATAAATTCATACTTTACTTTGTATTTTCAACAAAATGAAAATATTCTCTATAACAATTTAAAAAATTGAGGACTAAAGATATATGCAAGGGAAACTTAATGGGTATGAGGCAGTAAGTATCTTCCACAGATCTTATTTAAGTACCCTAAAGATTCCACCAGATCCCATCTGACCTTGAAAGCTAAGCAGAGTCAACCCTGGTTAGTATTTCAGTGGGAGACTACCAATGACTACCAGGTGCTGTAGGCTATAGTTCAGTGGAAGGAACTGGCAAAGCCATGTGTGAAAGGGATCTAGGAGTCTTCATAGACCACAAGCTGAACATGAGTCAGCAGTGTGATGCGGCAGCCAAGAAAGCCAATGCAATTCTTGGCTGCATCAATAGGAGTATGGTGTCTAGATCGAGGGAGGTACTGGTACCACTCTACTCTGCTTTGGTTAGACCTCATCTTGAATACTGTGTTCAGTTCTGGGCACCCCAATTCAAGAAGGACATGGTCAAGCTGGAGCAAGTCCAGAGGAGGGTGACCAAAATGGTGAGGGGCCTGGAAGCCATGCCCTATGAGGATAGACTTAGAGAGGGGGGATGTTTAGTCTGCAGAAGAGAAGGTTAAGAGGGGACATGATAGCCATGTTTAAATATTTGAAGGGATGCCATGTAGAGGAGGGAGAGAGCTTGTCTTCTGCTGCTCCAGAGACCAGGACAAGGAGCAATGGATTCAAGCTGCAGGAAAGGAGATTCTACCTGAACCTCAGGAAGAACTTCCTGACAGTCAGGGCTGTCCAGCAGTGGAATCTGCTGCCTCCATGGAGTGTGGTGGTGTCTCCTCCTTCCTTGGAGGTTTTTAAGCAGAGTCTGGATGGCCATCTGTCGGGAGTGCTTTGAGGGTGTTCCTGCGTGGCAGGGGGTTGGACTGGATGGCCCCTGGGGTCTCTTCCAACTCTACATTTCTATGATTCTATGATTCTATGACTAGTCTTTGCCTAAGAAAATCCTATGGAATTCATGGGATTGTCAAAAGTCAACAGGCAACCTGGAACTACATATACACACAGAGACCTTCCACAACCTGCTTTTGCTACATTTAGGTTCCCCCGCTCCAGTCCAGACCCCGAAGAGAAAAAGGTAAATTTGTGTTCGCAGTGAAGGTGCATTCACATTGACCCTGCCGCTGCTTTAGAAATGCCGTGTTTGCCTTCACTGTAAGCGAGGTAATTGTTTCAGCATGGCGTTCTTTTAAAATATTACAAGCCTATCTCGTAATAGCTGAGCAGTTTCCCAACTATTATAGCTTGCCCTCAAATTATGAGTTGTTTTCTTTTTTACTTTTAACTTGTAATTTTCTTCTTGGAGCAATGTGATTTTTATAGCACTGTAGTGTTAGCCACTTCAAAGGCATTTCCTAGTTCTGAGAATATTACTTCCTCAAGACAGTGGCTCTGGGTCAATTTTTTTTTTTTCATTTTATGTTCTTCATGTTAAATGAGTTCTGAAGGGATTTTTCCCCTACACATATATACCACTGAATGACTGCTGGGTCATTTTAGAAAGCTGTGGTTACTGTTGCCTGTAATCTGCCTTATCTCGACATTCTACTGCTTCATTTCTGGCAGGGACATATTAAAAACCCAAACATTTGCCGTACATATTCACAATAAAAGACAAAATTGCATACTAAGTTTAGCAAATAACAAAAAAAAAAACAAAAAACTTATCCCTGGTGATTACAAAATCTGTTCCATGAGGTGTTATGTAAAGGAAATTTTATAAAGATTGCTTACTTTCCTGTGCTTTAAAATAAATGTTAACAAGGAAAGGTGTAATTCCTAATTTTAAGCATATTTGTTCAATTTAATCGTTTGAAGAGAAAGCTACATGAAAATCTCGAGGGGATTTAAGAAATGCTGCCAATCTCCCGACAAAAAAGTAGGTAAGACCTCTGAGATCCCTAATTTATTACAGAAAGTAAATATTTCTGTAATAAATACGCGTGAACTTTGGAAAATGAAATAATAATTCAAATACAAAAAACCTCAAATGACTTGAAGAGGCTACTTTCAAATGCCTAATAACTAAATTGGAGAAGGAGAAGGATGAACTAGTAAAACTCTTTCTAAACTGGACGGTGCTAAATTGCAGATGGTGTGGGGAGGGAAGGAGAAATTGCATGTTTTAATATTTCAGAATGATAGTGACACCACGCACCCATAAAAGCGGCATGTCAGGGAGGTAGGATATTCCTGTTTTTGTGCACATAGGAGTTTGCTTTGTTTCATTGCTGGTTTTTTTTTTCTTTTTAGATACTAAAAGAACCACACCATATAGTTAGTTGTATAGTTCAAAAAAGGTTCACTCCATTATTCTTCTAAATGCATCAAATTGTTTCTCAGCCTAGTAAAACACGTTCTTCAGATTCAATGTCCCACATCATTTTGGCAAGGAAGAAGGAAAATCTATCAGCAAGTCATGGAATGATTTGGGTGGTTATGTTGACAACGGGCAGCACGTGTATGTCCATGCACAAATCATACATACAGAAACATTCAGATTCAGAACAACAGAACATTGAATATGGATTGACACGAACACATCTCAGGGCAAAAGCAGAGCCAGCTTCTGCCAATCCTGGAAGAAAAGTCCTGGAAATGAGTCAAGACTGGGGCCATTTCCGCACTAGCCTGTTATAGTGTGATTATTCCACTTTCAACATCCTCTGGAATCCTGGGGTTTGCAGTTTAGGGAAGACCATTTAGAAGTTTCTGCCAGAGAGCTCCTTGGCCTCAATAAACTACAAATCCCAGAACTCCTCACAATGTTGAAAGTGGAATAGGGATGGGACAAATCCAGAATTTTCCAAATCCGAATCCGGACCCGAATCCCTGGAAGGTTCTGGGAATCCATGAATCTCACGAATTTTGAATCTTTTGGATCCTTTTTTTTAAAAAAGGGTTTAAAAAGCAAGGGAAAAAAGGATAATCTTGGGCAAGACACACTCTCTCAGCCTTAGCAAAAGCCTAGGCAAAGGCAAACCTCCCTCTGAAGAAATCTGGACAAGACAATTGTCCTAGTTTTGCCTCAGAATCTCCCCAGGCTGAAAATGTCATGAAGGCCCTTTGCACACAGGCAGGAAAATGTGGCTTAATCCCACCTTTTCCTGCCCATGTTAACAGGGCCACATTCTACAGTAGAGAGATAATCCAGGTCAAAACTGGATTTTCTTTGCATAGCTCCTTCTGGCATCCTGGGGTTTGTAGTTTGCTGATGCACCAGCACACTTTGGCAGAGAAGACTGTGACACTTTGTAAAACTAGAAACCTCAAAATTGTGTCTGAAAGAGGTTTGCAAGGGAGCTATGCAAAGGAATGTTTCAGCTGTCCTTGAAATCTCAAGCCTGTAGCTTCCAGTCAAGTGCTGAACTTAAATATGAAATGTTCAATTTAAATATCTTAGAATACAAGCCCAGATGTAATTTGTGAAATTATTAGCAAAGGCCATTATGACTCCAAGGGAAAAATTCACCTACTTGCCATCTCTTCTTGTGTGTCTAATCTCTAAAATTTTCAGGTGTCCTGGTCTCCCAAGTTTTCAGGCGTCCCAGTCTCCAAGAAACTGTTTGGGTGGCAGACTCAAAAGATTCAGTTTGCCTATTTTGGCACAGGGATTCGGATTCCCAAATCTCGAATCCCTGTCAAGGATTCAAGGATTCAGTTGGCCCATCCCTAAAGTGGAATAATAGCACTATAACAGTGTAGTGCCGATATACCTGAAAATTCAGCACTTGATTCAACAAGCCTTCCTCCCAAATCTTAGCGTAGCAATCTTAGGCCATTTCCGCACTACAGTGTTAAACTGCTGCTATTCCACTTTCAATGCCCTGTGGAATTCTGGGGTTTGTAGTTCACTGAGACCAAAGAGCTCTTTGGCTGAGAATTCAAAGTTCCCTTCCCTAAACTACAAACCCCAGAATTCCATAGGAGGTTGATAGTGGAATAGCAGCACTTTAACACTGTAGTGCGGAAAAGAACTTAGACTAAGTAGATTTATTTTTTTCCCCTAGATTACGGCTGAAGGGACCTGCCAGGTCATTTCAGTTCAGCTTTCAAGCTATGAAGATATATTTTATTGTACCTACTTTTGCTGCAGCAATCATGCAAACTTTGCAAAAACGCTTTAAAGAAAAAAACAAAGAGCAATGGAAAAGGAAACTTTAAAACAAACACTCCAAGCAAAATATATATTTAATGACTAAAAGCCACGAACAACCTTCTGGCAAAGATCAGATAACTTAAGCTGCTGAAAGACCATTTCTCATTAAAGCTGCTTCAAATTTCTTTAAACACAGGGGAAGGGGGAGTCCTTTATTGATACCTGGGCTGCTAGATGACAAATCACAGCTACTTCCAGGAAATATGATGTTTTATTTTTCATTTCGCTGAGTTGTTTGCAGAGAATTAGAATTTGATACGCACTTCATATTCCAAGCACAGAAGTGATTTGTTTGAAATTAAATTATGGTTACCTGCATGAGTCATATCAGCTCCATAGGGAAACATTAACTGCACAAACATAGGTTTGATCAGGAGGGAAATAAACATTTTGACAATGCTCTCTTTTTTCTCCAGCACTGGCATGCCACCCCTCCTGCACCCCCACTCCCAAAGTTATGAAAGCTGGAAAATGGCAAAGCAGAAAAGATCATGTCAGCACAGGATTTCTGATGATATACAATATAATCTTATGTTCTGTTGTGTTTTCAACACAGGAAATTGTTGTATTAGGAAAAACCTAATTCACAAACTCTTTCTTTTCCCCAGAATTGGCGATAATGGAACAAGTTGTAATGCGTGTTTCTACACTCATGTCAATGCTACAATGCCAAGATTAACTTTTTTCTTAATTGTTGGCACAGGCAACATCTAATGACAACATAAATGTCAGTATTATTTTGGGCTAGGGAGAAAGAATTATTCCAACCAAATACTGTGGAATTGACTGTGTGGAGGGACACTTTTGTGAAGCGGCTCCTCTCCTAACTTTATTTCTCCAAGTCATTCCATGTCATCCCTCACCATTTTTATTTTAGAGCAAATCTGTTTAAATTTGGGGCTTACTTCTAAATGGATATGCACAGAACTGCACTACTAATCTCCAGTAACAATTTCTACTGCCCCCATCCTTTCCCACTCCCCTTCCCATAGCATGAGTCACATTTTAAACCTTTGTGTCTACAATTCTTTGTTATTGTTGTTTTTGCAAAATAATCTTATACCAAAAAAAAGAAAAGAAAAGAAAAGAAAATATAAGAAACATTTTTCTTACCTCGTTTTTAAAAACAGAATTGCACAACACAGCAAAGCGATTTTATATTTTTAATCAGAATGTTTCTCAAATAAAATGGACTGCTGGAGAAAGATATTCCCACTATATAGAAGTGAGTGCTCTCCTTGAGTATTTAACAGCTATCTAAAATAACGGCTCCACATAGAATCATAGAATCATAGAGTTGGAAGAGATCCCAGGGGCCATCGAGTCCAACCCCCTGCTATGTAGGAACACCCATCAAAGCATTCCCAACAGATGGCCATCCAGCCTCTACTAAAAACCTCCAAAGAAGGAGACTCCACCACACTCTGAGGCAGCACATTCCACTGCCGGACAGCTCTGACCGTCAGGAAGTTCTTCCTGAGGTTCAAGTGGAATCTCCTTTCCTGCAGCTTGATTCCATTGCTCCTTCTCCTAGTCTCTGGAGCAGCAGAAAACAAGCCTTCTCCCTCCTCAGTATGACGTCCCTTCAAATATTTAAACATAGCTATCATGTCCCCTCTTAACCTTCTCTTCTGCAGACTAAACATACCCAGCTCCCTAAGGTGTTCTTCATAGGGCTTCATGGCTTCCAGAACCTTCACCATATGGGTGGCGAAGGAGGCATCAACTGGTATTGCAGTAGCCACTTTAAATTTCCTCAGTTTCAAGAAATAATGCTTTCTTGCAAAAACAAAATGACTCTGTATACAGGCTAGTACTATAGAGTGGTTATGATTAAGTAAACAGTCAGTTTGGATTTGAGATTAACTTAAGTAAATTGTGGGACCAGGGAGAGGTGAGTGTGGTAGGATGTTAGAGGGAAGTGAATGCTGAATAACTGGACAGAGAGAATGTGATGGTTGAAAAGGGAGAGTAAGCGTTAGAATTTGGCAGCATTTCTGGTGGGTAGGAGTAGAGGGTTGAGCAGGCAAGAATTTAGACTAGTAACATGTTTGAGCTGATCTGTTAAAGCATAAAAAATAAGAAATTGTATCAAAGAGCTTATATGAAGATTTTGAGCCAATCTGTTATTTTATCTGCTTTTTAAAAGAAATTTTTATATTCAACCATACCGATTTATATGATGTATCAATGGCTTTGTCAAAGTAGAAAAGGAAAAAAAGGAGTGGATACCGTGGCAGTTGATTGCCAGTAAGAAGAGAAAAGCAAAGTGTGCTGTATTTAAAAGTATCCTCATATTTGTGAAGATTTATCTCTTCAGAAGAGCATGGGTATGACAGACAGCAGTTCTGATTCTCTTCTAAAATTTCATACTGCCTCATAAAACTAAACTGCCAATTTCAAAATGAATGAAACAGCTATGAAATGGTCCTTGTCAATTTCAGCACATCCACCAAACCATGTTTTTACATTCTCCAGGCCTTAACCAATCCCAACCTTTTAATTATAGTTCTCGGGAGTTATTTTATTTAGCTAATAATTCAGGAGGTATGATTTGCAACTGTTTCCTAATTGGCTGAAAACCTTGACACTTCCTTTAGAAAACCCAGCACAACTCAGTGCTGTACAAATAAGTAGATCTAATTGTAGGAGGCTTTTATTATGTCAGCACAACAGTTCACTAAGCATTATGAACAAAACTTCAGATACCTGAAAAGACTGATAAGAAAATCCCTTGTATCAAGTTGCTGAAACAAGCACTTCCACACATTGAAAGCATCTAATTAGCTGACCATCTGGGATGGTCCTGAGGTCAGATTGTGGAGAGGTTTATGGCAACACATGGCAGCAATTATAATGAGTTTAGATCACCGTATGTGTGAATGTGACAGATAATCCAAATGGTAATGTACTGCATTCCCACCACTTCTACTGTCCCATTAAAAGAAAATATCACTACAGTCATTGTATCAGAAGACAAACGTATGTTAGGTCTTTCTGGTGGGGAGGAGACACTGAGAATTGCTTTGAACGTTATTTAGAAACAGAAATAGAAGCAAACTCTTCTCACTTGGCCATCAGAACCCTATTGTTGGTGGTGGTGGTTGTCTTCCAGGTTTTTCCGATGAATGGTGACACTAAGGAGAATCTATCATGGGCTTTTCTGGTGCAAAGAGTGTGTGACGCATCCAAGGTCACATAGTAGATTTCTATGGCCAAACACAGAATCAAATCCTGGTCTCCAGTGTCACAGCCCAATGTGCAAACCACTACACCATGCTGACTCCGACAGAACCCTATATACCTGAGGTTTGAGGTAAAATGGGACACTTATGCATTTTTCACCAGATTTAAAATTTTAAGAGATGCCCAGATCTGATGTACTACATCTATTTTTGGTGCTTAAATGTAAAATGGCACATAATCAGTGATCCAGCAAGCATCTTCATATTATTCTGTGTTTGTGGTCCAACTGAATGCTTAGAAGGCCAATACAGAACTAGCCTATCCCATTACTTCCTCCACTACCAAAATCTGGTCTGCAATAAAATTTGGGAGTGTCCCGAGAAGCACAGAATAAGACTGGTATGAGACCCATTCACAACATTTTCTAATTCTTCAAGTAAGAGAGAGAATCATGCTCATTCTTATTTTCTTCTGCTAGAACAGCTTCAAAAGCAGAATTATAACATACTATATTGTCAAATGGAATAATAGTACTGAAATAAGAAGAACAGCCAAGTACATAAGTGGCATTTCAGAATGTCCAGATTAAATAGTGCTTAAAGGATAATAAAAAAAATAATCAAAAAAACCATAATACATATTTTTCACTGTTTAACAGCTTCTACTATTTCATTGCATAGTGCAGTATTTGAATTCGATTTTATGCAGTTTCATATTCATTCCTGTTTTTTTCCTATTCATACAACATTCCCAAAAGATAAAATTTATCCCATAAAAATTTATGAAAAAGCCTGCCACAATATTAATCAGAATTTCATTTTTTAAAATGCCCTTCCTGCCCACACCTGCAACTAAGAGATGTTTCAGCATAGATCTGACTTGCCTATATCAAGGATGGGCAACTGCTGCAAAATAAGGAAATCAGTTTCAGGATGGCCAAGACCTTAAGAAGTGTATGTTTTGGTTTTTATGTTTATTTTTTTGTTTAAAATGCATTAAACTACATATATGTTAAACAGATTATTTTTAAACTAGGTGAAATTAATTTGAAGTTCTTGCTTTAATTTAATTCTATAGTCTCTATTGAATAAATTAAATTCATTATAGGGTATTCAAATTCATTATAGTTTTTTTATTTTAAATCAACTTGGGAAACATGAACTTTAAGCAAACTTATTATGATATACTGTAGTAGCATGGACAGTAGCAGTGGGAGGAGAAGCAATAAAACCAACAGCAACTGATTGCAAATCTTTGAAATACTTGCAAAACCAAAGTTTCTGCGCACACAGAAGCTTTTCTATTTGACTTAAGGCAATTTGCTATGTTAGTCAATTGCCCTGTCATGGCATTTAGTGTTTCACAACAAATCACAATGTCAATCTACTGAGTCTTTTAAATATAATTTTTCAGGGGTGCTTAGGAGTATCACCCATAAAGGATTATGGGCCACACTACATTCATCTCTACTCTACAGAGACAGAGGTGCTGTTCCATACCCTCATCTCAATGTGTGCTGAGAACCCAATCTAACCTAGGTTTTCTGCATAGGAAAGTCATGAGTATCATTATATAGACAAATGTACGCACGCACACACACAGGTTATAATTTCAGGACTTGAATGGCTGGTTTTCCTTTCAGTCTCACAGAGTTTTATAGAGCCTTCATTACAAATTTACTCACCGACATTTTCCCATTACGGTTGGCTTCTTCCCTCTCCGCCAGTGCCTTTAGAAAGTTGTCTTTCAGTTCTTTTCCCGCACGTGACAGGACCCTACAAAGAGAAAAGATGGGACACAATGTTTGTTTCCAAGACCTTTCTAGTTCTTTCTTCATCTGAAAAACATTAAAATAGGAACAAACTAAAGCCTATCCACAAGGAAGTCAAGTTAACATGTAAAGGGACCACAGATCTAGTAAAGCTTTTATGCACATCCTCAACATTATTTAAATTTGGTTTATGATATTCTATAAAATTTTAGTATAACATCAGGTTCTCACCAAGAGTCTTTAATCCTATTGCTGCTCTTGAGGTCCTGCTACTCTGGGAACAGAATTAACCATTCACAAAACACTGTTCATGCTTAGAAACATGTCTAGAAGGCATGGGCAGCAGCAAAGCTGAAGGAGAGATTGCAGGAGAAGAGGGGCAGTTAAGAATGAATAAAATACCCGGCTCCCTCAGTGCTTCACTGCTCCGAATTGGCAACTCTCAAAATTCTAACAGTTCAATCGTCTGAGGTCATCCTGGAGTTTTTACATATGTTATAGGCATACCTTATTTGCTATCTGTCACCATATTCCATGCTGGAATCAAAATGTTATTTTGGTCAGTTGTGCACCTGTATGTATTTGCAAAATAGACATCCCAATATTGGAACATAATAGGTTCATACATGAAAAAAGTGGATGCTTGTTATGAAAGTGGGCGTTTCTATTAGCGGGCTGTGCTGTACATGCGCAATATCTCATGACTCTGTAAGAGTGATCACCATGTATTATTCCACACCAATGGAAATTTTGTGCTTTTATGAGAAGTGGGGTCAATTGAGCAAGTACACTAAAGCAACTTTTCACCTAATCAATGCAGATGTTGTGGTATCAACCTGTGGAGTTTTGTGAATGGTTAATTCTGTTCCTAGAGTAGCAGGATCTCAACAGCAGCAACAGGATTAAGGATTCTTGGTGAGAACCTGATCTTGGTGAGAACCTGATCTTATGCTAAAAGGACTCCTCAGGAAGACATACCAAGACATACCAAGATGACTTCAGTTTCAGAAATCACACATACTTTTCTGATATCTGCAGTCCAATTCTAGAAATGCTTGTTCCCACAGAGGAACATACTACTTCCAGAGACTGACGCGGGCACAACGTTATTGCCTGGATTTTTCACCCAAAATATTGTGCAGTTATGGAAGAGCTGTATCGTAACATAGCTTAAAAGTAGTTAGAACCCCTACCTTTCACTAACTTTTAGGTGATTTTATTAATTACCTCAGGGTGGAACAAGAGGGACATGCGCGTGCATGTAGCAACAGTGCAGTGAACACTTTAATTAAAGAAAAGTCATTCAATGATGCAAGGAAACTGTTTGTAGACAAAGAATACCCATATTCATAGAAAGTATATGGACAAAGCATATTGGAATCATCAAGCTATATATGATCTTTTTATACTTTATGTTTTTTCACAGGGGGAGGAAGAAGGGACAACTATAAGAAGAAAACCAGTTGGGATTCTTTAGCCCCTGCTACGCATTTCTCCTGTTTGACTAAGTTTATTTAACACTCAGTGACCTGAAAAAGCTTATTAAAATAAATACCAAAAAGAAGTTATTTCCTTAAAAGAAGAAAAAAGAGGGGGGAAAAGACTAGCTTTAAGTATTTTATGAAAGATTGGAGCGACTCTTTTTAGTGGTATGCAAACACTCAATTATTCTATTGCCAAGTTATTCACACAATCACACCCTTTCAATGCAATATACAGATGATGCTGATAAGAGAAAAATGGAAAGTTACGTTTAATGATTAGCCAGGAAGTTATGTATGCTATTACAATGTAATGCATTCAACACATAAAGTCCTTCTGCTTCCCCTTCCTATAATTCACTTTCTTCTAACCATTAGTTGTGGAATCTTAACTGTATTTTCCTTCATCATAAAGAAAATGTTCCTAAACGAACAACATAAACACATTAGATATGGTGACAGAAGTCCAGATGGTGAGAGGACAATGAGGGTACTGACATCTAGAATGCTTCTGAGCATGGTCAATAGTCAGATCTAGATATAATGAAAATAATCTAGGCTGCCGGTGACTAAGTTTGAGATCATGGATGCTATAAATATCAACTTATTTCTCCGACTTCACCACAGCTTCAAGTGACTAAGGAAGGTAGGATACACAAAAACATAAAAACAAATAAATAATTTGCTTCTACAGATTCTGCACACATGCACTGTTTTGAAATTAAACCTCTGATGCTCCTAATGTCATTCACACAATGCTGATATCAAACTATTCTAGGCAGTAACTTTAATAAGACAATAAGATTAATTTTTGAACCCAACAGCTTCAAAACTTAACAACAACAACAACAACAACAATAATAATAATTTATATCCCGCCTCTCCCGACAGATCGAGGCGGCACCACAACAGCACATCAAATACATTAAAAGCAATTAAAACATAGCCCATCCTCCCCACCCACCAACCCATCTAAAAACCCCTAAAACACATTGACTATTAAGAACAAGAGGACAGTTGGTGGGAGGCAGTGGAGTACTAGTCTGGGAAGGCCTGTCGGAAGAGAACAAAGCCAGAGCAGGGCCAGCCAAAGACATTCTAGTAACCTAAGAAAATTATGTCAACCCATCTTACAGGAAAAAACAAACAAACCTCTGAGTAAATAATGAAATAATGACACTTCATTACCAAGTACAAACAAACAGCACCAGTCATTTCACCCAAGCACATTTTGCTTCCAAACCAGAAGCATAGTTCTTAGTCATATTTGTATGTTCTACAGTATTCTTTTGCATTTTGTGCTGTCTCATGCACTGCCTGCTCTTAAAACACAATAGGTCCTTGGCAATATCTTGGGTTGCTTGTGACGCTGGACTAGCAGTAGCACAAAGAATAATAATCGTGCATGCACTTATGAAAATGCCCAGGGGAAAGGACTAGAACTACATTTGCAATGTAATACCCATGATCACAGTGAATCTCATAGTATGTATGCAATATGCAAATATAATTACTGTTTATTGGTCAACAAATACCACTGCTAAGTCTAGGAAGGTCAGCAAAGTCACACTTACTGCATGCATATCCAGATAAAGATCAACCAACAGGACAGCTAAAGTAGTCTTAATCCTGAAGCCAAGTCGAAAACTAGATTACAATGCACCTCGAAAATGTGGAAAATCAAGGGAAGTGTTGAGATAAACTATTTTAACCTAGCATGCATAATCCCACCTTTGGTCCATTTTGCATGACTTTTTCACCCTGGCAAGAAACATCTCCACAACAACTTACATTTGTTTGATGACTGTCGTACCTGAAAGAATTCCAGGGTCCCTGAAAGCTTACTATTTTTGCTGGTCCAGGTAAGAGTATTACTTGACTATTACTTTTGATTTTATTCTATCAGACTAACCAACAGTCATAATGTGTTCACATGCTTGGTCCTCTTATCTTAAAAGTAATCTAGACACTGGTGATAACTTACAGGATTTTCGAAGCCAATAGCTAGTTTCTTCAGAAAGAAATATGCTACCAGTTCTTTCAAGAATTCTTTGCTTGACCCTTATATTGCCACACGCAGAAGAAAGGATTGTGTGGCCTGTATAAACCATGAAGCTGAATAATGCTTGTATAAACCATGAAGCTGAAACAATACTACAGTTGACTGCATGGATTCTGCCAACACAACAGGCTAATCTCTTTAAGAAACAGGTATACACTTAAGAAAAATAATTCGTTGTTGAATGCTTATCCTCTTTTTTTTTTCATCTAACAACTGGAGGTGATACATATAATAATAATTATTTTGCATAAATTATCTATCATTTTGCATTTTTCCCATGAGAACAAGGAATTCCTCCAAAAAGTTGTTCATAAGAGTGCCACTCTTGAGAACAGGATTGGTTTTCAGTTGATTATAGGGGCAAAGAAATATCATGAATCAAGACTTCACTTTATGTGTGTCTCAGAAACTTGGTATTGAAGGTAACATGCACAATTTTTGACATGTGGAAATTTTAAAATTTAATACTAGTGATAGATTCGTACTGCAGAAAGAGATTTTGACATATTTGGAAATTCTTACTACAGACATGACCAACAGGCACTTAACCACAAGTATACATAATTAGTATACCGGTAATTCTGGAACCACAAAATTTGAGGCAGCAGTAGACTTAAGGATTCAGCAGGAGAAAAATGAAAGCAAGGACGGAATATGACACATGAGCATCAATATGTTGATAGATCAGAAGCACAGGGGAAAGGGCCATGAAAAGTGACGATGTTATGCTGAATGAGAAAATTCTAGTCACAAACCATCAAAAGCAGTTTCAACCAGTTATTATTACAATCTGTTATTTGTGATCCTTCAGTTGTGGGTTTCTCCAAAATTCCTCCATTTTATATTAAAGCTAACTCTTCAGCATCTAGACAGGAAAATCTTCCTCCTACAGCTGGTTATGAAAAAGGGATTATCTGACACAGTTCCACCCTTCCAGAACAAAACAAAACAAAAACAGCAACAAAACACAGACAGTAGTGAAACAGTCCTTACTTCCTAGGCAATGAGTATTCACTACTGATCTTCAAATGAGATCATGCTTAAAACAACCTTAGACGACGGAGGTCAGTAATTTGATGGATGGAAAATAAAAACTCTTTAAACAAATTTGCTAAAATTATCTACGGCTTGGACAAAGGGATTTCAATGACTTACAAAGGATCTGGAGGAAGAATCCCACCGAGGTGTGGCTAAACAATGCCATGCAGAATGGGTCAGAAGTGATGTGGGAGCAAGACACACTTGAAAATCTTTAAATGCTAAGACTGCGAGGAGCTCATGTCATAACACAAGGAGGATTGCATGTATACTTGCCTCATATGGCAATGGCCACGAAGCACATCACTGGTATTAACAGTGTGCTGGGTTAAGCACCAGTTGGGCTGCATTTTTATGTGTGACATCATGAGACACTTGACCCTTCCCTGCATCCTGTGTGCCATGTTTGAAAGCTGTTAAGAAGGGTCCCAGTAAATCAGAATCTCAAAGAATAATAAAATTTACTTCATTGTTGTTGACATAATAAACCTTACAGATCAATTAGAACCTTGTTGTCCATCATAGTAAAACTCACCGGTATCAAGTTCTTTTCTACGTCATTCAATTATTTATTTTTAAAATGGCACTTTTCCTGTAAAAGGTCAAACTGGGGCTCTCTCTATTACAGCTAGTGGAGCTTGCTGGCTCCTGCTGCACTGCCTTTTATTAGAGCATTTGAAAATCATACCTTCAACTATAGAAGAATTCATACCCATGGAGCAAGGCATTTCTGCATATGAAGACAGAATATCAGATTTCAAACACCTTTCTCGTGCATGCACTGTGTTAATACAGAGCTACTTTTTACAATGACTAATTGGATTAGGAAGTAACTTTTTAAGAGAAAGCTTAAACTCTTGCCATTTTTGACATTTCTGGCACACACTCAATTGAGAAATGGGCTATAAAACTTTTGATTGCTACTTACATAATCTAATGTACAGGAAATACCTTTGGAAGGACCTTAATCCCACGTAGTTTATTGTTTAATAAAATGAACAGTAATTGTAAAAACTATACTAAGTGCATGATACATGAAACGCTACGAAGTCAGGACTGGTTTGGGTTTTTCCCAAAAAAATATTTTAGTTGCTTTTGCTCTTTATTTGAACAGTTTCTATGGTTACTGCAGCTTTGGCTGAGAAAAAGAAACCTACACCTGACATAATATTGGCACTGATATTACAAACAGTTAACAGCAAGCTACCAGCAATGTCGCCCTGTCATTTATCCAATATTCACAACTTTTTTTAAAAGGTTACTTTATCAGCTCTAGGCTAAATTCACTAAAAGAAAAAAAGAAAGCACTGCTGTCAAATTGTTATTTATAAAGGAAGCATTTTAATGTGCTTCCTAATGTAATTAACAGAGTGAACATGAAACTGGGACCTTGTTTTGAATTTTAGGTTCAAAATAAAGGACCCAGCATAGTAATAAGCTATGAGAACTCAGGTGAGCAAGAGCTTAGTTCAAATACAGCAGTCTATGCTCTCATTAGTTTTGAGGTTTTAGATAACTGTTGCTGTTAGATTAGAAAAAGTTTGCCTTTATCGTCCAGAAAAAGATGTCACCTTTTATTTTGCCCTGGTTTGTCGCAATCTTAAACACATTTAGAAGGGGCTAAGCTCTCCTGAAGACAAAGGGCCTTCATTCTTGGTAAGTCTACACAGGACTGGACTGTATACAAGCCCTGATGCTTCAGTTAAATCAAAAGATTTCAGAGTGTTGACGAAGAATCACGTCTGAGGTGCTAATCATTTGGGGACATGTAACAATGTTTTCAGAACCAGTGTGATGTAGTGGTTTGAATTTTGGGCTATGCCCCTCAAGACCAGTATTCAGTTCCCCACCAGGCCATGGAAACCCACTGAGTGGGTGCATCACACACACACGACCCCCGAAAAACCCACGACAGATTTGCCTTAGGCTCACCATACGTCTGAAACAACTTGAAAGCGCACAACAAGCTTTGAATAACTGATAGCCAAGATGTGAAACCTTCATTTTGAAAAGATAACATAAATGACCATTCAGTCACATAGAAATTGGTCATCTTCAGAATTTCTCACCCACTGTTGAAGCCTTCGAAATTCAGAAGCATAACCTTTTCTAACATTAAACTCGCTTTTTGGAGATGTTATGTGGGCAAGGCCTGTGGTTTGGGGAGTCTCACAATCTTGTTATAAATATATTTTCACAGGCAGCATAGGAGAAAGAACGAAGCAAAGCCTAAGCAGCATCAACATCAAAAGTATCAGAAGTGCATGAACCTTGGAGCACACCGTACGTGAGGCACTTTTAAAAATAAACACTTTAAGATCAAATCATAATATTAATCTATTTTAAGGGAAAATAAAGCATCTGTTATATTATTAGGAACCTTTGCTACACATGGGATCGGCCCTGGTAACTTAACTGCCTTGGAAAATAACATTTGAATGTAAAGATACATATCGAGGCCTAAACAACTCTTGATAAAGAGTAACAAATGAAAAGCTTAGCAATAACTAATAATAATCCCAAGAGATTTTCAATTTTTCACACTAAAATCAGATGTTTCCAAGAAGATGTGCAAACAGGTGACCAACTTCTACAGCAATGATGCCAAAACTCTCATAGATACTTGCTATGAAATTTAAGAAAGAAATGAAATGTCAACCTTCTCACAATACATATGGTAGCTATTTTATAATTAGTTTGTTAACTGCCTTACTGTACGATTGGGTTCTTCATATTTTGTTGCATTTGATGAATAAATGATTAACTTTTCTGGAAGATCTGCTGAGGCATCACATTTTCAAAATAAGCTAGAACTGAAATTAAAACAGTGGTTTCACACAGCACATAATATATTACTATTTCATTCAGTAGTGCCGTTCCTCGTGGCAGGAATCCTTCTAGAATATTTGCTCAGCAGTCAGTGGCATTCAGCAAGAAATCCCTTGTGACATAAATCAGTAGCTTCTTTCCAGCTTCTTTTTATAGGCTCCTAGTTAAGGATGCCAGCAGGCAGCTTTAGCCTTTAAAACTGTTAAATACTATCCAAAAATATTATACTTCATCAATGTATCTGAAGAAGTTCTGTTCTGGACATCTCATTTTAGGAAAGAGAGAGACAACTTGGAGCAAATTCAAAGAAAGACAGCAAGGATGATAAGAGGTATGGAGAACAAAAATATATGAGAAAAGGTTGAGGGAATTTTACCACTCAGCCTGGTGAATTGACTGACGAGTGACATGATTGCACTTTTCAAATATCTGAAGGGCTGTCACAAAGAGGAAGGCGCAGTTTTGTTCTCTGCTGCCTCATAGGGTAGGACCAAGTCTAATGGTCCTACCCTAAGTTACAGGAGGGTAGATATTGACTGAACAGTAGAAGGAACAGTACAGTAAAAACTGTAAGAACTGTTCAACAGTGGAACCAATTACCTACACAGGTGGTGGGGTCTTTCTCTCTGGACTTTTTCAAAAGGAAGGAGACACCTACAATGCTGGATTTCTTGCACTAATAAAGATCATAGAATCATAGATTTGGAAGAGACCACAATGGTCGTCAAGTCCAACCCCCCTGTCATGCAGGAACACACACTCAAAGCACTCCCAGTAAATGGCCCTCCAGCCTCTGTTTAAAAACTTCTAAAGAAGGTGGTTGGGCCTTTTCTAGTTCTATGATTCTGTGAAGTACCTTGCATCCACAAAGGATCATGCTAGTACTTGTCAGTCTTAAAGCTACAAAAAGACACCTCCTTCTATTCTATAACCTGCCACATTCCACAGATGAAAACCAAAACATGTGGCCAAGAGACATTGGAGTGGGGCAAAAGTTATTACTGAGTAAGGGCTGACAAGCTAGGAGAGACTACAGCACTTTGCTTTTGCCTGAGTTCACAGAGAAGGACAAGATTCTGCTTCCTCCTGTCCTCTTCACCCACTAGTGTAACTGAATGCAAACCACTAAAGCACTTTGAATTCAGTTGCAGCAATTGAGGTAAGCAGGGGACAAAAGGGGAAAGTGAGAGGAGGAGATAAACACTGGGATATTTTAAAAACATCTAGAAAAGTGGATTTATCCAGACTGCCTCTGCCACATTGGGAAAGTTGCAGAGTATATAATTCCCCATTCTAACATTTTATGACATAATCAAGCATTAAAAAACACAGATAGAAAGACAACACAGAAAACACTGGAATGCAATGTCCTATACATTCTCCATAAAAAATGTGAAAACAAAGGATGAAAATTCCTGCTTAAATTGCTAGTGTGAAAGCAACTTCACACAGGCAACCAAGGTTGCAATTTGGAACAGATATGCCTTTTTGAAGCTAAGTGTACAAGAAAAAAATCTCCTGAAAATTGTTTTTATTAGAATGAGTCCTGCCCTTGTGAAGGCATCTTAAAAAGAAATCTGTGACTTGAAAAACTGGAGAAAAACTCTTCTGGAAATCCTAAGGCGTGGCAATTCACCTTTTAAACAGTTTGCAGCTCCACCCCACTTTGTTTAGCATTTTAAATCCCATCTTCTCCCAAACCAGAAGTGGACTTCTGGCCAGTCCCACCTTGATTTTTGATTTTTAGTATTTTTGGCAGGCCATAGTGCACTCAGAAGTTCTTGTGGGCAGAAAACTGGTACCTGGTCCCGCTGCAGTAGCCCACCCCTGCTTTAGATGCATGAATCCAAAATGTAAATCCTTATTCAGAAATTCTAATCCAGAAACTTCATGAATAATCAGTTTAAATATACTCCATATTTCTGAGCCAATAACTTCAAGTGGGATTTACTTGCACAGAAAGCATCATTTTCTGTACTGGGATCTTTTTTAATTTTGTACAGAACACATTTTCTGTGCAGGAAACCTGTTAAATAGCTGCTCAGGAAACTTACATTTTGTATGGAAGATAATCTTTTATGACCAAAATAGGGGAGGAGAAAACATGGTTTCCTGCACAGAAAATTACATTTTCTGTTCTTTTAAAAATGATCGCATGATTAAGCAGGGAGGAATTTTGCAAGAAAAAAAATGTCCTGAAGCATCTTGCTGCCTCAGTGGGGAGTTTCTCAGTGGGGAGTCCCAACAATCAAGCAACTCCTTTTCTTCCAAGGATGATAAATAGGAAAATATTCCTTACACACATATCTTACACATTTAAACTGCTTATGGCAGCACTTATTTATACGAATTAACTAGCTGATAGTACATTTGCACCACAATTAAGGCATCAAAGGATACAAAGTACTTTAGATACAATTAAGATTATCTTCTGTGTTGCAATTTCTTAAACCTGGAATATTTTTTCATCTGACATACAACTGTTCTTTCTCTATTGGTACATTTAAATGCCTGTGTAAGATACATGTTTCCTCTTGTCCCTTTCTCGACTGATCCTCCTACTGTAATTTCCTCCTCTAGGGGATTTTAGACATGGCTTCACTTGGGTTCAGACTGGCTATGCTGCAGACCTTAACAAATAAGCAAACACTGAAAGGACAAAGGAATTTCACTGCCCAGTACATCTTGCCACATTATAATACATCCTGCTGTTGTTTTCCTGATGATGGAGAGTTGAGTATAGACTGTGCATGGAAAAGAAATTGGTGGCTTATTGCCCTTGAAGGTTAGTTGAGTTATCCTAACAAACACACACAATGTATGTGACTGTAACTTTTAGAAAACCTAGATTAGAAAGCCAATAGCACAGGGCTAAGAGCTTCTGTTGGCTGTAAGACAGAAATGCATTTCTTCCATTAAAGGTGAAGCTTTCATCCAGCAGCATGGCCTCATGATCCATTCCAACATAGTCTTCGGAATTTTTCTCCCACACTTTCTTTTCCTCCTTAAAGCTTTTCACATTGTAAGATTTGCAACGAGGACCTCATTTGTTTCTAAAATTTGCACAGCGCCTATTGTTTTGAGAAACTTTTGCAGTAAATAAATAGATGATAATTATGTGTAATGTGTACCCCATTTGTGTTTTCAGAGAAGTATTTAACACAGGTTAAAATATCTTAGGCTTGGAAGGTCTTGAAAAATACTTTCCTGGGCACTAGAAAAAGCTGAACTGTAGATATCTTAGGAAAAGGTTCCCATAAAAGGACCAATAGGAGAGCTAGCATGGTTATAGGCTCCAGGAGATCAGAGCTCAAATCCCTCATTGGCCATGGAGAACTACTGGATGACCTTGGGCAAGCAACATTCTCTCAAACTTAGGGTCCCCATAAGTTGGAAATGACTTACAGGCACTCGACAATAACAAGAAGCAAATAAGGCCTTTCAAGAGTTGTCACCCACCTGATTTTACATGGTAGGGCCACCTAGATAAGAGCTTCTGTGAAAAAGATAATACTGTACTGAAAAGGGTGGTACCTTTGAGAAAAGCAACCAGATACCAAGCCACAGAAATAACCCTGTATGTTAAGAACATTGTTCTCAATCAGTCTTAATCAACACTTATACAAGTAAAAAGTAACATCTCTTAATGCTTATCCCGCATTCCATTTTCTGCAACAGAAACCAACAATGTCTTAATTATGGGCAATGCAATTGAGGAGAGGGTGGATTCCACTCTGCCCCCCACTCCATAGGCACTGAAGACTTTCAACAAAGGAGTACTGGCCAGAACTCCACTTGAAATTATCTAAGCGAGGAAAAGGGGCGGAAGAAAACACATACCTGTACAGTTTAGCTAACAGGTGGTGGTGTTCACAACAATGAATGAATACAGCATTTGTAAGTAAAAGAAAAAAAAGGCCTTAAGTGAGCACACTTCACCACAAGACTCTTATCTTTTCATGCTTGGCTGCTTAGCCATTCTCCACTTCAGTTAACAAGCCGCTATTATGCAAATGAGATGGAAGCCAGAAGTCATGCACCTGTGTTTGCCTCCATATTTAATATTCCTAAGAACACCTTAAATCCTGTTCTGCTGCAGACAAGCGTGCAGGAATGCTGAGCTCAGATTACAGGTCGGCTGCTGAAGTACCTTTTCAACTGAGGCAACAGTTTGCAAAGAAATCTGAAGGGACACAGAATATTTAGTCTTGATCTAAGGATCTAAGGATATGACAATCACTTCACCCAACTTTTTAATTTTATTTATCTTTCTGAAGAGGTCTGTCCTGACCCTATGCTGTCTATATACTACTCAAGGTAAATTAACAACTGTTTAAATCACATTTTGGGAGAACTGTGTGATAGAAATCAAATAGATGAGAGCCAGTGTGATGTAGTGGTCTGAGCATTGGACTATGAATGTGGAGAGCAGGGCTTGTGTCCCCACTCAGCCGTGGAAACCCACTGGGTGATCTTGGCTGCATCACAGAGGCCATTTCTGCACTAGACTGTTATAGCGCTATGATTCCACTTTCAACATCCTATGGAATCCTGGGGTTTACAGTTTCGGGAGGGGCCAGGCAGCCCCTCCCAAAACTGCAAACCCCAGGATTCCATGGGATGTTGAAAGTGGAATCATAGCGCTATAACAGTCTAGTGCGGAAAGGGCCCCACGCTCAGCCCCAGAAAACCCAGTGACAGGTTCATCTTAGAGTCCCCTAAGTCAGAAATGACTTGAAGGCACACAACAGCAGCAGCAGCAACAAAACAAGTAGATAAATAACTGGATGCTAAGAAGACTTCTACTTCTAAAATAGTTAATTCCTAAAGGCCAGTTTCATCAGAAAGGTCTTCACCTACTGACAAAAGAATAGTAATGAGGGAGCCAGACTAGGAATGGAATTGTAGAGATAGCAACAGTCACAGTGAAGGCTCTCTCTTTTGCTCCCACCAAATATGCTGTCAAAAATGGCAGGACCAAGAAAAAAAAGTGTCTCCTCCAAAAATCTCAGAACTCAAGACAGTCTCAAATGGGAAGATACGGTCTGGCAGACAGGCTGGTCCCAGACTGTATAGCATTTTTATAGGTCATGGTGAGCAGTTTGAATTGTGCCCAGAAACAGACCAGTGGCCAGCAAAAGCAGTTGCAGCAAAAAGAGTTGTGTGCTCTCTCTAGCCTACTGTAATTAGCCATCTGGTTGTAGCTTTGTGGATCAACTAAAGTTTCTGAACATTTTTCAAAGGCAGCCACACATACAGAATGTCACAGTAAACCAAACAGGATGTAAATAAGGCATCTATCAGCATGGCCAGATCTGACATCTCCAAGAAGGCACCAGCTTTAATTGTGCAAATGCACTTCTGGCCACCACAGAAACCTGGGCCTCCAAGCTCAGGGCTAAATTTAGAAATGCACCTGGAAGGCGAACCTATATCTTCAGGGAGAATGCAACACATCCAGTGGATAGAAAGCATTCCAGTATGAACTGACCTGACCTGAACCACCCACGCCAATGTTCAGATTGAAACATAATTACGGTTCAGATTTTGCAGATTTTGCAGTCTTTGAAATGTATAGGTGTTAGCTCAGAATACTCAAATGCCTTTAAGTATGATTACTGAAGGGCAAAATGCATTTTAAAATATGCATATTTAGATCAAATTTGTTGTTGTGAAAAACATTTAAAGAGACATTTAAATATACACTTATTTGCAATTTTATGTTTGAATTTTCAAAAATCACACATTAATGCAGGTTTGGGGGCCAAAATTACAGATTTTGAAATGACCCATGGATAAGTCGAGAGAGAAACTTTTCAGAACTCATTTTGCAGAGGTAATAGAAGTAATACATGCAGGCAAAGTGGCTCCCACTACTATAATGGTTAAGATACAGTACAGTAGCTGCTCTACTTTTGTCAGGGTTCAGGGCACAGAACCCTTGCAAAAGTGGAAAAACTGCAAATAACTATTCCGTGAGCTCCCACTTCCATTCTCTTAGTTTTTGCTCTGGCATGTGAGCCTTCCTTCTCCGCACCTGGGCAAAAGGCTAGGGAATGGGAGGGAGAGGACAAGAGGTAGAGAAGGAAGGTGTATTCTTGCCTTCCCAATTCCCACTTCCTTGCTTTATGAATTGGCATGCATTCTCTATGTCAGGGCCAAAGGCAAGGGAATGCGAGAGGGAGAGCCAGAGGCAGAGAAAGAACCTTCCCCCTCCCCCCTCCCCCCTCCCCCCATTCCCTTGATTTTTGCCTTGGCACACTTTACTTCTTCTCTGCACTGGAAAAATGCAAGATAATGGGAGGAGGAGAATGGGGAAAGCATGCGCACACCTTGCAAATTTGTGAAGGTGAGACCCACAAATGTGGAGGGAGGACTATATTAACTTCTGAATTAAATTTTTCTACCTGGATCAGAAGCAGCATCACAGGTGGGAGTGGAGGCTTCTTTTAGGTTCTCCCAGATGGATTAGGGAGAGAGCTTAGTCTGTCTCAGCACTAAGAGACCTCCTCTACTCTCTCCACTGAGTGTAGAAGCATCAAAGAGCCACTGCCACAGAGAGGAGAGTGGACAGAATGAGGACTTCTTTCAGGTTCACCCAATCCTCTCCACTCCTTTTACCCCCAGGGGAAGCGCTACATAGTAGCTTGTCCTATCTCAGTCCTGCACAGCTGATCAATCAAACAAAACAAATTGAATATCTCCCACCTTGTTACTTACTTCCAGGCAGTAAGCAAGAAGTCATAAATAAAGTCCAACATAAACAAAGTCCAGCAGGGTTTCAAGGCAAGGGAGTGTCCAAGATCAATCTGAGCATTTGTCAAGGCATCCAGCAAGGTAGTAGATCAGATAAGCTCTGACAACTCCTGGAGGGGAAGGTAGCCAGCTAAATAGACTCAAAGCCTAGCACAGCTGTGCCTCGATTTATTGTTGCTGGTTATAAATTCTGAGAGAGTGACACTGACTCTCTCTTTGCTGCCTGTGCTGTGTGAAGCTAGGTCTAGGTAAGTGTTCCTCTATATCTGAAGAGGCAGGATTCTCTGTTGGAGCTGGCACCATCCCCTGTTCTGTTTCTGGCACTGTAATTTCTCTCTGTACAGCAGGCCCTAGCATGCCTTCTGTTTCAGCCTCTGGCATGCCTTCTGGTTCAGACTCCGAGTCAGAGTCCATGCTCTGGAAGCAGGGCATGACATAGCTGCGGGGAGAGTAGAGGGGACTGGGACTTCCTTCAGGTTCACCTGACCCTTTCTAATCTCCCCTACCCAGTGGAGAAGCACCAAAGAGCCACTGATGCAGTGGGGAGAATGGAGGGGACTGTGGCTTCCTTAAGGTTCACCTAATCCCTTCTGTTCACCTCAGCCCACTGAGGAGGTGCCAAAGAGCCACTGCTGTAGTGGGTGGAGTAGAGGGGATCGAAACCTTCTTTCAGGTTCACCTGGTCCTTTCTAACTTTGCTGTCTCAGCTGACATAACAGTGGGGGGAATGGAGGAAATTGGGGCTTCTTTCAGGTTCTGTTGGGGCAGATTAAGGCAAGAGAGCCTTAGAGAAGCATGACCCCCTTTGCTCTCTCTGCCATGGCTGGGAAGCTCCAAAGAGCCTGTGCTGCTGCCATTTTTTCAAGCACGCATTATAAAAGGCCAGAGGCAGCACTGCAGTGCACAGTCAGGTTTTTGGGGTCAATTTTTTTTGGCACAGATTTTTCAACTTACACATAAGCTTATGCAGTAGTCAGTTCAAACCACTAGCCTGGGTCACTGTAAAAGAAGTAACTAATTTGAGAAAATGTACTTGAGATAAAGGCAAAGAAATACTCTTTGATACTCCTGATGGCACTGCTGGTCTTTATTAGCATATATGGGATTGTGACAGGCAAAATAATTATCTTTTCAAATGTCTGAATTTGAAATAGGTACTTCAGCACACAGGAGCCAACAGGGTGCAGTGGTCTGAGCACTGAATGCCAGGATTTTATTCCCTGCTCAGCCATGGAAACCTACTGGGTGACCTTAGACATGTCACATTCTCTCAGCCCCAGAAAACCCCATGATATGTCTGCCTTAGGCTCACCATAAGTTGCAAACAACTTGAAGGCACACAACAACAACCCCAGCATACAGGTATAACATTACATATACATTATAGCGCTGCCACACAAGTTTTTAAAGGCATAAGGAAATATGCACACAAATTATATCTTGGACAATTACATTACGCAGCTCTGTGATCCCTAGACCATCGTTATGAATAACTTCCCTACTCAAATGGTTCTCCCAGTACAGTTGGATTACACTACCAACACTGAAACACAAAGGCTTTTTCAACATGTAAACAGCTTAAATTGGTCAGAAATGGTTAATGCCATATCTGCAGCTGCATTTATCTGTTACACTTGTTTTACTAAGAAGGGCATTGAAAACTAATAGCACCAGTATCTGTTTTGAAGACTTAAGCATATAATGGCAAACCATCTCTATGTACAGATCAGCTGTCATCACTATCAGCTTAAAGAAAGCATACACATCCTCATCCCATTTCTCCTTCTTTGCCAAAGAAAGCACACAGTTCTTGGCAAGTTTTTAGGGAACTCAGCTGACACAGGACACAACCAAGATGCTCAACATGCATGAAATCCACCTCACCATCTCTAAGGGTTATAAGATTAGGAAACACAAAACCATTGTCCAAAGCTTCACTACTCAAAGTGGTCGTCCATCAACCAGTGATGCACCCTAAGAAATCTTCTGCCTCTCCCTAGGATGTTTCCAGGAAGGAAGAAACAATAGTGGTCAATGAGCTCTGGTCTCTGGAGTATTAGAGGTAGGGAACTGGTACTCCCTCACAACAGATTCCTTCAAATACTCTGCTCTAAAGAAGGTACTTCCATCTTGTGGCCTGGACTGCTTTTCTTTTTTTGTGGCTTCAGTCTTCCACTTGCTCTGCCAAACAATATTGGATTCCATTACAAGAATATTGTAAAGCCTGACTTCCCCTGATCTCTGCCCCAGCCCTGAGCATATTCCATGTCCATCTTTAGTGGGATTTAAATGCTGAATCCAGTCTTTGAAAGCTGGAAACAATTGTTCAACATATAGCTCCAAAAGATTTTTCACATTTTGAAGTGTTCCATTTTCCCCAAATGGTCCCAATAAAATTAACTTTTTATTGGTATTTATTCATTAAAATATTTGGGACTCTGTTATTTTACGTAACTACGATAAATACAGAACAATAAAAGACAGTCACATACACCAATGTGATATTGTTTACCAAATAGATCTGAGTATTTTGTACTAGAATGGTTATAAATTAGTATTTTGAGACACTTTTTACTTGAAGTACCACTTGGTTTAAAAGTGATGTTATACTTGTGGGTACTAAGTCATCCACGTTTGATTTTTTTATTTTATTTTGTTTTTGCTAATAGGCATTTTTTAAAAAAAAAATAAATTAAAACATTATGAATATATAAAACAAGATGTAATAAAACACATAGGCTAAATGATAGACTAAATATCAAACTAGGCTGAGACTAACTGCAAAATAAATACAAACAAAACTAAGTAAAACAGTGAAGGCTACTAAACAAAACTAACTTAACAAAAAATACTTCCAACTCATCATACGGCTGTATGCTGATACGTATATATACCTTCTCTAAGACAAAATTCTAAATAATCTGTTATATTGTTAAACTATAAACTACATCATAGAAACTATATAATGAACTATACTTATCCCTTTTGTTATCACACATTTCTACTAATTAATAAGTAGAGTTAATCTCTTTTGCAAAACCAGGATCTTAGATACATTATTCACTTACCCCAATCTTTCTTAAAATTGTTAAGTGAACCTTCCTTAATTGAAAGAGAAAATTTATCCATGCTCTGCTCATCTATAGACACTGACTCAGTAACTTTGGGCAAGTCACTTTCTCTCCATGCTGTTTGTTGTTGTTGTGTGCCTTCATGTTGTTTCTGACTTATGGAAACTCTCAGGTGAACTTATCATGGAGTCTTCTGGGGTCTGAGAGTGTGTGATGCACCCAAGGTCACCCAATGGGTTTCCATGGCCAAGCAAGGGATAGAAGCTTGGTCTCCAGGACCATAGACAAATGCTCAAACCAATACACCATGCTTGCTTTCCTTTCCGCCTTAAAAGAAGGCAATAGCAAACCTCCTCTGAATAAATCTTGTAAAAACAACCCCATGATAGGTTTGCCCTAGGATTTCCATAAGTCAAAAATGACCTGATGCACACAGTAACTGATCAGTCTACATGCTTAGCTGATGATTCTTTGATCCTCATTAATAATGTGAATGGCTTTGCTTCTTTCCAGTCTTTATTTTTCTCTTTTTTAAAAAAATATATTTGCAAAAAGTAACTTAAAATCCTTTTAAAAAAATACTCACAGCTCCCTTCCCTTTCTGACTCTTCCACATGAGCCCAGTTTAGCCTTGTCTGTCTTCCCAACTTTCCCAGTGGCCGGCAACATCCTCTCCTCTCCTGTCAATGAAGCCACCTCCAGATTCCCAATCAAGACTAAATCTACGCTTTGTCTCTCCCAGTACAATGAACTGAATGACAGAGCTCATATTTTTCATATAGAAGATTCCAAATCCAGGCCTATGGATTTCCAGTAATAATGGAAAGGATTCCTGGTTGAAAGTCTAGCAAACCAGTACCATTCACTCAGAGAGACATTACTAGGCCATATAGGCCAGTTGAAAACATAGCTCCTATGTAATCTTTGCAGTGAAACCCAGGGTGGTGTACTGGTTTGAGTGCACAGCCATAGAAATCCACTGGGTGACCTTGGGCAAGTTCACATTCTCTCAATCTCAGAGGGAGGCAAAGGCAAAACCCTCTCTGAACAAATCTTGCCAAGAAAACTCCATAATATGTTCGCTTTAGGATCGCCATAAGACAGAAGTGTCTTGATGCTATAAAACAACAACAGTTTTTGTAGTGGTCCTTTTCCAATACACAAGTAAAATTTTACGATAAAATTATATGGTGCAAACGTCATTACTTTTGCATATCTTTTCTACCCACATTCCCAAGATGACATTTTTTGAAAAAAAGAAGATAATCAGTCAAATTCATCTTTCTACAACATTGACGTATAACATGTTTTCCTCAGGATTTTCAAAGATTATATGTATGTTTGTACAAGTTTTTCTGTATTATTCTTGGTACAAAAATCATCTAGACAGAGCCGAAAGGAAAAGAATCAGCTCTGGTGTGGGGGGAAACAGCTGGTTTAGAAGTCACCCTTGAGAAAAAAGAATTTAAAAGCTATGTTTATATTTCAGTTTGAGAGAGAGCTTTTTTAATGTTATATTTTATTTTGTAGTTTTGTTTTAATGAAAAATGTCCATATTCTTGCGCTAAGCTTTTAACATTTTTAGGCCTAGAACCCAGAGGGAGCTCACAAGAATCAGATGTAAAGAAACATGTAGGAAGAGCCTTGTAATTGCAACAGCTGAATATTCCAAAGGAAACTTCAATCTTTTGAGACAGAATCACTCTTCTAAAAGTTTAAAAGCCAAGTTATCACTGAACATTAACTTCACCAAATGTTCTGTTTGAAAAGAAGCAGGAAAAGCTCCTTTGAGTTGTAATACGAAAAATTATGATGGAAAATTAGGAATTATGACTGTGTTCAGACAGATTTGAACATCATTTTATCCCATATTGATCTTTACATGCAGAAGAAAGGATGTAAGAAGTTGTGTAAATTGGTGGGGAAAACTCAAATTAAAAAAAAATGTTAACATTACTCCTTTTACTTTCACACAGGGTATTTTTCTTCTTGACTCTAAAAGAAATGTATGAAAAACATCATAGTTGCCAAGACCATGAATGTAATGAAGTCTCAAACTTGATTACGTTAGGAGATCCAGGTTAAATACCACTTTTGACATTTCTTCTATCTTACAAGGTTAAAATGAGTACAGAAAAGAAGGAGATAAATAAGAGTTGCATGAGAAAACTGGAAAACTGTAGACTAAATGCAAAGAGTTTCACTAGTTCAAAATCAAACTTCTATTCAAGGACTTAGAAATTACCAAAGTTCACAGAAAAAGAGATGGAATTGAGATGTATGAGGTGTATTTCTACGAGTTTTGTTAAAAGGAGAAAGAAAGGCAGAGGAAAAAAAGAAATGTAGCAGCACCTTTAAGACTGATCAGTTTTTATTTTTGCATGAGCCTTCACAAATATAACCCTACTTCTTTGGATGCAGTACTGAATACATCCAAAGAAATGGGTTTATGTCCATGAAAGTTGACTTTGGCAAGTCAGAAACTTGCCAGCAAAAAACTTCCTTTTTTTTAACTTGTGGTTCATTATTGGCCATTATCAGAAATAACTTTTATAGTTCTGCACTTCCACTTCCATCTGATTCCACCTACTTCCAAGAGAAAGAAAAGAAGAAGTGTTATACAAGTGTTATGTTCTTAGAAGTTAATGTATATGATGTCAAGGAATATTATTCGTTTTGTGCTTTCTCATCTGTGTAATTTCGTACTTTCCCATATGTATTTCTTGCCCCTCTTTTCCTTCTGTTTCAAAAAGAAAAGAGGAGACACCACAAAGAAGGAAATAGTATTGATAAACTGCTGGGGACATTTATGGGCAAAATAATGTTTAAAGCACATTTTTTGTTAATATTGCCATTTCTCTCAAGAAAGTACAGAGCAACTTACACTAGCCTCCCAGTACCTTCTCATCCAATATTACAGAGGGTCATGGTTGCACAGCTTCACCCATTCCACCATATTAAGTATTATGAGACCAATCGCTGGTAATGTCCATTGAGAGTGCTTACAACTAGAATGCGAGTTCAGTCCTAGGGCCTTTCCACACTACACTGTTAATAGAGCTATTATTCCACATTCAACATCCTATGGAATTCTGGAATGTGAAGTTTACTGAGGCCAAGTAGCTCTCTGGCTGTGAATATTAACTGCCCCTCCCTAAACTGCAAAGCCCAGAATTCCATAGGATGTTGAAAGTGGAATGAGTGCACTATAACAGTGTAGTGCGGAAAGGCCCGTGCATTACTCTTGGAATAATATTATTTCTTTCCCTTTCTTTTGTGACAGCTCTCCCCCATGACCCACTAGAGTATCCAGCATGAAATACCGTCTTCTCAGTCTTGAACGACAGCAATGCTTAGACTGCATTCAGATGTCATGAAAAGCCAAAGTTCAAGAACCACGTGCTTCATTTTCCCCCTTTCCTCCTACAGACCAGCCACAAAGAGAATGGAACGCTCTGGTTCTATAGCTATGAATGAGCATGTAGAATGAGTGAACAGCAATAGTTATAAAGGTCTGTTTCCAGGCATTTCATTCCATGCATCTGACGAAGTAGACTTAAGTGTATGAAAGCTTGTGCTACCAACTTCTTTTTCCCAGTTAGTCTCAAAGGTGCTACTGTTGAGGCTCAAGTGGTGTGTTAAACTGCAGATAATTTAGAATAGAACCAGAGATTTCCATTCTCTTTGTTAGTCCCAAAGGTGCTTCATGATCCCTTTGCATACTGTTCCAGATTAACATGGCTATGTCTTTGAATTCCTTAACAGTAGTTATTTTTAAATATGGTTTCCTGAAGCAGGTTAGTTTCATAACCTATTGTCTTCTAGTGGGGAAAGGTCACTTCATTGCCCAAATGGTCTGAAGCTCTACTTGAATAGTTAATCAGTGTGAATAACTTCTAAGGGGCATAGGGACCCATTTCATCACACTGTTTGCCCCCTTGGGCTATATATGTCAGGAGAAGCCTTTTCCAAATCAGAAAGTGAACCATTTATGGGTTTGGGGGGGGGGAGTCCCTTGACCTAAGTGCCTAGGGGGAAGGGAGTGGCAAAATTAAAGTGGCAAAATTTTCCTCCCATGCCTCCTAGAAGATGCAAGGAGGCATTTTGAATAAACAAATATATATATATAGCAATCTTAAAAACTGAGGGTTGGAAGATAAAGGATGCTTGGGGGATACAGAAACTGCTCGGGGATGCAAATGGGTTGCATTTTGCCCATCCTGGTATAAACAGTAATTATGAGCCTTATTAAGGAACCATGTCCATTAAAAGCCAACTTGATTAGAATCTGAAGAATTGTTGCATGAGTTCTTCAAAGTCTAAAATGGTTTTTTATTGCTTACAGTGAAAAGACTGTATATGACTCAACTTCCAAATATAACTCCAAATATGGCTGGTGACTTCTGCTAATCCAAGCATTTGAAGTTTTGCCAAGAAGTAAATCTTACCCTAATGCTATAATTTAGACACTCTTACCACTAGAGTAATTGAGGATGGGGCTAAGTGGTACTGAATAGTACAGTTTAATTTTGTTTTGTTTTTTTTAAACCTATAGTGTTCTCTATTTTACAAAGGAAATAAAATTATGAGAAAGAGATTCATGGCATCTGTTTCCTGTTTACAGTCTTCCAAACTTCCTAAATCCATTAATCTGAAAAATAACTAAGTTTTTAAAAATGAAGAAAAGTAAAAAGCATCTACAGTTTATCATCTATGCTCTTTCCATTTAATTCTCTTCTTTTGATATTTAATATAGTTGGTGTATAACACTGAAATCTCTACAATATATGATGCCCATATTTTGTCTTAAATATTACATCTTCCTCCTCCTCTTTCTTTCAGCATTTTCAGTAACCCCTTTGGACTTGGCATGAGTGCTAAATGACAAAGCAGTGTCTTCATTCTCAAACATCCAGGAGGCAAGGCACACTTTGTTGGTGAATTTAATTTGGAGAAATTTAACTTTTCACTCATAGTTAAAAAGATGTAAAGATAAGAATTACTCATTTTTGGAGAAGCCCACCTTCTTGTTACCAAGGCCCTTTCCGCACCGGCCTATTAAAACGGTGCAGAGCAACCTCCAACGGAGGTCTTCTGCACTGTGGAGTGGACTGGGGTGGACTACTTTTTGTAGTTCCACACCTCAGTCCACTCCAGAGCGACTGGAACTGGTCGCGCAGCATGCTTTTTAAAAACCTCTTTTAAGAGGTTCTTAAAAAGTATAGAGCATGCGACCCCATGTCGCTCTGTCGCCGCGCTGCAGTGCAGATTTGCAGGCACGCACTAGTGCGTGCCTGCAGATCTGCCGGGGGCGGGCTTTAGGCTGGTGAGCTTCTCCAGTTGGTTTAGGCTGGTGAGGTTCCACCAACCGGAAGCTGCCATTTTGGATGCCGGAGCAGTGCGGAGCGACGAGCTCGCACTGCTCCTCCTCCCGACGGACTCGCCCGGACCCACCAAAAAGCCAGTAAGTAGTGGTGGGGAGCATTTCCCTTCCCGCGTGCGGAAACGGCCCAAGAGTTACTGATCTAAACAAGTCCAGATTTCTATAAATTCTAGTGTTTTAAAAGTGCTATTCTATCTATCTATCTATCTATCTATCTATCTATCTATCTATCTATCTATCTAAGTCCTACTGGAGGGCCAGTATAGTGTAATGTTTTGAGCTTTAGACCAGAATTCTGGAGACCTATGGTTCAAATCACCATTTGACTATGGAAATCCACTGGATGACCATGGTGGGCAAGGCATATTCTCTCAGTCTCAGAGGAAGGTAAAACCCCTCTGAACAAAGCTTGCCAAGAAAAACCTGTGATATATTCACTTTAGGGCTGCCATAATCTGGAAACTACCTGAAGTCAAACAGCAGCAACAAAAAGTCCTATCAGGTTGGATCTGATGTCCTTCTAGCAGCCAATTTAGACTAGCCCAGTCCCTCTAGCCAGTCCTCACAGTGGCTAACCAATGGCATGCAGAAAGCCACAAAGAGTGCATGAGGCATGAGGTTTCTCTCACTTTTCCTTCTAATGTACTGCATTTGAAAACAGAGGTTTCATTTAGACTCGAAAAAAGGAAAGCCTGGAGAAGTGTTATCACGGTTATGATATGTCTGGTGAGAGCACTAGATATCCTTTTGATATCAAATAATTTAGCCTTTGCTTGACCCTTCTCTGCCACCGCACTCCACGTGTTTGCAGAAGTCCCCTGGACAAGCACGTCTGAGGCGCGGCCGTTAATGGTTGTACATTCCAAAACCCCATTCAGGCAGGCAACTTAAGCCTCTCCGTTGCTTTAGGGAAAAATCTCCCTGCAAACCGGCTCTGCTCGGTGCATATCCACACAAAGCCACAAGGCTAAGAGCCAAGCCATTTCTTTATGTTGGGCCATCAACGAACTGGCCACACTATTGTCTTAAGAGCTAAACCCATCATGCAAAACCTGACCTTTTCCAACTCCTTTGTCCAGCTCCAAATTCCCTTTGTTCTCACCGAGCATAACATAGCCTGTAGGTAAAATCCACCCTATAAAAAGTCCCCACTTTTGGGACTTCTTCGGACTACTTTGGACTTCCATCCTGCCTTGCTGCTGGTTGTCTAAGGAAACTCCCCTCAGCAAGCCCCGCTGAGCTTTCTTCCCTGGAACCCCGTTTCTCTCCAGGACTACGAGACCAGGTGTCGTATTGCCCTTCCCGAAAAGCTCTCCATTTCTATTTCTCAGTTAGTTAGTTTATGTCTTCTCTTTCATGTTTCTTGTCTTTAATAAAATATTGTTTATTACTTTGAAAACCTTGTCTAGCCGCTCTCTGGCCTGGCGCTGTATACATTGGGTTAAAGATCCTTGCTAAAGTTATCCTGCCTCTCATTTAGCTGAGAGAGTGCTCGAGTTAAATTCCCCCAACTTGTGTTTTTATTTGGTTATTTGGACACCCCTCCAGGGACCCCCAACACACAGGTTAACAGAAGTGACAGTCTGAAAAGCAACAAGGCAGTCAACTCAGAGGTCAAACATTTCTGCAGTACTTTTGCACTGACAGCAACTGAATGATTCAATGCATCTAATTCAGATGCACAACAGTCCTTCCCAGTTCACACAAACAAAACACAACTGCAAAGCTGCAAATCCAGATAGCAACTCTGGCATACATTTTCATGGATCAGAGTCCCCTTGCTGTGTGTACTGCCTTGTACTTGCATTTCAATGAAATATGCAGAGGTGATATGGTGAGGGACTGAGCTTTAATTTGGTAGTAAACGTCAAAAATTCTCAAGTGTTTGCAAAATGCCATCAATACAAAGTTTTCATGACGTTTTTTTAAAAAAAAGTCCTACAGTAAAATCATCAAATTTTAGACTGCAACAGACACAGTTCTAAGAGCTGCCATTCAACCACAGCTCGTTATAAAACAAAATGTATGTATACATTATATTAAATGAGAGTCACTGTTATGTAGTGGTTTGAGTACTGGACTAGGACGCTGGAGACCAGAGTTCAAGTCCTTGTTTGACTATGTAAATCCACTGGGTTATCTTTGACAAGTCATACTCTCTCAGCCTCAGATGGAAGCAAAGGCAAAACCTCCCCCTGAACAAATCTTGCCACAAAATCCCCATGACAGATTCATCTTAGTGCCACCGTAAGTTAGAAAATGACTTGAAGGCACACAACAGCAATTATATTAAACAGAAGAATTATTTTCATTTTCTCAGAAAATAAGAAGGACCTTCTACAGCTCATTGAAATTATTTATATCTGCATCTGTTACTTCTATATGGAGTATTATTAATTACATTCCATGAGAAGTGAAGTTTCTACAGTAATTTATTACCTGATAAACTGTGTTGTTAGTTACCTAGTGTTTTTTTTAAAAGAGCAATTTTTAAGGGGCACGCCACTTACAGAAACAAGGCTCACACTCAGAGGTCAAGGTTCATTATGTGAATGAAGCAAGCTACTCTATCTGGAATGCAAAGCCTTTATAGAAACAGTAACTTACACATCTCTGAAGCAAGTAGCCAAAGAATTCTACAGGTCTTTACTATGCCTCTGCTCCATTAAAATACAATAAAATATGTCTGCAACCTCAATGGCAGTTTCTGAAAGCAAACACTTTCATTATTCTACCATAAATACATAGACTGTCTCCCCTATCGACATAACCTTTACTTCTCCTTGTTTAATTTTCTGGTTTTAGGAAACAACTACAGCAAGGAACAAATTTGCTTCTGCTTTTCAGCATTCATTATAAACTAAGTCAGTCAAGTAGAAAGCCAGAAAAAGATGAACTTTCAATTACCTAGATTGAAAACATTTAAAATATTTTTTGAAAAAAACAACAACAACCTCCCTTTCCTTCTAAACAAAAATTACTTACAGAATGAAAAAAAAAAGGAGCTTATAACATTTTCAGTTCATAGAATCAATCCTGCATCAGACTCAGCTCCTAAGCAAGTTTATGGGGTAGACAAGAGAACCTCCTTGGACATATAACAGCACCACTGCAGTAGTTTCCAACCTTTGTTTCTTTTTGAATTTCATTTTTATTACTATTTTGTAATTTACCAAGAAACTGATTGGTCTAAATCAAATACAGAAATAACAACTCTGTTTCTCTCTATTCTGACACTGTTTCTGTCACCTTTTACTTTTACTTCTCATCTGTCCTTAAGCGCTTGAAGAATTTCATCTGTTACCCATTAAGGCTTCCTCCTCTTTCTTTCTGGTTGCAGATAGTATCTTTTTGCATTTCTCCCTGAGATGTCCCTGGCTTCAGTCCACAGTTCTTCTGGCTCCCAGTCAGTTAGGCTTAATAGTGCAAATCGATTTTTTAAATTATTTTTAAATTCTATGGTGATGTTCTTCAGGTTGTATTTTGGCACAATGTTTGGTTAAGTTTTCTTATTTAGCTTTACCCAAATTTTTGATATTAATAGTTTATGGTCAGTGTTACAATCTGCTTCTGGTCTTGTTTTTGCAGAAAGAATAGAGCTTCTCCATCTCCTCCTTGTGATTATATATTTGATTTCTATATTGGCCATCAAGTGATGTTCATGTGCACAGTCTCCTTTCTGGTTGCTTGAAGAATGTGTTTGCAATGAACAAATTGTTGGCCTCACAAAATTCAGTCATTCACTGTCCGGCTTCATTTATTTTTATTTTTATTTTTTGCTCAGGAAATGAAAATCTAAGAAGAAGTGGGATGGCATTTATAGTGAGAAGAGACATAGCACAAGCAGTCAAAAGATACAATGCAAAGTCTGACCAAATCATGTCAAACACTGAAGTACTTGGGGTGAGTGAGCTAAAGTGGACAGGAATGGGACACATTGAGAGATAATTACACAGTGTTTTACTCAGGAAATGCAAATCTAAGAAGAAATGAGGTGGCATTAATAGTGAGGAGAGGTGAAGCAAATATAATGCAGAAGTCTAACTACATAGTTCAGGGAAAACATGTCCTCTCACCTGTGCAGGCATGCAGGAAGGAGGAAGGCTGCACTGGTGGTAGCAGCCAAGAAACTGCAGGGAGAAAATCTTCCCTTCCTTCCACTCTTCTGCCCCTTGCCTGCAGAGGCACAAAGAAATAAGGATGCCCACACTGGTGCTGGCAGGCAGGAAAGTGCAGGGGGAAAGACCTTCCCTCTCGTTCATTCTCCTGCCCCTTGCCTACATGAGTGCACAGAGACAAGGAAGCCCACACTGGTGTTGACAGGCACGAGACTGTGGGGAAATACCTTCCCTCCTCTCACCTGTCCTTCATCTGTGCAGGTGCACAAAAGAAGGAAGGCCACACTGGTGACAGGCACCAGAATGGAGGGGGAAAGGTTTTCCCCTCTCCACTCTCCGGTCTTTCTATCAGCCAACTGCAGAACGAAGGCAGAAGGACGGGGTGGGGATTGCTCACTGGGGGAAGTTATTTGCAGTTTTTTGACTTTCACAAGGGTTCTGCATCCCAAACCCTAGTGAAAGTCGAGGGGCCACTGTAAGCTATTATTGGAGATGGCTTGTATAATTGCTCCTGCTCTCAGGAACTGAGAAGTGTGTGCCCCTCTCATGTAGATGCCCAACATGGTAACCCAAAATTTTGAAACATTACTGCTTATTGTAATGCCCAAAGAAAATCTTCATTTTAAGGCTCAAAGGCAATCCCATACAGAAACAAAAACTGAATGTAAATCTCATCTATTATAGGATGACACTATTGGAACTTAATAAAGCTGTGAACCTTCAGACATGAACATATGTATTCTATCCCTGATAGTTTCTCTGAACAGAATTTTACAAGAGAACTCCAGATATAAATCCAGGAAATGAGACCCATGTGTGAAGGAATACTATCTTCTCCAAATGACAGGTCCCAAAAAAATGGGACCAACCAAGCAGAACTTTTGTACACTTGTCATCAGAAACAGCTGGATATGGATTGCAGCTGGATATTCGATACTTATGCTCAGGTAGCTGTACATAGACTAGTGTTTGATCAAACTGTCATCTGGGGCACACTTTCAGAGGGTCTACGAAAGCACAGCAAAACTGAAAAGAAACTGCCAGACAAGGCAAAGATTTCTTTAATGTTTACAGTAAAGAAACTTCCCCTTTCAACTGCAATTTTGAAAAATGAAACTGAAGCTCTCTCTACAGCAGCTTATAATACTTAAATACTGTGCTGTTGAGTGTTTCAGAGCACTACATAGACATGATCATGTAACAATTCTTACAACATCACTTTATGATAGGACAAAATTATTATCCCTGTACTGATGTGGGGAAAAATAGAAACTGAGAGAAAGTGGTTTGTTTGATGCATCCTAAATGTGAGCACTGAACCAAGGTCTTTCTGAGGTATCACTCACTTCCATTGCTAGTAAAGGACATTATGGAAGAGGCGACCTTCCACCACATCACTCACTGTCAAATGTGTGTACATACACTGCATGATCAGAATGTAAAAACAGCATACTTACTTGGTATCTTGAAGGTAAGAAATGACATTGATTCACCTACTATAAGCAAACCAGTTCCCGGGAAATAACAGTGGAGATGAAATCGAGAAACAGGATGCTGAACTAAATCCAGTAGGACTTATCTTATATTCTAGTTCTCCAATCTAAAATTTAAGAACTGATTAGATAAACAACTATGGGCAGACTTTTTTTAGATGGTGGGGTACGTTCCTTGGAGGGTAAGTTGCTTGGGTCCATCTGCTGGCAGTGGATAGCAATGAAACCAGGGGCAGATGAGACAAACCCATCCCATCCCCTCTCACTTTGAGAATTTAAAACTGAGTTCTGCTAGATGGGAAAGGGCTTTTGCAAAGGTCTACCTAGTCTAGTATTCACTTACCAAAGTGTCCCACCAGATGCCTATGGGAAGCCCAGAAGCCCAAAAGCACTCTATCATGTTCACCCACAGTACTGAGAAGCATGCTGTCTCTGATACTGCAGATTTTGTGTTATACACAACTTGTTTAGTCTGCACACCATTTGCCATTTATACAGAACATGAACACTACCTAAAGGGACTCGATAATAGTATCTAGTCATATCATCTAACCCTATATTCATAAAAACAATAAAACCATACAGTAATATCTAAATACAACAATGGAAGGATCTATATTTATATCTATATTCATTCTCATATATTTTTGGCCTACTTTTTAAAATCACATTTTAAAACATTGTAACTTTCTGGGTAATTATGATTCTACATCATTCCATGTATACTGAAAGTAGAAACTCATCAGAACAGTATGGGAGACATGTCAGAATTTGATACATCAGTTTACCTGTAGTTCCTTGACAAAATAGTGCCTGTGACAATTCTGCAATATCCCCAGTATCACAGAAGCAGTTTTCAGACAGCAAAAATTCCTTTTTTTTTCTTCTTTTTTTTTTTTGCTTCCAGCAACTGAGATTCCATCACATTAAACTTTGTGAGTGAAAAAGCTACAGGATGCTGTAGATAGTTAGGCTCTAGCTAATTGACATGCACGGCAATTAGTAGCCACTGAAAGTGTTCAGGGAAGATTCCCCTTAGGGGTTCAAATGGATAGAAGCAGTAAATAGATCAAAACATTGTTTGTTTAACAATATGCATCTGCCCTGAGTGGCCGTGTGGAACTGACCAATGTGACTGGGTCCAATTTATATAACACTTTAAAAGCAAGTTTGTCATGACCAAAACCAAGCAAAGCTGCACATGCCTCAACATACTTTTCGTTTTACACACATCACTTGTACGTACATTTTATCTATACTAGCTGTGCAGAATACACAGAACTTGCCATTAGACATGCTGAGACAAAATCCCATTGGCTTACATGTGGGCCTGCAGAGGCCCTATGGCTTCTGGCCTGAGCCATTATGGCCTCTAGCTATCCTTGCCCCATCAATAGGCTTCAACCCCATGAAATGGTTTTATCATCATCTGTTGTCATCCAGATCGATAGCTATCACAAACACAGAATTTGTTTTTTCACAGCAACTCTACTTTTAGTTTTCCAACACAATCTATCCCTCTCCATTTCTGTCCCTCTCCATTTCTCTTTTACTCTTCACCAATCAGGCTGCTTGGGAAGGAACTGGTAGACATTGCAAAGCCCTAAACTGATCATTTGCAGAAGAGCTTTGAAATTACGCCCATGGTCACATGACACTCCCCTTTGTTGTAAGGCAGGGACAGGGAGGTATGGGAGACTGGAAGCTGCATTAGACCCTTGGAGACCTTAGAGAGCCACATCCCATCCATACACCCTTGCAAAAAACAAAACAAAACAAAATGTACTCTAGACGGCATTTAGCCAGGTTTTCAGGTACCCCTGGACCATTTTAGGTCCAGCAGAGGCCCTTTTTAACAACTGGAAGTGACAAGGAGTCACTTCCAATTCAAGCCCTGTTTTTAAAGAAGGCCTCCCTTGGTCCTAAAATGGCAAGAACATGGTGGAAATGTTCCTTATTTGGGGGAAAACTTTTTCTTTGAGACAAAATTGCAAACAAATGTTTTGAACCTGGGGGCTGCAAAAACAGCTCTGGGAGGCTGCACTTGCCCATTCTTGTTGTAAGAACTTGCATCCTTAGCCTTGTCAGGAGTGAGGTCAAAGCAAGTACTGAAGAAAACTCCATACACAGCTGCATGTGTTCTATCAAAGGAGAACATGAGAGTAGCTTAAACTTGTAAACAGGGTATTATTTCAAGATAAACTATCTGTGGCAGAGAATCTTCAAATCATAAGAAAACATGAAATTGGTTCTCAACCAAGACACATTATTTGTTCAACCAGCCCAGTCTCATTTTGCCCTCAAACTTGAAAATTATACAGGAGAGTTGCATAGAACATACTTTAAGCTTAACAGCCAAAAAAAGATGCTACATGCTGGAGGCACATAACTATTTTCCCAACAACTTTGTTTTATTAACGAAAAACAGCCATAGCAAACTGCCAGTTTGAGATGAGGAACTGAGGTACAGAAATGGGATGCTGTTTAAGACTTTCTCCTCTAATTCATATCTTGCCAAAGCCTTTTCTACCAGAAACAGAAAACAAATCTGGGGAAAGGGAAGAATATGGGTTAAGTAAGCTTTCCCCCTTCTGTTCCTCTACTGAAGATGACAACATCCCACAGCTGTTTTTCATTTTTTTTTAAAAAAATGGCTGAGTGTTAAACATATCTGTCATGCCTAGTTTCAGACTTCAGTCTACTGAATAAAATGTAGAATACCTTAGAAAGCAGGCATTGATTGAAAGGTTAAACTGTTTGTGCAAATCTTACTCTTATTATACTTCAGTTTTAAGGAGTTCCCCCAAATATTTGCATTTGCAGATTGAACTCCAAACCTGGCCTCTCTGCCTAGCGTTGAAGAAGGAAGTCCACAAATGTAACTTGGAAAGATCAACGAGGCGTAAGTATACAGGGCCTCACTCTTTCCGTTGCCTTTGATCAGGCCTTATGAGACATACAGAAATCTGTGCAGTTTGACATATGAGCAAGCTTTTAACTCTGAAATTTGTTTCAAAGTGACAAATTTGGCCCAAGTGTCAAAGCTCTCAAGCCATCCTAAGCCAAAATCGTGAGCAGCCTCTAATGAGATTTTTAAGGGCCTCAGCCCGTCTGTTCTGGAGGTTCTCACTCTACTGAACGTGGCAGAAATGTAATCCTAATATTTATTCTTCTGTTCTTTGTGAAAAGTCAAAGGTCAATAAATGGCTTCAATATGAAGTTCTGTACAGCTGTTGATGACATCATCTGCAAAATCTGCAAATGCCTCAAAAGAAATCTAATTGATCAAACTCATCTCTAAGGAGCACCAGTTTAAAAACCTACTATCTAAATATTTTGACTGAGAATAAGGAAAACTATTACCTGACCTATTACAGCAATTAATAATGCAGAAACATTTATTCCATATGGTTCCTCCATAAAAGATGCATAAAGTGGTATTGAAAGTTTATGTTCACAATAATCAGACTCTTTATTTCCTTAACCACCAAAAGTCACATGCTTTTCTTGTGTGTTTGAGGGAGATTCATAGTTCTCTATGGTTCATTACCCTTAGAAACAATGACACGGAATCTGAAAGCCAAAATTTCAAAAGAGAAACTTGCTTATGGAAATGCATGAGTCTTTCTTCAATCTGCACCTGTGGCTACGTATAGTTATTCATTTTAAGTAATATGCAGTGACAGCTGCCCATATGCCTACAATCAGGATTAAGACTTTGCAAGCTTGGCAGAGAGAGTGCTGTCTTTAATTCTGGGCTGAAGCAATGCTTCAGTGCCCACATCAACCCCCATAGTAACTTGGCTCATTAAGGCAATGGTATTAATTTTTGGCTTATAGCCTATTTTCACATGGTTACCACTGAAAGGTTGGGAAGACATATGCACTTGAGTAATTGCATACTAAAATGAAAAATGCCCTAGAAAAACAGTGTTGTTGAAGATGTGGAGCCACTGCCATTTCTCTTTGTCAACAAGTTATACTTCTGGACTGCAACACCATATTTATTTTGCATGTGGCTCCCATGACTAATTTTAGACCTGAATCCAGAACAGACAGCAGCCCAGGAAAGTAAGAAAAGTCTTGGTGGACCAGGTCAAAGGTTCATGTAAATACAGCATTTTCTTTCCAATAACAGGCAACCAGCTGTTTCTTTGAAAATTGGCAAACAGACCAATTGAGGTCATTTAATCTAATAATGATTCCCATCACATGATTTTCAGTCTACACCTGACTCCATGAATTTGTCTAAATCATATATTCATTATCCAATCAGCCCCTTTTGTAATAGCAAACTCTTTCCCAGGGTGGCTATCTTGATGTAGCCAAAATTGTACATTATCAATGTACAATGAGGAGGTTTCAGTAAATTATACAAGTTTTAAAAAGTAATACCTGGAATGAATATAAGAGCAAAAACATAAGGCAGCTACCCATGTGGGTATCCCCTCAAGAAGCTTTCTTTGGAAGATGGCTGAGATATGAGGATATATTAGAGAAAACAATGACAAATACTTATAAGATCAAATCAAGAGAAAAATTGGAACAGGAAGGATTGCCATTAAGTTGGTTTCCGTACAGGCAGCTAAATGAGAGATTCCAGATGGACTTGAAGACTTATGGAATCCAAAGAAAGGACAGGAGTGATTAAATGGATCTTTGACAATCCACCGCATCTGTTAGCCCATATATATCAAGAAATGTTAACACAGGAGAGACAGGAGGAGACTGTGAAATCTGCAATGATTTTGTGGGCACAGAATATTGGGCATTCAATTCAATTAGATGAATAGGAACAGAGCTGGAAAAGGACACAAAAATTTACAATGGCTCAGAATCTCAAAGAGAACTATTTTAAAATGTTTCATGGATGGTACATGACACCAGACAAGTTAAAAAAGATTCACAATACAGGTACAAGAATGTGTTGGAAATGTCAGAAAGAAGTGGGAACAATATTTCATATGTGGTGGTCATGTCCCAAGGCAAAGAAATATTGGAGTGAAATACATAAAAAGATGTGTGAAATAGTGAAGGTTCAATTTGCAAAAAAAACCCTGAATTTTATTTGTTAAACATGACAAATGTTCCTGAGAATACTAACATTAAGAGGCATTGGAGATTAATATTGTAAATGATAACGACAGCTCAAATTGAATATGCCAAATTGTGGAAGTCTCAGCAAATACCCACAATTAAACAATGGTGGGGGACATTTTTTGAGAATAGAAATGCGGATAATGTTTCACAAAGATTAAAGGGGAAATCGGATGATCAGATAAAAGCAGAATGGCAAACTGTAATGGGTAATTGCTGGGAACTGCCAGGTGAAAATGTCTGAATTACGGTTGAAATTAAAGAGGAATAACTGTAACATAACAGGAGTTGATGAGAGAAATGCAAGATCAAGCATGTAAGATGAACACAGAATTGTGAGGCATAATTTTTTATATGTGAGTAGATATCCAGAAAATGAAAACTAGATCAGAGTGGAAGAACAAAAACATTACATGTAAAAGTACAATTTGAGATGGTAGTTTTTTTATTTGCGAAACTTAATAAAATTATATTTAAAAAAAAGTAATACCAAGAACCCCCAAAATACCCAGCAAGAACGGATCATGTTCAGTGCCCACAGACTGCCAAATGATTGGGGTGGGGATACGTGAAAATGGTAATGGAATGGCGTATCACTAATTGGGCACTAGGAAATTAAATGTAGTACAGTGTAGAACATCTTCTCTGGTAGATTCCACTTGTCCTTTTAAAAGTCATCTGGACTAATAGCTACTACCACCACATCTTGGAATACTGAATTATTATTTTGCATTGTTTGAAGGAGTTCTTTTGTCTTGGCAGAGCCTCTCCTAACCAATTTCAACTTAAGAGTGCGAGCATTCTAAGAGAGTCACCAGAAGTATGCTTCTAAAATTGTAACATCTCTTAGCTCACTGGAAAACTACATATTTCTAAAGTAAAACTAGTGTGGTGCCTCCAAAATGTAGACTGGAAAAACAAGCTTCCAGACCTGGTCACCCTTAGAAGAACTTGCTAAATGTAATGAAACAGCATAATGAACTATTAGCATCTAGAAGTTCTAGATTAGGCAACTCTGTCGCTGAAAAACCTATAAAACATTCTGACATTCTGATAGTTTTGGTCTGATCCAGATCTTATTTGAACTGCAATAAAAGGTAGGGCAATGGGTCTACATGGTGATGCTTCCCAACCTGTGGAATCCTCTTCTCAAGGAGGCTCTCCCAGCATTTCAGTGCCAGGCAAAGACTTGTATTTTTCTGGGCTTTTCAGTGGTTATGGTGCTTGCTGTTTGTTTCTATGTTGTGGAGGGGAAGGATCTCTCTCACTAACTAGAACAGAGACTTTCCCTTCTCAAACATACTGCCAGCTTCCTCAGCCATTTTATTCTTAACACTTAGGGACAATTCATACAGCTCTTTTTTGGTGGTTTCAGTACCAAAGGCTGAATGAACATAAGAAAAGTTCTCCTTGTGTGAGACTTTGTGTGAGCCATCCAGAACTTCCCACATCAGAGAAAAGCTGTTTCAGCTAGTGGTTTGCATTATGGTCTGTGGCACTATAAACACCAGCTGGGTTGCAAAATATGTTTGGTAGGGTAAAATAAAGACTAAAAATTTGGCAGGTGCCAAATGAGAGGACACTCAGGAGACTTTTGCAATGAAGCAAAGGCTTTTTTGCCATTTCTTTTCTCTGACTGTTAGAAGGGACCTCTGAGAGGACAAAAGCAGCTCTCTTCCTATCTGCTATGGGGAAGCAAGGGGCAATCCTGGATGGTATCATATACAAGAGTCTACCTACTCTTGTGGAAAAACAGAAACCATACCATAGTAGCACTGCAGCATTATTGTGAGCTATGCTGAATATACCTTGAATGACTGAAAATATGACACTTAAGCTCAGTTTAAAGCGTGTAGCACATTCCCACTTCTGGTCAGTGAAAAGAGACTGTAACAGAGGAAATGCAGATTGCACTCTTACACGGGCCAAAATGCAAATAGTTTAGTATTTGTTGTTACCTGGTATGTTCCTCCCCATAGGGAAAAGCACCTCGCAGCCATCTACCTGCCTAAGGACAAACCAAATCTGAGTCTCCCAGCAGTTTGTATTATTGCTTCTTTATTATAGTTCACAACAGACAGATCTTTACCAAACTGGACAAATAAGCTTAGTTCTTGTATTTACTTATTTAAATAATTTATTATGACATGGCATTTGACCTCCTAATGCATAAAGGGAGAGGACACAACCTCCTTGGTACAGGATAGTCCTACAAGGCCTGATGCCTTTAATTGTCAGCCCACAGCCTTCTCTTACCCAGGGTGGATCAGCCTTGCTTTCAGCACCTTTCTACAGGTACACCAAATAACCAGTATATGTGAGTCACAGAGATCATGAAGGAGAAACTAAAATGCCATTCTGAGCCCCTTGGAGAAAGCTAGCAAAACACAAGGTTAGAGAATGAAAATGTTCACATGCAGACCGAATCTTTGAAGGTTCCTAATTTGGGCCAAAAAGTTTAATTCCAATCTTTGCCTCTTTCAAGGACTGCTCCTACAGCTAGCCTGCTTCAGAAATTCTGTTTTCCCCACCTTTGCATGTTAACCAATTTCCTTGTTCTGCAGAACACTTTGAAGATTCCCCTTTGTGTCATAAAAGAAAACTGGAAAGCTGCCTTATTGACAGTAACGTACTTGTTTCAAGTCTCTGCAATTCATTTTTATTTAGCTATCCAAGATCATTTAAAAGGATTTAAGAGGTACCTGAGAAAGTTATATAGTAAAAGAAACAGAATCATCTAGGGAGTGGGGGAATCCCTGGATTACTTCCTGTGGTTTAGGGCTGAAAAATCTGTTCCAGAAGGTTTCATGGGGCTTGTTGGTATCTTGTTTATGAGCATCGGAAATAAATTTTTATCTGTGCCCTGTTTCCAGTTGACTGCACACCCAAAACAGATGAAATCAATTTAATTGCATTTTCATCATTTATAATGGCGAGTTCACAAAGAAGATACATCCAGATGCCACAGAGAGTAAACAGTTTCCAGAAGCATAAAAATGACTGTTGGAAGTGAGAGATTCAAACAAAGTCACCAACTCAACAAACAAGGTCAAAGGCTCCAACTGAGAGTTTCTTGTATACACATCCATTAACAACAATGGAAAAAGCCTATTGTAACCTAATAAAAACCTCCTGCGACATATATGTGACTGACTTCTCCTGAATTGGGCCTTTAGTGTTCAACTGTTCCAAAATGAGAAAACTTTTTATGTATTAAAGTGAAGAAAAATATTAACAACAGATGAATTTAAGGAATTAAAAGCAACAGGTTAGCATATGTTCTTTTCACTGTCATAAGCATATCAGGAAGTAGGCCCTGGTGGCGCAGTGGTTAAATGCCCGTACTGCAAGCCACAAGGTTGTGAGTTCGATCCTGCCCGGCTCCAAGGTTGACTCAGCCTTCCATCCTTTCGCAGGTCGGTAAAATGAGTACCCAGCTTGTTGGGGGCATGTATAGAAATGTTTCGAAATACATTCTATTTGTAAGTTGTTCGCCGCCTCGATCCATATGGAGAGGCGGGATACAAATAAATAAATAAAAATGGACAAAGTATAGACAGCACAAGATCACTCAGTGCTCTCTACGGCTGGGTAGAAATTTAAGTTCAAGTCTGATACGATATCCACAACTACATCACACTGGTTCATATAACCAGACATGAAGGATCTGAACAATGTTGTTTTCTGATAAACTACAACAGTGTCATGACAGCCAGCACTGCTTTTTTCACATATAAAAAGTATATAAGATATAGATCTTTACTGTTGCTTCTGTTGGAAAATTCTAGCATTCTCCTCCCCCCATTCTTGTTCAGTGGCAAGTGGGACTTAGCTAGCTTAGCGTTTCTTTTTGCTTGGTATGCTAAAGCCTTTTGCCTTCCCACCTAAAGTCTTAACTCTTGCTCTGTGTGTTATTTAAATGCATAGCTATGGTGACCAGACCAGGTGACCCAGGATAGACCCTTTGGTCATTGGCCTTACATAAAAGACCACGCTTCTCTCACTTTGCCCTCTTTGCCACTTTTGCTTCTACTGCCTTCCCTCTGACCATGCTTCGTCTCTCCACCAAGAAGTTGGTGAGTTAAAAATGAAGTTACTATCTTACATAATCTTTTTGTTGGCTAGTTAGGATCTAGGCTCCCCAATGCATACGTGACTGTAAAATTCATTAATAAACATTTTATAAGTTAATAAATTGAAATTTCCTGCCTTGCTTTGCTTTCTAAGTCAGTCTCAGTTCAGAGAAGCCACATAGAGACTGGGGCATGCTTTTTCTGTTTCTCTGCTAAAAGAAAGCTGACTTCTAACAATTTTAGCTTTCACAGAATTTCCCCCAGAGGGTAACACCCCAGGAAGCTCTAATTCCCAACAGCTTACAGCGATGGAAATGACAATCAGAGAAGAAACAGGGTGGCATTAAGAGTGAAGGGAGATGACTGCAAAAGCACTCAGGGGATACAAGAGAAGGCTGACTGAATAATATCCATAATACTTCAGCTACAATCTATCAGTGTAATCATACTCCAAGGTGATGTTTCAACTGCAGAGTGCAGAGATGAAAAAAATGCAGGCATCCAGGTGGAAACTGATCACACAACAAAACAGGACTTGTTGGTGATCATATGCAACTGGAATGTAAAAACAGGAAAGAGAGGAGAACCAAACATTTTAGGAGAATTTGGCCTGGGATCAAGAAATGAAGCAGGAAAGCAAATTATTGAATTTTGTGAGATAAACAGTTAATTCATTGTAAACACATTCTTCAGGCAACAATATACATAGATGTCATCAGATGTTCAATATAGAAATTAAATAGGCTTAAGCTATTTGAAGAGGAATTAAGAACACCTCTACTAGAAAGTGTTAATCAGATAAATAGCATACATAAACCACCATCATGGAGTGTAGCGAATATTACTTTTTTCCCTAAAGAAGGGAAAGATACAAAAGAAATTAAAAATTATAGACCTATCTCATTATTAAATATAGACTACAACATATTTTCTCAGTTTTAGTGGATAGACTTAAAAAGATATTAAATAATTGGATTTACCATGATCAAACTGGTTTTCTACCAAAAGGATATATGAAAGATAACATACGAACAATTATTGATATTATAGAATATTATGAATATATATCCAATAAGAAATTGGCCTTAATCTTCACAGATGCCGAGAAGGCTTTCGATAACGTAAATTGAGATTTTATGCTTCAAGTTATAAAGAAATTAGATTTAGGTAAGAATTATATTAAATTATATTAATTTATAGTAATCAAACCATGAAATTAATAATAAATGGAGAGAAAACAAAATAAACATAGAAAAAGGTACTCGCCAAGGTTGCCGTCTTTCTCCTTTACTATTAGTAATGGTATTGGAAATACTGAATAGGAATATAAGGAATCATATTAGAATTAAGGGGGCACAAATTAAAGATCAACAGTAAAAATTGAAAGCCTTCACGGATGACCTAGTTATAATTCTAGAAGATCTCTTAAAGAGCATAAAGGTCTACTAGAAGTATTAGATGAGTTTGGAGATTTGGCTGGCTTCAAAATAAATAAAGATAAAACCATAATGATGACAAAGAATATGACAAAGGATCAAGAGGAGGAATAAAAAAAAATGACAAACTTCTGGATTGGGGAAAAAGTTAAATATTAGGAATAGTGATTACAAAGATAAATCTGGATCTTTATGGAAATAACTACAAACCAACATGGAATGGAATTAGAGAAGATCTTAATAAATGGACAAATTTAAAATTACCCTTATTGGGTCGAATAGCTACTATTAAAATGAGCATACTTCTAAAATTAATGTTTCTCTTTCAAAATTTACCTATTGTAAAGCATGAAGAAACATTCAAAAGGTGGTATAATGAAGTAAGAAAATTTGTGTGGTTGGGGAAAAGACCAAGAATTAAATGGAGTTATCTACTAGACAGTAAGAACGAGGAGGCCTCGGCCTCCCAAATTTAAAATGCTTGTGCTTTGTCCTGGATTCTTAACTGGATAAATTTAAAAAATAGAAGAATTTTACAGTTAGAAGGGTTTCAACATGAAGTATGGTTGGCATGGTTATTTAGGATATAACAAAGCCAGCATGGATAAAGAATTTAATAAACATATTATACGAAACTCGCTGTTAAGAATTTGGAACATATATAAAAGGAAACTTTATGTCAAAATCCCACGTTGGATATTCACTCAGGAAGCTTTTCATGAACAAGAATGTGGGTCAACAGAAAAGTGGTTAACTGGATAATAGAATAAGTAGTAACACTTTTAAATCCCTCGAGGTATTAAAAAAAGAAGGAATTAAATGTAATTGGCTTTTTATACCGACAATTAAAAGAGAGATATAGAATTGATATGAATACAGAAGGTATTGAGGGAAAAAGAAATGGTTTTGACATTAAATTATTGGATGGCAAGGATCATATACCATCACTAATGCATAAAAGTTTATTGAAATTAGAATTGGAGAAAGAAACGATCAAGGATAACATGATTAAGTGGGCTCAAAATCTGGGGCATACAATAGCTCTAGAAGACTAGGAAAAAGCATGGACAGTGAATTTGAAATTTACAAACTATATTGCCCTTAAAGAAAATTATTATAAAATGTTTTACAGGTGGCATCTGACTCCCACGAAGCTAGCAAACATATATAAAAATATATCTGAAAAATGTTGGAAATGTGATGAGGGAATAGGTACTATCCTTCATGTCTGGTGGATATGTAAAATGGCCATAATATTTTGGAGTGAAATTTATAATCAAATTAGAGCAATAATGAGTTTACAATTTCCTATATCTCCAGAGTTATTTTTATTAAATATACTGAAAGGAATTAATGGTAATGATCAAAAGAAATATGGAAGGCTTCTTTTATATATGATAACAGTGGCCAGACTATTGTATGCTAGTAAATGGAAAATTAAAGAAATTTCAATATCTGAAGAATGGTTATTCAAGCTTCTTGACATGTACTTTCTTGACATGGATATGCTAACCGTGCTTATGCAGAATCGAAGTATAGACATGTTGAATCAAGAATGGAATGCTCTAAAAAGTGTATGGAAAGAGAGATGGGGAGAAATATCTCTTTTAGAACTGTAAATCATAAAATAGAGTTATGTTATCTTTTTTCATAATCTTATTTCATTCACATTATTTCTTTTTCTTTCTTCATTTTCTTTTTTCTTTTCCTTCTTTTTCCCTCTTTTTCTTTCTCTTTCCTTCCTCTTTTTTTATTATTTTTTCCTTTTTTTTACTTCTTGTATTACTTATATTTGTATCTCTTTCGTATTCCTTCTTTTTTTTTGTTAAATGTAAGTTTAATTAGATTCTTATATTAGATTTTCATAACAATACTCGTGGATAAGAAATAGTGAATATATAGAATAGGTCTTGGTTTGGGTATAATAATTGTTAGGGTAAAATAATGATTGTTCTTCTAGGTTATATTAGTTATAGAGAAACTTAAAATTAACTATTTATTTATTTCATTTATATCTTTTTTGGGGGTATAACTGAGTATTGAACAATACTGTAATGCTAGATCCATACTGTTGGTTGATATTTCTTGTGGAGTGTACGGCAATATGGATCTATCGCATACTGATTTGTATTTATTGTGCTGATTTGTAATGATGGTTGAACTTAAGAAACATTAAAAAAAGGAAATCAGATAGGCTTCATAACTGGAATCAGAAGATGAAGGAGCTCCATTCTCTATGCAAAAACAAGACTGGGAGCAGAAAGTGGCAAGGACTATAACCTGCTAATATGAAAAATTAGAAGGACAATTTTAAAAAGATGCTGTATGTAGCCAAAAAGAATGAGAAGCTTTACTGGATGACAGATGATATTCCTCAAATGATTAAGAATAGGTGAGAAGCTAGTCCACAGACCACCACTGGATTAAAGTAGCCTATGTTCTTCCTGTTTGGGCAACAATATCTGAACTTGTGGTAGAGCCATGCCTTTTAGTCCTTTTAAATTTCTGAAGAAACAATTTCTTGCCAATAAGCACAATATATCCACTAATTGCAGTTTGGCACCTACAATGTTTTGGGAATATTAAATCAGGTGAAACTAGAAGAAAAAAGGAAGGAAGAAAGAAGGAAAGAAAGAGAATCCTACTACATCAGTTTATATCTTTTAAAAAAATGTATAATGAGGTCCTATTACCAGCCTTTAATAGAACTAAAAGTAGAGAAACGAAGACAGGCCCGCTTGTCCTGTTTCCCTGCATCAATCAATACATCTATCTGATACAGTAAGAAACCAGGCAGCCTCACTGTTGCACTTACTCTACACTGCGTTAACGGAAACAGAAGTCACCATGTGACAAACTGTTGGCAATATCTCCTCTCTGGGCATCATTTATACAAGACAAGAAGAATCCAGATCCTATCATTATCATTCCAGATAAGTTGCATATTCTGATCACCTTTATTTATAGTTATGTCATTTGCTCTACACATTAGATTACGGTAAGCCATTAAATTGGCCTAGGTAGTAAACACCCTTGCCAAAGTCACAAATGCCTTTGCTAAAAGAATTTGAGCGTATAGAGCTGGATGACCATATGGAAGTGATGCTATCTGACCCTTGTTAATTACCTTGCTATTGTTATATAAAATGTTGCTCTCATTTTGTGAAAAGTAATCACAAAAGTGGTTTTAAACAACATTGCCTTTTTTGTAATTAATCTTGAATATATCCAAAAGCAAGCCTAAAATTTAGGACATTTTAGCCAGGTACTGAAACTCACGAGATGAAATCATATTGGAAATGTGTTATAATACTCTATCATTTTGCAGCTTGAGTTCCATATCCTGGGCTGTATCTTTTCAGTGTTGGATACTTGCCACCACAAGAATTCCAATCCAAGCCACCTGGCTATAAAGTGCAAATGCAAAACTCTTGAAATTCAAATATTTAATCTTTGTCTCCTAATAAATTTCAAGGCAGCTCTTCAGGAATGTGAAGTCTTCATCATTGTGTCTCTTTTTATTAATGTGAAGCCCTGGAGGTAATGTTAATGCAAAGGACTTTGTTTTATAAGTCTTAAAAGTACTGTCGTAAGGGATTGTTTCTGAATTATTTTCCCCCCTCCAACTTTTCTTACCAAGTTATCTTAAGACACATGTTTTCACCTAACTGGGTAAGAAATAAGGTCAGCCAGAGGCTAGGCTAATAGGGTTATCATACAGCACTGCAGAGGGACCAGAGGCAATTTTTCTTCTTCTCTGTAGGCAGAGCAGAGACCTTCACTTGCCATGCTTCACAGCGAAAAATAATCTGTCTTTCACATAAAGTTATCCCATACAATTACAAACTTTAATTAGGATGACATTTCACTGAAATCTCAGGGCTTTCTCCCATTGCTACCATACACAATCAAGGAATTCCCTTGATAGAAAGAATAGCGTTCATCTGGAAGAGAATGCTATAGTGTGTTAGTTAGACCCAATGATCCCAATAGTCCATTTTGGCTGCCCTCAAAACCCCATACATAGTAAGCCCCTCCACACTCATGAGGGTTCAGGGCACAGGACTTTGCAAAAGTGGAAATACTGTGAATAACTCTCCTCCCCATGATTTCAACTGCTGTTGTCTCTGAGGGATCTTCTGCCAATGTCAGCCCCCACTACTACTGCTGCCCAGCAGCTGTTTTGCACATTTTGTCTGGCTCCTCAGCAAAAGCTGAGGACATCCTACCAGCAGCACTTCTACTACCAGCATAGCCTCTTGCCTCACAGAAGCACACAACCCTCCCACTGCAGAAAGGTGGTGTAATGGTGGGATAGTGTCTAGATGGGTACAAATCTTCAAAGGAATATCTAAAAGATATGAATGGGTCACAGTCAGGTACCACTGCTCATTTGCTTGTTTATTGGCGAAGTTTTGGAGAAATCCACATAATGGTGGCATAGGCTGCAGGGATTTTGAGCAGAGATCTCACTTGTATAAATTAATACAGTTCAGCTGAAGAAGCTATGCTGGTGAAGTAGAAAGAACAATTCCTGAGATCTTCTGTTCTGCCGATAGCGGTCTTATCTTTGCCAGAAGGAGTATCATTGTAAAATATTGTTGACAAGCTGCCTACAGTGGTCTTATCTTTGTCAGAAGGTGTATCCTTGTAAAATATTGTTTTGAAACTGAACATTTTGATGTCCACGCATACATGTGTGAACAACTGGTATGCTTCTAATTCTGCCATGTGTTCGTAATTGTGGATTGTCTTTATTAGGTGTCTGTGAAGCCTGAATTTATTAATACTGTTAGCATCTCAATGTCCTTTTTTATGTGATTTTTGATGTTTTGATCTCTGTTTATGTCAGATTGTTGGAAGTAACTTTTTGATATAACACATACACATGTACTAACAGTTGTTATCTATTTAATACTATGTCTGCATGTTTATATTTTATAGTTTATAATTCTGTTTAGGAGTATAATTTAGTACGGATGTCAAGAAATTGGTACATATATGCATATGTGGTGGAATTGCAACAAGATAAAGGAATTTTGGCAAAAGGTTTTTAAAGAGATAAAAGAGATTATAGGATTAGAAATACCAGTATGTCCAAATATAGCATTGTAGTCCATATATAATAAGGTAGAGTGTACTCAGGCAAAGAAAGAATTAATAACAAATTTGTTAAATGCAGCGAGATTAATAATAGCAAAAAAATGGAAGACAAATGAAAAATTTCAAATAGAAGAATGGTATAAAGAAGTGTGGAAAATTGCAATTAATGATAAACTAACATGTAGAATTAGGTTTATGAAAGGTTTGGTAAAAACAAATGATTTTGAAGAAATTTGGAAAATATTTTTAGAAAAAGTTCTGAAAAGAGATGGTAATGCTACCCTGTTAAAAGAAGAATGGCAATTTTGGAAAGTGGATTAAATAAAAAGTTGGCTCTGGGGGGTGGGTTTTTTTTTTTATTATTACTTTTATCTTTTATTTTGTATTTTTATATTGTTTATTATCTGTGTGTGTTAAACTTGTGATTTATAGATGTAATTTGATATGTGATGTTCAATGTTTAAAAGGGGGAAAAAAAGTTAAAAGGTAATTGGTTTTAGAGAGAGGTTATTATTAGAGATATTAAGTAATAAGTTTATAATTAATAATAGTAAGAGATCAAATGGGAGTGAAAAATATTGAATTAAGAGTGAAAGTATAATAATAAAAATGAATATAATGAAAATAAGAATTGAAGATACGTAATAAAAATGTATAAGTTGTATGACTGGAACAAGCTGAACAAGTTTATGATTTTAGGGGAAGGGAAAAACAATAATATAAGTTTGCATTGTTTAAAAGAAGGAAAAAAATTTGTTTTGTTTGTTTGTTTGTTTTTTAATTCACTATTATGTATAACACGTGGTGTTTTATTTTTCGTTTGTTTTTGTGTTATAGTTTAATAAAATTAAAAAAAAAAGGAGTATAATTTAGTACAGTCTAATTTTCATTCAACATACAGTGCCATTCACTTGTTGGTGGTTGTACAGTACAATGTATACTCATTCCCAGAATATCTCCGACTCTGATGCCATATTCCAGTCCCCCATAGCTTGGTAGTCTAATTTGTATAATGTGCCATTTTTGCTAATTGTGCAAATCATGTGATGGATTGAAAAATGTGTAAACAATCCTATGCCCTTCTCACATTCCCATTCCCATTCCTGTTCAGCATTGCTAAAGAAGAAGGAAAGACATTTGTGGGGAGGTTTCTTACATATTGTTGCTTGTAACATATATTTGAACCCGGGAAAGTTATAATATATCGCAATAAGTCTAAGGCTGAAGTTCTACATACTCCCTCTAAAATTAAGTTTTGCTGAACAAATTGAAACTCCCTCCTGTGAAAACATGTACTGAATTAATGTGCTGCTGAATGAAACCGTGGGATGGGAGTGGATTGCCCTGCCCCTTCCCCAGTGTGGGAAGAGTGATTGATATTTCTTCTTTCCACTGTTTTTGTGATCAAATTCACTCGCCCTATCACACGAGACACCTTATTTTTCCCACATGGTCAGGGCTGGATTATCAATGTTTCAGCTGATACAATTCTCAGGCCCTTCACTGGCTAAGGATTCCAGGGCTCTAATCAGTTTTGCACATGAATAAGAAAACAATTAATTAGACTCCTACCCCGTTCTCCTGTGCTGTTGCAATAATCACCTTCATCCAGACCAACTGCATCTTCCTTAAAAAAAAAAAAAAAAGCCTGCATATCCACAATATACGCTACTTCCCAAATTCCTCCCCCCACCCCCCCAAAAAAACCATACAAGAGCCCAACATACTACTTGGCACTATTCTCCCGCACAAACCCCCACCAAAATATGGGTACAACAACATTAAATTCACTTTGCTCAAATGAAACATAACCCATATTCTGTCAACCATAGCCCATACTTTTCAATGCGGTTAATATAATGGTAGAATTTATCATTTATTTTTTGTACTGACAGGGTAACCTTTTTTTTTTTAATGTTTACAAAATCCAAAGAGAAATCATAATGAGTAAGAAAGACAAGCTTCTGGTGAAATGGATGGAGGGACACTATTGTTCAGCTGCAGGTTTATGAAAATCCTGCATTTCTATGTTATTTTTGCTTGGCAGCAATCACTTCTCTGTCAGGGAAGATGAATAAGTGGCTTCAAAATTAAGCAGGCAATGGGTGTGTCATTTTTGACTTTTTGTTTGTTTCTATGGCTATCCCTGCTTTTCTAAATACCAATCAAACCTGTGATTTCATTCATTAGCTAAAAGCAATGAAAGGCAGGAGAGGGCTTGTTTTTTCCACGAAACAGACTGGCAGAACTGTACCTTCTATTCTTTAAAGACTCGCTTTTTTAACAAACGAAAGTTGTGAATGAAGGCCAGCTGATAGTAAAAATGGGTACCAGGATCCACGGGTTGCGTTGGTGTAAAACTGCTTTCATCAGGCAGCATCACAACCAAATCCATTATGGGCTCATCTACAAGTGGCAAAGATGAACAGCAACCAGCAGTGGACAGCAGTAAGCCATCTACCATTTTAACTAACTGAAGTGTCCTTAAGGTATCACCTGGGGTCTAGAAACCAGGGTGAGGGCAAATGAGGCTAATGCCCCCCCATGAAATTTTCCTTCAGTCTCCAAATTGCTAGTGTTGCAGTGGAGCATTTAGATATAAAGCTGAGGCATCAAAAGAAAAGATTATGGTAGAACCCTGCAAAAGTGCAACACTATCAGCTCATTAACTTATGAAACCAGTATACAAAGAAGCCTTCCCATGAATGTATACCTTGGACGCTGCAGGACTCACCATTGGTGTATCCACTATTGTATTTTAAAAAATCATTCTCAACTTTGACATGTGTGCTGACATTATACAAGTGTTTAGTGCTTCACCAGAGAAAGGCAAATTCTGTAATCTCGTCTTTTGAAAGTAACAGATTTGACGGAATTTCAAGTAGGTCTTGGTGTGTTAAACTTTACTAGTCTGGATCATCACAGTAGAATGATTTGCACAATATGCATTTGCTTCCTAGTCACTGTTACTTAGTTTACACAACTATTTTGCATGCAGACAATATTGCATTTTAAATTGATTTCAATTTTGGAAGTTTCACAACATACTTGCTAACTGAAATGCAGTAACAAGGCGACAATTTTGTCATAACTCATGAAAGCTTTTCCCATAGAAACTTTTTTTATAGTGACCAGTGTCCAAATCTTTCTAACCCCCAATCTTTGTCTCTGCCTCCAATCAGTGAAAATTGCCTCATTACACCTCTGGCTATCACTTTGAATCAAAAGGATAATTAAAATTGCAGCTTCTCAATTAAAGTGACAATAACTGAACTGCACACAGCTGGCAAGTCCAGTTTCCTGCCAAAGCGGACCTAGGTCTGGCAGTAGTGATGGGTCTCCTGGGACCCTGGCAGTTGCTCAAGAATGCTTGGTGGTAATAATGGCCCAGCTGAAGAGTCTGCAAGTTGGTGATTTGTGGCCTCATTGAAGGCAGACAATTCTATACCAGGTGTGATGATCCAGTTATGACCAATACACAAACAGTAGAAATATACCCCTCGAGAAAGGCTAATTGTAATTAAGCAGGCAGAAATACCTAGAATCATAGAATCACAGAGTTGGAAGAGACCACAGGGGTCATCAAGTCCAATCCCCTGCCATGCAGGAACACCCTCAAAGCACTCCCAACAGATGGCCATCCAGCCTCTGCTTAAAAACCTTCAGAGAAGGAGACTCCACCACACTCTGAGGCAGCACGTTCCACTGCCGGACAGCTCTGACCATCAGGAAGTTCTTCCTGAGGTTTAAGTGGAATCTCTTTTCCTTGCTCCTTGTCCTAGTCTTTGGAGCAGCAGAAAACAAGCCCGCTCCCTTCTTGACATGACACTCCTTCAAATATTTAAACATAGCTATCATGTTCCCTCTTAAACTTCTCTTCAAGCAACTCTCCTCTGTGGCTGTATTGTTAGGTTTCACAAGGCTTTCATTTAGTTCTTGTGACTTATTCTGTCACAACAGTGTGAGCATTCCTATTCTATCTCACCTCAACCTTGGGTGAATTTCAGCCTAGTTTCCGATCTTGTGATGTGAAAGGTCTTGGAATTTGGCTCAACATTAATTTTTCTATTATTTCTCAGCATATGGACAGCCAGGACATCATATTCCCAATAGACCTACAGGTAGATTGCAGAAACTAGTTTGAAAATTGCATCAAGAGCATGAGTAGAGCACATTTTTTTAAAAAAAGATTAACAATCAGTCTGGATTATTTTAGCAAACAGAATTAATAAAATACTTCCTTTGCCTTCAACTGTGTTGCCTGCCATCAGTACTTAAGGTTTCAACCTGAGCAACTACAAGAACATCTGAATAGTGCAGCAAAAACTTGCAGCTCATCTGTAGCAAAAACTTAGTCTGCAGCAATCTATTCAGTACCAAAAGTTTCCCTTCGTCTGACAGAAAATAACACAGGAATTTATTCATAAACTCCCAGGTGGCTGTGTTCCACATTATACATGCCCGAAGGCCAATAAAGCCTTTAATATTTTTCACACCCTCGGGTGAATGTTCCAGACGTGTTCCAAAAGAAGCTCCCCTGCATCTCTCACATCACATGAGAACAGAGCTGAAAACTCCTCTGGAAGCCAACACCAAATTGAATTAACAATAATGCGGATTATCATTTAAACGTATTAAACCGAAACACATACATTTTTTTCTGAGCTTTCAATTTTCTTTGGACAGCTAAAACCTAAAGACTACAGTGCACTCTCAGAAGGTTCTGAGCACTTTCCACCTTCAAGACCTATTTCACAAATTTCCATCTGACAGTATAAACAATCTTAAGTAAAGCTACAGCTCTTAGGCAATAAGTTAGATCATTAGATTTAAAAACACAGATTTACTGCATATGTCTATTCAAAAGTAAGCCCCATTAAGTTCAACAGGACTTATTCCCAAGTCAGTCTGTAATGCCCAGAGTGAAAACTGAAGAATATTCCTGTTCCTTTAATGTTTGTGTATCAAAGGAAATTTCAACAGGTGTTGCTTGTTACCTGGTTCCATGACAAGCAAGACTTACTAAAATTCTCATTTCTACACAATGATTAAAGGTACGGCAGATATATCCAGTTTTCAGTATGAAAACCCTGACAGCGAAGCCAAAAAAGATATAGTCAGTTGGTCAGACCTCAATTTGTTTTAATTTTTAAATCATTTTAATACAATAAAACTTCATATGGCAAGCATCTTCTAAGAACTGAGAGAAAAGGTGGAGACAATCTTCTTCCAAGATTATGCCTACTGAGTTAGATGGATGCATCATCTAAACTTAAAACTACTGTATATAATTTTTTCCTTTAAAATTATTTTACATGGAAGTTTATTAATATTTAATCAATTATAAACTCATACAACTAATCAGTTCAGACATCATGAATCAGTTGGGATAGTATAATTAAAAAAGAAGGAGAAAATATTTAAGAATTTACAGCTAAATTAAGTAATTAATTATACTATGGAACATATTAAATATATCAGGGGATATGTTAACATGGCTGTAATACTATTGTAATACTATTGTAATATTATTGAAAAAGTTGTAACAGTTGGTTAAAAATAATTTTAAAAAAAGAGAGACATCTCTAGACAAAGTAATGCTGGCTTCAATCCAGACAAAACTCAATAAATTTGAATAAGTTGATTTCAGTGGGACCAAGGTTCAAGTAACATATGGTATAATCCAAAAATAATATGAAAATTGGCCCTCAGATAATCTTTTAAAATGTGCACACATGTGAAAGCAACAATGTTATAGACACAAAAAGAATACAATGTTCATTTAGCAGCCGGAGGGTAAAAAAAACCTTGAAAAATCCCAAATCTACCATCCATGAGCCAGATGGAAGCCTAGTTTAGTGGTCTGAGTTGGTGCACCAGGACTGTGGGATGCCAGGCTTTGAACCTGAAAAAGCAACTCAAGTGCACTAATTATTAAAGTGTATAACAGTGTGCTTTTTAAGGAGCAGATCAACAGATTTCTCAAATCTCCAAATTGACATTCCATCAAAGATAGAAGTAATAAATAAATAAATAAACAAACAAACAAATAAATAATTGCTGTAGTGGGCTTTATCACCTTGAGGAGATATTTCAGCCATGGCATGTCAAAATTGCTGTTTTATCCTCAGTTAGGTGCTGATACGTTTTAAATTGCTACTCTAATGTTCTGTGTATTTAAGAAAATTGTTTAGTTTGTTTTTATTGCTGTTTTGTTGTGATGTGCCGTATCAGCAGCTTAAACATCCTGAACAGAAAAGTGAGAAAGATTTATTTTGAATAGAAGACTAGACACAAACCAATGGATCCAAATTACGAGAAAATTACAAGTGGTGCAGTGGTTAAATGTCAGTACTGCAAGCCACAAGGTTGTGAGTTCGATCCTGCCGGGCTCCGAGGTTGACTCAGCCTTCCATCCTTTCGCAGGTCGGTAAAATGAGTACCCAGCTTGTTGGGGGCATGTATAGAAATGTTTCGAAATACATGCTATTTGTAAGTTGTTCGCCGCCTCGATCCATATGGAGAGGCGGGATACAAATAAATAATAAATAAAAAAAATTAAAAAAAAGATGGCACCTAAACATTAGAAAGAACTCTTCTTGATGGTAATAGCTTAGCTTGGAGTGTGGTGAACTCCCTTTATTTAGAGGTCATTAAACAGAAGTTGGCTGGCCATCTCATCTTTTGGGAATGTTTCAATCGTATATTCCTGCAGAGCAAGGGAATAGACTAGATAATCCTTTTAGTCCATTATTCTATTCTAAATATTGTTCATTCCAGTCTAACTCCTGAACAATATATACACAACTTGTCTATTAGAGCTTATGCTGCAAAAGCAACAGCCCACTGTGATGAAGACAATAGATACTGTATGACCACTCTCTGAACTTCTAAATCAATGTTAAGAATAATTTTTATTAGCATCCTATAACTTTTGCTCAATGCTGTTTCATCACATAATTAGCTGAAAGGTGATACATCATAAGTACTGCCTGCTTGATATAAGCGGGGCTACAAGATACACTCCTTCATGTGGTTTGTCTTACCACGTACATGAACCACAACTTAATTCTGTACTACAAAGTTTACAGAATGAAGTCAAAATTAAACAGAGAAAATGAAGAATTCAACCTGGGTAATAAGGATTGCTGAAGATGAGAGAGGCACGTAAAGAAAAAGGACATCTGGAATTCATTCACTACCTTGCTTCAGAGACAATACTAAAGCACAACTGATTAATAAGCTTCCATCAATTTGACAATGTTACAGAGGTCAGAAATAAATTTCAGGAATTCAGCTGTTTGTGGAATGAAGGTTGAGAACAACCAGGTGAAAAAAATGATCCAATATAGTTTTTTGGAACAGTGGTGTTTTGGCTCACTCAGTACTAAAGCCTCCACCTGAATTGTGTCACAAAGAACAATGCTGCTCAGTGTGACCCGGTACAACATGTTTTCAGGTATAACTTGAGTTCTGGCTCCAAGCAGAATTGGAATTAAAGGAATATGATGTACTTCCATTGGAAAACTGTAATTGCTGCAAGATGGGCCAACGCAGACTGCAGCCTTCAGATTCAGAGCAAGCTTCTTCTGAACTAACAATTGCTGGGAAGCAACAGGAGCTCCACATGTTATGTGAGGAAATACAGACTTCCCCCATTTATCAGACAGGTTAAGGACCGGAGCACTGTCAGAAAATGGAATTGGTTGAAAAGTGGAACCCTGTATTGTACTATAGGGATCACGAAGGACTTACAGAGGCTCACTTGGGACCAACCATGGATGTGTTGCTTGCAAAGTCTCTCAGCCAGCTTAGCACTTTCCCCCCCTCTCAGTTCACTTTGAATGCAGTGCGCACATGCAAGCAGTCCCACGTGAGACTCCACAGACAAGAAGAACAGATGAAAAAGCAGAACCCCTGTCGAATTAATGCAACTTGTCCTTGATTTGGAAGTGTCAAAAAAGCAAATCATCAGATAATGGGGCATCAAAAGGTGGAGACATCCTATACATGAAAATGAAAGCCCTCACTGAACGATCAGCCTCTGGCCCCACACACCCCAAAAATTACAAGGAGAACTGAATCTATTACAAATGTATACATTTTCTTCTTCCTCACACCCCAAATCCTAACTACCTTGAGCAGTCTAGTTACTCAGTACTCAAACACAATCCTGAAACATCTCCTGTGAAAGCAATTGTGACTAACTTACCAGGGTGATAGAAAATTTCTATACATGGGATATCTGTGCTTTCTCATTCATGTCCAAAATTAATTGATAAACAACAGTCGAGAAACAAGTACACATGATCCAACCTGACAAAGCCTATTACTGAGATGGAGACTTCTGTTCTCTGTATTCAATTTCCCTCCTTATCCCCCAGTTTTGTCCTACAATTGCCCATATTCCAGGAACTCAGTGAAATAACCAAAAATCAGAATGAATCTAAACTGGCAGCACCTAAACACTGCATTATTCTTTACTAGGTCAGCTGCAGCCGGTGTGTTTCAGGATCAGCCAAAAGTCAGCCATTCAGTTGCTTTTGGCTGACCTGGGAATAATATATGCCAGCCATAACTGATGAGGATAATAGAACAAACCAGACAAGTAGTGCCAAGCAAATCAACTGATTCAGAATTGACAAGTTACTTCAACCTCAAATGAGCATATTAAAATAAAAGCTTAAACCCAGAGGGGCACAAAGCATTAGAATAATGCCCACCGGCAGCAAAAGTACATTGTACATCAACAATCTCCAACTCAACAGCATGTTCTCTTGCTTTTTCACTTTCTCTCTCTTTCTTTTCATGTGTGTATGTGTGTGTTTGTGTGTAAGAGATAACAGTTATAAACTGACACAACCTCAAGGATATGGCCTCATTAAACCAAGCACTTTCAAAGGAAGCCAACTCAAATAACATGGATTCCAAACCAAACAAAGAACATTTAAGGGGAGAAGAGCTTGAACTCTTGTAGTACTTTCTTCATGACTGAAAAACAGCGACTAAAAGCAAAAGAGCCTCATGGTTGGTGAATATTCTTGAAGCTGCTTCATCCTGTGCCCTGAAGCCTGACCTAACAGTTATGACTGCATCAAGGCAAAGCTAGAGCCTTCAATGATATCTGTCTCCCTGATGCGGTACCAGGATTGGCGAGGTGTTGAATCAGCACAATTAAGATGAATACCATAAACACACACCTGTATTTTTTACTCTTCTAGTGAGGTAGCCACTCCCAGTCTTTATCAAGTCTCTCTTCATCTAGGTGTGTACTAGACTGTCAGCGGTTTCCACTGAATGCTGTAGCAAAACAAATAGTGGAGTCTGGAATGCAGTCAAGAAAGATAAAAAAAAAATGACCGTCCCAGGGACATGGAGCAGGTTTAGACTCCTCCTGAATGGCATCTCTTTACTTTCACTGATATAAATAAACAGTTGCAACAACTCCCATGGAAAAAATAAAGCAGTGCAAACTGGAGCATATCCTGCTCTCTCCCCCATACAAAAGGACCCTGCCCAACGGAAGAGCATTCTGTAGACAGACAAAAAATATGTACAGAAAGGACACAAATCCTGCACCCTTTCACAGATGTGGGACTTTGGCAAGTTAAAGGAATAATTCCACATGGTGGAAAGGTTCTCTTTGCTTGTGACATCCCAAGTACTTTTGCCATGCATGCAACAGCAGAGAGGGGTGACAGTACCACTGCACTTGTGTGGAATGCTACCTCTCTTCAAAAAAAAATGTATCATTTGCCCTCTCTCCCAACAAAACACCTTCTGGTAAAAGGATTTCACGGGCCATTAAAAAGCAGCCTCAAATTCTATACTCCCAGACAGAGCTGCCACCTGTGCACTTATTGAGCCATTTTATAAGCTTTTTGGGGTTGCTTTCCCCACCAGTTACTTTTACTGCTATCCAGTGTTCCACTGTACTTCTTCTCCCATGCAGTAATTCCAGCTGTGAGATATTTCTTATCTTGAATGTGGACTGCAGGATAGGAAACCTGAAACTTCGGCGGCACTTTACCCCTCTGAAATTGAAATGACCAGGTAAGCACTTGGCTTGCCAAATGTCAAGGTCTAAGTAAGATAATTCAGCTTTGACCCGTCTTCCTCGCCATTAAAATCTATGGGCCAGAGAGTAAAGTCTGGTTTCGATATAGTGACTTCTGACAGATGTAGTCAAGACTCTATTTCATGAGAAATTTGCTTCACTTCAAGTGAGAAACTTTTAAAATTCACTCTCATGTTTAGAAGTAAGCCATAGAAACAACTTAAGATGCGGTAAAAGCAGTGGAAGTAGCTGTCCTGACTGTTAATAATTGTATTCAGCAGAGGACAATCCGAAGGCCACTTATTTGTAAGTTCCAATGGGATCACAGGCCACAATTTCAGTGGTGTGACTTGTAGCAGCCAATTCAGTAGCAGTGGGGGGAAGAGTGAACAAAAAGGGATATGGACTACATTCTTTCCCAATCTTGCTCAAAGAGTTCATCAATAACCAGCAAATCCTCATACAGAGCAGTCGAGAGAGAGTTAGCTTGGCCTGGTTGTCAGAGATACCTTGACTGGCAAGACTGAAATTCTGTTAATCTGCAACAGGAAAGATGGACCACCCAGTCCTGTCCCCTGACTGATTCATTTCAGAAAGGAATAGCTCAAACATTATTGTCAGAACTTCCTTTCTGTAGTTAAAGTCTAAGCAGAAAGCCAAGTGTCATTGTGCTCTTCTTCTTTATCCTTTAATGAGCACCATCCTCTAATCCAAGGGGTGGGCAACTGTGGAAGGCTAGGGAGCTGCATTACTCCCCAAGGAAACCTTGGAGGGCCATACCTCTACTGCACCAATGACTGCAACAATGACAAAAATCAAAGGAAATTAGCCCCAAATACCTCTGAACACTCCCTAAGAGCCATGGTGATATTTTTACTATGTTGTGGGCACTTGCTTGGGCCTTTCACGCCCAAGAAATGCCATTTTTAACAACAGAAAGTGAGCAGATATCAATTCTTGTACAATTCCTGTAGCAAAAAGGGACTGTCCTGGGCCTAAACTGGTTCGGGAATTGGGGCTGAAATGTGATGGGAAAGCCTCTTTAGTCCCCTCAAGTCTGAGGTGGTATCTGTCTCTGGAATCCTAAACATTTTTTCCTTGCTTTTGTGGTGCTGCTATACAGTGTTCCATCCATCTGAGAAGACTTTGGAAAACTCATGTGAACTGAGGTGGGGGGGGGATATGCCATTTTGAGTAACTGTGGTCTTCAGGCTGGCATGTTCACACACCCCCACTGCTCCCTTCAAATGTTGCAGCTTCTAAAGCAATCTGCTGATGTATAAAGACAACACCAGCAGCAGCAACAAAAAATCTTGGCTTGCCATTGTATTCAAATGCAGTAGTATTTCCAGAAATCAAAATGACAAAGCAGACTGAAACCCTGATTTGATCATATCTTAGCTTGCCACATTTAGACAATAAGGGAGATTGGATTTCAGACATCTGACAGACCATATCTGTTGGGCTCTATTCATCTTGGTGGCAAGATGAGAATGCAATGCTTATTTTTCAAAACAGCAATTAAGTTCCTTTAGCTATAAGAGCATATCTTCAACAGGACTCCAGTTTGGACGTTCCTGCTTCTTTCTTCAGATTTTGATAACCACAGGCAGGATGAAGTGTCTAAATTTTGGTTGCTTGTACTCCCACCAATGTGTCAGACCAATACTGTTAGCATCCCAAACTGTTTGTTTGCTGCAGAGGTGTAACGCAGCAATAGCTTCAGACCAGCATCCTGTATCACACTTAGGTCTATTTATTTTGACAGCCATCCCATTTCTGTATTTCTAACCCCTAGAATGCCCTTGCCAGCCCCGCAGAATTGCCCTTGTCAGGTTAAGAAAATACACTGGGGATAAATTTAGTTACAAACAAGTCAAGTAATGGAAACCAAGCAATAAAAGACTGCACTCATTTTGAGAAATGGACAGGCCTCTCACATTACAAATCAACCGATGCAACAACAACATGGGCACTAACAGCTTTTAATAGAAGGGCCCAACGGAAGAGGTCTTTTACACCTGCTCATTCCAGGGGGAGGCTATTTCCCCAAGTGTTCAAAGCAGGGAAGACTAACAAAAAGATAAATCAACTAGCTTCTGTTGGTTGGTAGACCACAGACACAACAAATTGACACAGCTGGGTTGTACCATAAATATAAGGGGGAAAAACATGAGACTGACTTGCTGGTAAAAATACTCAGGAACCACATACGCACCTGTATTGTGATGCATGAAGACATTTAGCGGTGGTAGTAAAGGCACTGGCTGTCAGGTCCCTGTCCCAGGACCCAGACAGGACCCTTCCCAACAGCCCCACCCCAGAGATATGAGGGGGACAATACTTACAGCAGCCAGTGTAGATGGAAAAGGGAGAGCCCAGGACCCTCGGAGCATTTATATAATAAGGACTCGTTAATTAATCCAACAGCAGCGGAAGACTCTGAGCCTGTATAAAGTGAGACCAGAACGAGGAGGAAGCTGTTGCAGCCAACCGCTCCTATCAGTGGAAGCAGCCCAGATTACATTTGGATTCCTTGCTCACACTACTAGAACCGCTGACCTTCGCCCCACCTATGGATATTGTCACTGGACTGTCTCTCTGGATTTACTGTGAACTCAAACTACAAAACTACAACCAGTAATTTCCTAGCAAGCTAAGAGAAACTTTGCTCACCAGCTACTGGTAACAGGCTAATTAGGCAGCTATGAGCCTTGGCTGGCTGACAGTATAGGACACTGCTGGTGATTAGCTGCACTGTCCAAAGGGTGGGATAGATGGGAGAATTTTCTGATCATTGCTGGCTGAGATGCAGAGAGCCTGGAGAGGATCAAGGTAGGCAGAAAAGCCAAGGCAGGAAATAGTTTTACTTTGCTGCCTGGAAAGGTAACAGGACAAGAGGAGCAAAGAAGCTTACTTTGGTTGTGCATGGTGCAGAGGAATGAACAGAAGAGGAGAAGGTCAGAGAATGAGAGGAAAACTGGAAAAGAAAGAACAGCAGAGCAGAAGAAAGTACATGGTCAGGAGCTTAAAGAAGCAAGAACAGCTACTAAATCATGCATTCATTATAAAATAAGCACCCATATATTTTGTTGATTCTGTTGAAAGGATACCAAATGCAAAAAGCCATTCCATACTTTACAGAATAGACATGTTTGTTCTGTGTACGTGGGCAACCATGTACGACAGTAACTATAAAACCACAAATCTGTAAGAACAGAAAGACAATGGATATGCACTAAGGAGAAACAATTCATCATAATTTCACAGCACATGTTGATGACAGCAGGTTTACAGTTACAAAGAGGGGGAAGAAGAAGAGACAGAAGAAAAAACTTAAAGGACAAGAAGCTAGCTGACTTTTGTACTATAGTCCTTACATTTACTCCTTTTTTGGCTTGAAAAGGCCAGGTGTGGGGAGGGGCAGCCTACCTCACCCCTTGGCATTCAGGCTAACAGGGAACTCTGACCTCAAGCACATCCCCATAAGAAATTAAGGCTCTCAACATCAAAAGAGTTAATTGAAACATTCACTGGAAAGTTTGCATCAACAAGGCTAATTTAACACACCTGGATGATGAACCTCATCCAAAGCTGTGATGTTTCTCAAAACAATCAGGTGCCAAAAGAGGAGCATTTGAGGAAAAATTATCCCATCTCATGGCCTCAGGACGCTCCCTTCCCCAAGCAGCCAATTCTAATGCCTGAATGCTCCCTGATAGAAACTTTGGTCCCACCCAGGCTAAAGGGTTGATAAACAAGGCTGAGTGATATGCCTCATCTAGTCAGCAAAACTCCAAAGGGAAGAGAAAAGGTGGGGGTAAAACACACAAAAGAGATTGTTGCTGAATTATTTGCTCATATTTCCTCTGATGTGTATTTTTGAGTTATTATAAGAGTCTCATATTTAGGTACTGAACTTCTGTTTCCCCATTCATAAGCTGACTAACCTTCAGTCACCTTAAATTCTCACGGGAAAAACAAAGAACGTAGGCAGAATCCTTCCAGACCCAATATCAGCCTCCAGCATATTGGGGCAATCGCTGAGATCCATATGCTCCAGCAAGGATTATCACAGCCCTTTTCCCACCCTCATTGGACTGGTATTGTCACTTGAAAAGGTCCAAATGTGTCACCATGCTGCCTGGGGAATAATTACTTCCAGAGGAGGGCCACAGGTACTGTAACTGCAATAGGACTGGGGGGGGGTTGTTACTGCAGTTTAGGCCTCCTTGGAGATACCCCTAGATATCATTTTGATATCAATAATTTGGCTCTCTTCCACCACCCCTCTCCACGTGTTTGTGAGGGCCCCAGACAAGCACAGAGCTAGGCTTGGCCACTAATTGCTGGACATTCCATTCTCCACTCAGGCAGGCCAGAAATAGCCAGATCACTGCTTTAGGAGACCTCTCTCCAAACACCCTGATTATGGATGTACGCTGTTTACAAAGGACTCCCTGCCCCGAGCAGGCACCCTGGCAAGCTGAATACTCAACTGCCAAGCACTGAGCATTTGCATACTGTCTACCTCTTTGTCAATTCGCACTTAACTCAATCACGCTAAATTTTGACCTTTCCAAAGCTTTGTCTCGCACCTGAAACTCATTGTTTTCCCCAAGTACGGAATAGCCTGCGGTTACATTTCTCCCTATAAAAACCCTTGATTCCGAGACCATCCTCGGATTGCTCCCGAGTTCCAGACCGCCTTGCTGCTGCTTTGCTTGGCGAGCTTCCCCTCAGCCCCACGTGCTGAGATACATCGAACCCCAGGATCACTCTCTATCTTCTTTCCGGGCTTCAGGAACAGGTTTCGTATCACCCGAATCAACTATCCCTCTGAAAATCCCGCTATCATACTCACCCCTTTATTTTACTTAGTTATCTGTGTGTGTGTGTGTTGTTTACATTGTGTGCCTGTATTTAATAAAGATCATTCATTATTTCCAACACGGTTTGCTTCTTGACTTGGCCTGACCCCGTAAACATTGAGTTACAAGACCCTGCTGCGTTACCCTGCCTCTTGTAGTGCCCCATCTTTTGTAATTGTAAGGTTATTCAGGTGTCCCTCCCGGGACCCTGAGTAAACAGGGTAACAGGGTGCTCTGGGGCAGTGAGTAGGGGGCAGGACTGGCACTGAGAAGTCTATCAGTCACACTGTGCTGAGTGCTCCGACCAGTCCTTCTATCCTGCCACAGACTCATCAGTTTTCAACTGTCAGTAGGAGCTTAAAATGAAGGTATCACAGATTCTCAGAAAACACAACAAAAACACATAAGGTAAATAAACTGTCCCTAGTATTAGAGAAGCATTAGTGGATAAGTGTTCTGGAAGTCACAAAGCAGCCTTACAGTTACACTACAGCATTCACATCTGCTGCAGGTATGTGAATGTGGCCCTAGTGCCCCCTAAGGGAAAACATCCAAAGTGTAAATGACAGACATAAATCCTTAAACACTTAATAGGGCCCCCAGACTGGCCTGTGTTTCCCCACGCAGAAACATCTCATTAAAACCGTAGCAAACATGACTACTACATAAATGTGGGAAGCCTTAGGCAAGTCACTCTCATCCTAAACTACTTCAATAGATAGAAGTTCAGATGTCCTGAGCATTTTATTATCTGTGAGACAAAAACATGAAAAAAGAAAATCCAAACAGCTACCTGTTTTGGGAAGTTATATTTATAAAAATACAGGTAGTTGATTTTATCTTCATGTAGTAACCCATAGCACATGGATCCAAAAATCTTCTGACACACACACACATATACACACACAGTTCACTGTTTTGCTGATGATGTAGCTCAACATCATATTTCTCTGCAAATGGGGAGCGGGGGTTGAAACATAAAATCATAGACCTCAATGAGCAATCTAGTCCTATCCCTGTCACTGAAGGATGAGCTAAAGAACCCTCAACAAACAGGCATCCAATCTCTGTTTAAAAACCACTAATGAAGAAGCATTCACCAGCTTGAACTGGAGTGTGACACGTCATTAAGACACTTAACAGTGAGAAGCACCAAAAACAAAGGTTTTTTTTAATGTTCAAAAGATGTCTTAACTGTTAAATCAGGTTATAGATGGTTAATATCCCTCTGGCCTGAGTATGAGACATAGTATAGGGCCCAACATAATTTACATCTTTGCTGGCATGGAAGCTGCTACTCCAGTGGCTCTTTCCAGACTAGGACATATATAAAAAAATTAATAATTCTGGTTCCCAGCTCACACAGTTCTGAGCTACACTAATTACAGCTGCATGATCTAGTAACAGACCCTGCACCATTGACTTACTGGTTATGTGGACAAAAAAATCTGATCCATCTAAGCCTAGCATGAAGCCTAAGCCAGATTGATTGCTGACTGCTACCTGCCCTGGGCATCTGCTGGCAGAACCAGACGCCAGGTACATAGCCAACTCCTAGCTGACAAACTAGAGGACCACCTGTCTCCCTTTGCAAAGGGATAAAAGCTGGGTGTTTGCTGCAACTGAGGAGAGGGGCAGAAGAACATCAGCATCCCAGCCACCTTAGAGTAGAGGTCTACTTACTGCCAACCTCCCTGGTGGACTGCTACCTGCACTGGGCATCTGCACTCCTGGTAGAACCAGGCCCCAGGTACCCAGCCAACTCCTAGCTGACTGCCTAGAGGACCACCTGTCACCCTTTGTAAAAGCTGGGTGCCTCCTGTAATGGGACCATTGTGGTGGGGTCGCCACCAAAGGGGGCGACAACAAAGGGGACTTGCCACTTTGGGGGTGGAGAGAGGGCAAGGACTAGTCTCTCTGGCCAGGACGGGGAGAGTTGCATTGGGCTTATTTTATAACTTAATGAATTTGCCACCAAAAAAAAAAAATGTTATACGGAGAGCAAGGAAGGGGAAGTAGCCCAGTGAGCAGCCATTACAACAGTGATGGACAGAGGAAGATATGGTATGAGGAGACAATCTTATTACAATGGCAGAAGGGAGAGACATTGAGTGTTGGTTACCCCCAAGCTGTCCCTCACTTCAAATAGTCTGGATGGCCTTGGCAACAGAACCCCTGGGCTGAAAATCCTGCTGCTCAATGCCAGGTCAGTGAATGGCAAAACATCTTTGAACCAGGTCTTAATCCTGGATGAACATGCTGACCTGGCCTGTATAAGAACCTGTCAGAGCCCTATGATTCACAGGAGAAAGCTTTCTCTTGGTCCCGCTACTATCCCAGGCTCACCTGATGACGACACAGAAAAGACCCTTCTCAGTGGAACTTTCTTCTGTGGGAGGCTAGTTTTAAATAATTGTTTTAATTTTTTTAAATGTTTTTAACTTTTTTTGGAAGCTGCCTTGAGTCTCACAGTGGGAGAAAGGTGCCATATCAATCAATCAATCAATCAATCAATCAATCAATCAATCTATCTATCTTAGCCATGGAATCTCTCTAATTAGACAGCTGGAATTTCATCTCAATGTAGGGCCCAAACAGTGTGTTTAGAAGAAGATTTGATATTATACTGAACTTGTTATCATAGAATCATAGAAATGTAGAGTTGGAAGAGACCACATGGGCCATCCAGTCCAACCCCCTGCCATGCAAGAACCTGCGTCAAAGCACTCCCAACAGACGGCCATCCAGTCTCTGCTTAAAAGCCTCCAAAGAAGGAGACTCCACTACACTCTGAGGAAGCATATTCCACTTATCATCATCAGCTCTTTCAGGAAAGTTATGTGCTTACGCGATTGGCATTAGGGCAGCTGAATGGCAGTTAGCAAGTCACAATCTGTGCACATACTACATCTTAAAGGGTTTTTAAAAGCTTAATTTGCTATCTGCTTTCAGGAGTGAGAAAGAAGTTTTACATCTAGGGCTTATATTTATGATTCACTTATTCAAGCTTCGCACTGCATCCCAAAGTAGGATCCAATCCTGTGCATTTACTTACCAAATATGTTGCTAAATCTAGGTTTGAGGAATGGGAGATCCAAGCTGCATGTTACAATGAACACACTTTTTAAAACAGTGCTTAATTTGGAAACTTTTATCTTGAAGAAAAAGCAGACTGGCATACCTGAAGAGAAAAGGAACAAAAACCTCTAAAGCAGGCAAGAAGAGTAGACCCAAGAAATGCTTCTTTGCAAACCATGTACTTGAGAATCTGCTAGCATGAAACTGGGAAATTAGGTCTGAGATCAAACAGTTCTTCCAGGGAAGTTGCATTCAGCAGCCATGGATTCAGCCACTGCTGCCTCCTCCTACTCCTTTCCCACCTTGAAAATCTGGCATATCTCCAGGCACAGAGCTGTTCAAGGGCTAATAAGTAACTCCTATTTTCTGCTCCCTCTCCCTGGAAATGGGAGACTGAGCAGGTGCAGCAAAGGAGGGAGAGAAAGAGAGCCTTTGCTACTCCTTAGAAGCAGCTGGGCTACCTGGAAAGCAACAGAGGAAAAAAAGTAGAACTAACTTGAATGGAAAGAGAAGTCGCAGAGGTATTTGAGGCTTGGCTGTCTCCCCGAGAAGCCCCAGGTTAGAAGGACACTCCTTTTGAAGAGAGGACTCCTCCCTGCCCACTGTTTGAAAGAAGAAAGCAGCAGAATATCTGGGAGACTCTTTCCAAGGAATTCTACATACTAAGTTTTAATTACTGCTTGCTTAACAAGTGCAGAGTACTGTACCATAAGCAGAGTACTTTATTGAGATGGAGTTTAAAGACACTTTAGGTTGTCACCATTACTTGGCATCTGGTGGTCTCAACTCAGTAGGTCAGAGAGTCCATTCTGTGTCTTAGTCCAGACTTCAAAGAAGGCATCAAAAGTTATGAATCCTATTTCCAAATAGGTTTGGTACCTTGGATAGCTCTTTTAAAAGATTAAACCTCAAAGAGGATTCTCATTGGACTCACTGCTCAAATATAAAGAGGAACATTGATAATAGCAAGGATTCAGTAGAGGTATAATGGTCCTTGAGACAGAACAGTTTCACAAAGGTATTTCACACAGGTTGCAAAATATGGGATAGCTCTATGTGTTTGTTGCAGGAATAAAATCTGAGAGTATGTAAAACATATTGGCCCTGCAAAAGGCATTTATAGAACGCAGACTCTCTTGTGCCTCAAATTCCTCTGCATCAAATGAAAAAAAATCTACCAGTTCTTTGAAACTATCCACATACATAATCAAAGCACTGATGCAAAATTGCCATTATCTACAGTCCATGAAACTCCCAACTATCAAAGTAGAGATTTTGAAATTCACCATAGAGACAATTCAAAATAAGAGGCTATGGATTTTCCAGATATGACTCAGATTAGATACATAAACTTCAATCATGCTGCTATTTTCAAATATGTATTACTTAGTTGGATGTCATGGCACATACATCTAATAAATAAAAGTGGCAAATTCTAACAATATTCAGTACACAACTTGGGGATAACCAATACCAAATATGTCTACTGAAAAGACCTACCAAATTCAGTAAGGCCTGCTCTCAAGTAAGCATGCACAGAATTACAACCTTCCTATGATGACAATATAACAACACTAAACTTCAATGGGATTATTAAATGTGCTGTACATAAATACCCAGGATTATTGCTACTTCTTAATTACATTTGCTGTAATTGTTATGTGCTATCATGTTAGCTTCAATCTTTGGCAACCCTATAAAGGAGACACCTCTCAGAGACCCTATTCCTAGAATCCCTGCTCAGGTCTTGTAAACTCTAGCAGGTCTTGCAAAATTTCACTGCAGAGACATTTAACCTCTAAGTTATTTTTTCTTTATTTGATTTCTCAAAAAATATTAGATTCTGTTAAGAAGTACATATTCTGTCGTAGTCCAGAATAAAACCATTTTGAATCTAGTTGTGGTTTCTGGATTATCTTCACAGGCAGTCTCACATACAACATATCACAGTGGTCAAGCCATGAAGTTACCAGGACATGTGTAGCAATGACTAAGTCCTTTGCTCTAAAGTGAACTATGACAAGCTAATCAAGCAGAACAGAAAAAAAACATCCTTCTGGATACAGCAAACTCAATTTTGTGTATGACACCCTTTTCGCATGCAGTTTCTGTAGTGCAAGGGACCCTTGAGCGTTGCGTGAATGGGAGCGTCAGTCTGTATGACGCATGCCCATTCACGTGACACTCACGAGCCTAAAGCGAGACGCGCACGGATTTTCTTATTTTCAGCTCTAAGCCGAAAATACTGCGCGGTCGCACAATGCTCCCAGGGCCCTCGTGCACTTACCTGCATGCGGTGCGTCGAATGAGCCAGGCCAGTTGTGCTTCCTCCCCCAGCGCAGCCTACAGCTCCCAGACTGCGCTGCGGAAGGAAGGGGCGGGGCACTTGCGCGACCGGGAAACAGCTGCGGGAGGCAGAAGGGCTGCCGTGAGCGGCTCGTGCAAACGGCTGCTCACACGAGCACCGCCCCCCACTGCCGCAATGAAGGTAAGGTGTGAAAAGGCCTTAAGAAAAGCCAGACCCAGAAACACTCCCAAGCCATGTCCTTGATCCTCCAAAGGAAGTGTTACCCATTGGGAACAGGGATATCCCCAGTACCCAGATCAGTGAGTCCAACCACCACTGTTATTTGTCTTATATTGAGTTTCGGGTTTGTCATTGTTATACAGTCCATTAATAATCTCAATCAACCATTCACAAAAGAGCTTGCATGTAGTAGATATTGAGGGAAAGGAGAAATAAAATTGGCTGATATCAATGTACTGGTAGCATCACATCCTATATCTTTAAACAACTTCACCAGTATGTTCTTGTCTATACTGAAAAAACTTAGGAACAAGATCTTGCCATCCTCAGAAGAACATTTAGTCAAGATATATAAGTGATTTTTCTCTGTGGTTCCTCCCAGGCTGTGGAACTTTCTTCCATAGAAAGCTAAGTTGTCCATTCCCTACTGTCCTTTTTGCTGGCAAGCAAAGACCTTTTTACTGGCTTTTAACAACTGAGGAAAAATCTTTTAATGGGTGGGTGCTGCACTTTCTTTATTACTGTGCTTTTAATCACACTTACTCTGGTTATATTCTAGTGGTATAATTTCTTTATGTTTTCTTTATTTGTCTTTTCATATTACAATTCTAAATGCTTTTATCTGAATCATTTGTTTGGCTTTATCTAGAAGTGTGTAATCTTGAGCTCCAGTTTGGAGAGAAAGGAAGGGCAGAAAATAAATCAAATCGAGCAACGCTACTAACTCCCAAGCCTGCCAAACAACCCAGAAAAATAATCACCATCAATTACATTGAAAGCTACTCGGAGACCCATGAAAATCAACAAGCACATACTCTTCCAGGCAAAACCCTCTATTAGATCATCCACTATCCCAACATAGCTTCTCATCTCTGCCCTATGGCTATACCTGATTGGTCTGTTTCTTTTCTTATTGAATGCTCACTTTTAAAAGTTGCATAATTTTGATTTAGTCCTTTAAAGTTGGTTTTGTAATTGTATCTGGGGCAGTGGAGGTGGGGTCAGATAGGGAAAAGAAAAGGGAAGTACAGGTAAACCATATTTTTAAGTCTTCAAAAGAAAACAGAAAATATGAGAAACAGCCACAAAATAATAATTCTATCAAGTTAAAAAATAAAATAAATTCCACCATGTTTACAAGACAAGTTTTTTATTCCCATTTGAGATGTCCGGGCAACATTCTGCAACGGGAGGGAGCTTCCAGAAAACTGATTTATATCAAATTCCAAGTTTAGGACTACAAAATCAACATGCCAGTGGTGCTAGTAAGTGAAAATACAGGGCCAGCATTTCTTGCCATGGCTGAAAGCAAACTGAAAGCTTTGAGTGAAGGATTGCGGCAAGGTCGTGTACTGCCAAGGCCTCAATGTAAACACAGATGTTGTGGAAAGAAAGTGGATGGGGCTACTCCATCCAGCAGCCAAGGAAACACTGGCAGTCACATTGCTTAATTTGAATGCTGCTGTTACACAAATGGGGGCATTAAAATACATCCCTCAAATCTTCTTGCCTTTAAATCAGCTTTTATACCTGTGACCCCATCTTATAATAGCCAACTGACTGTTTCTGCTACTTATGTGAGAGAGGTGAGATTGTCTGACCACCTTCTACTCCAAGGCCTGTTTTCATACTCTGTGAAGTTGTCTGAGGTTATTACCACCTCATTTACTGGCATTAAACAAAGATTATTTTATATATGGAGAAGGTTCAAGCTGCTGGCCCTTTTGGAGCATCCCTTTCTGCTGAATAACAAGGAAGCTGTGTTTTCTTATCTCTCTCCCTCACCCTCACCCTCCCTCCCTAAACAGAGATCCTAATTCAATTGTTCAGAAATAGTTCATAATAGCCCACCTGAGACTGTACCACATTAGGCTATACAGACAGAGAGAGAGAGAGAGACTGAGAGAAATAACAATATAAAGCTTCCCTGTGCAAAGAAAACTAGCATGCCAGAGAGAAGGTCAGGCTAAAACCCATCTCCCTGAGATGGAAGCTTTCTACATTTAGTGCTGAACTCAGTGAGATACAACAGATTTGTGACTGGCTGTCTTTGTTTCTTGAAAGTATTTTAAAAATAAGTTATAGGAGACTCCAAATTAGGATATGACAGGGGGAAAGCAAGGCTTGACCTTCCTGGATGCCATTTCTCTAAGAGACAACTGTCCCTTCACAACAGTTTGTTTGTTTATATTTAAATTATATTCTACCTTTCTCCAACATGGGATCCAAGGCAGTGTACAACCTTTCAAAAACACATTAAGAGTTTAATATCAAATTATGCTACTTTTAATCTTGCAAAGAAAAACTTGGCTGTAAATTTTCCCTGATGTGGCAAAGAACAGCTTTAGGAAATGAGTAAGGAATCGCTCCAATATAATTTAAGTCTTACAGTTGTTTTCGTGGGGAAAAGGAGTAATAGATCTGATCTAGTTCCTAACTCTTCTATCTAGTTTCCCTAAATTTATGTGGGGAGCATTCAAACATTCTATCCATACCCACAAACTAAAGTAGCACATCCCAGGAAGGACTGTACAAGGCGTTATTTATATATCCATGAATCAGCCTGGATTGGCTTTTGGCAAGTGCTCAAAAAACCAAGTTTGTAGGAACCACATCCAGGCTGAATTTAGCATGTGCTGCACAAGACTGTCTTGCCACACAGTCTGAGAGCCTGAAATCAGAATAAGCTTACTGAAGAAAGTAACTATATATGAACAGGTCTGCCTGCTTTGAGCAAGTAAGATAAGATTATATATCTTCCTCACTACATCATTAATTCATACTACTTAGCTTCTCAGAACCCAGAAGTCAATTCTACATTGGCTTAATCCATACATACATCATGCCAAGCCATACTGTGTACTAGAAATTTAAAACACTACCATAGGTTAACCTGGGCATAAGTAATGGTTTGCCAATGCCAAACCATAATCAACTCTACTTTAGCACAGAAAATAAATAAACGCTTTTTTTAGACATTAGACTGAAACAGGATTTTAAAAGCCCTAAATGATTGAGTACACACAAATTTTAGAGCATTCTGTACAAGTCTTGTATGCACACAAGTTTGACTGGACACAACCTGAAGAGCTGGAAGAATCAAAGGATCATCTAGTACAACTCATTGCCAATATAGGACCTCAACAGTTAAAGCATAAATCCCCAAAGAAGCAGGATCCACCACCTTCTGAATAGCTCTTGCTGTCAGGAAGTTCTTCCTATTTAGTCAATGTCTCTTTTATTATCATTTGAATCCACTGACAGTTCCTATTCTCTGACGCAGCAAGAAAAAGGTTATTCCATCTTCAGTGTGAAAATGGCTATTGCATCACCTCTCAATCTTCTCCAGGCCAAACATATCAAGCTCCATCAATGATTCTTCATAAGGCTTGGTTTCCAAACCATTTACCACCTCCTGTGCTCCTACTCTAAGCTGTTGATGTTTGTCTTAAACTGTAGTGCCAAGAACCTGATAAAATTTTTCAGATAAGAGAAGACTTTCTTTTCTTGATCCTTCTGTTGGCACACCTTAGAACTGCACTCTGATTCTGCGGCCACATCACATTGTTGATTTATGTTTAGTCTGTGGTCTTCTAAGACATCCAGATCCCTTCACTTGTGCACCAAGCCAAAAGCGCATCTGATTTTTCCTGCCTAAGTGTGGAACTTTACAATGATTCCTGATGAATTTTATTTTGTTTGTATTATTCTAGTTCTTTAATGAGCTAAGGGCATCTTGAATCCCAATTGTTCTCTCATGCATTAACTATCCATCCCAATGTGGAGTCATCTGCAGATCTGATAAACGATCTCTCAAGGAACTATTGAGTTTAGGCTGTTAATTTGCAAAGATCATCCATGTCAAAAAAGGGAGAGGAATAAGAGGAAAAAGACACAAGACACATCAGGAGTACATTAAATTACACATGACAGCAGGGCACACATGTACAAGTCGTTATCTGTTGCTTTTAGTCAAAGCTGTATTGCCAATGTCTAGAAGAGAAGAAGCAAAAGTGAGATTTTGCCTAGGCTAGAAGAATGAAGAATACGTTCTTTATTGGTGGTTCACAGATGAGCAAAACTGACCTATTGGCCAAGCTGGTTGATTCAGCTTTTTTTTAAAAAAACCAAACACAACTTTTCCAGGTCATTTCTGAGAAGTTTAGTATACTTGCAAGTGAGAGATTAATAGTGCTGGCTAGGCTCAGGCATAATGTAGGCAGGTGTCAGGCAACATTCCCCACACATACTAAGTATGCCAATACTCTCAGTGCTGAAAAGGCTTTTGATAGTGTCTCCAGAGGACTTTGTATTTAAGATTCTGCTGAACTTTTCTTTCCCCTTTGGAAAAGAAGTTTATCACATGCATTTTTTCTTGGCGTCTACACTTACCAAAGCTCATGGTCCATCAACTTTCTCGGCTGTTCAGCATCTGTTGGGGATGACCATTTATTTCCTTAGCTTTACACAGGGAAGGCAGAAAGTCTGAGGTGCCAGGATGAGATCAGATGCCTGCATGAACAAGCTTGTGATGGGAAGAAGGGGAAACAGCTTAGCTTTGATCTTCAAGGCCAGTACAATATCATTCATAGCAGAGTCTTAAAGGAAAGTCAGTCTTCCCCATGGATGTCAAATGAACTGGGAAAGTGGGGAAACCATTAGGTTGCATTAGATGAGTCACGGATTCTTTCCTTAACACATTCTAACCCTTATGCTTTAAGGCAAGAAATACACATACACATCTCTTCAAATGCCAGAAAATCTTGCCATATATTCAAATTCATGTTCTTTGTGGTTGTTTTTTTTAAAAGACAAAAAAATTAGAGCCCTTTTAAAAAGGAATTCCTAGATCTTGGTAGCAGGCAGCACTTTTAATCAAATCCCAGATAGTTTGTAGAATGCCTGTGCTAAATCCTGTAGCAAAACTCAACAGACTCACCAGCAGGCCAACAGGGAATTTGGCAGAGATCTGTTATTTCTGTAGTAAAGTAAGTAAGCAAAAAATGCCTGAATGGATAAGGAGACGCTTTATTTCAAACCAGACCAATTATCCAACTATCTGGATGTTTAGTATAATTAATGAGATAACAGGCTATTTAGGTCTACAAGACTTAAAACAGTTTGCTGTTAAGGAAAAGCTACTGCTAATGTTAATGTTCTCGAGTTAATTAAAAACTATCAAGAACAGCAAAACTATGTACAGCTACCAACTGAAGGAATGCAATAAAACCACCACTGACTGGTTCAAAACAATTTGACCCATTCTAACGTCAGTGTCATTCTAATGTTGTAATGTCAAGATTGACTTAAGGCTTATCCAGAAAGACTGAAAGTCCCTGGAAGCATCAGCACTTTCCAGTTCTTTTGGTTTACATTTTACCTACATTTTCATGGTTTTGCACCCAAACTCATTCTTGAAACAGCCCAGGTTTCCCCTCACTCCCCCCACTCCTCTATCCACTGATCATGTCATATCTACACTGAGGCAACATCTCAGAACCTGACTTTCACCTATTTCCACTGTTAAATTAGTTTTCAGGAGTTACAGTCAAAGGATTAAAGTGCTTTAGCAATATTACGCTAGTTACGTACTGGGATCATTTTCTTTTACTGTTGCCTCTCCCAATGTCTTCTCCTTTTTTTTAAAGGGGGGATCCAAGAATGCCGTGTGGAGGTTAAAATCTTCTCCCCTGACATCATTTCTTAGTATCCCCCACATCTGTCATTTGTTCTCTCAGATAAACTATGCAGATGCCCCAATATGCATATGTTTCACCCTCCAAGGCAAAAAGAAGCTACTGGGTTACAACAAATATAAGGAAAAATCTGGAAGACATTACAACTCCCTCAGTACTGCAATCCTAGGCAGGAGGAGTTTGCACATCCTATTGTTGCTACTACAGTTTAAAGCAATACCATATCCATGACCAAATCTCTCATTGTGGTGGCATTGTTTTGGCCCAAAAACACCTGGTAAACTTATGACAGAGGTAATATTTGAATAAGAGCACTCCCAGTTAGTCACTCAGCCACTATAATCACAGTTACTAAAACAAAGCTTTCTCAGACCATGCTCTTCAAGGTATAGCAGGGAGGAAATGCAGATAGAGCCCTAGAGACAGTTGCTGCTGTTATGGACCCCTCATGTCAACTCCGAATCCTATCCGAAGGTATTCTTGGCAAGACTTCTTCAGAGGAGGCTTGTCTTCTCCCTAAGGCTGATAGTCCACCAATGCCACTACCTTACTGTAGTGCTCGGATTGTGTGCCTCTGTGAAACTATACTGACAGCGGTCTCCCATGTCAGGAACGCTTTTGCTGAGGAGCCAAACGAAATGTGCCAAAGAACTAATGGGCAGCAGCATTGGGGGGAGGATGATCCTGGCGGAGGATCTTTCCGAGACAATGACAGTGGCACCTGTGATGGACTTCTATAGGTGTGGCTATCTGGAGTGCCAGAGCAGCCTGGAAGCAGGTTGCCAGGCAACCAGAATAGCTCCTCAGGAGAGAAATCCAGCCCAGTAGTGTGTGGCGGTGGCTGGTGACTGAGAGAAAAGAGATATAAAGGCAAATACTGATTGCCTTTTGCAGTCCTTCAGTGAGAGTGCTCACCAGAGGAAACTGGGGAGTAAAGTCCCTCACTCGGCCAGGAAGGGTGACTGTGTGGGAAGGGTTTAATTCTCAGTGAAAGCCTAAGATTAATTAAACCATCACAGAATCTGGTTAGAAAGTGTGGCCTAGATTGGGGGTTGAGCTTGTGGTAAAAATGTAGCCAAACGGCTGCTTACATGAGAGTTTAAAGAGATAAAGATACTGTCTAAAAGTACTCTGAAGAACTGTATTAATTTTGGCCTACATAGGAACTCTAATACTTTGTACTTTGTTTCTAATACTTTGTATCTTAATAAATATTACAGTTTATTTTTATAAATACTTGTATAAAGTATTTAAAGAAACACAGAAAAAACTCTATTACAGGGTTCTAAATAATCATTGAAAGGCCTCACCCTTTTACACTAAGGCCCTTTCCACACGGCGGTAATAAAACGGTGTAGCGCGACCTCTGACGGAGGTCGTCTACATCGTAAAGTGGATTGGGGCGGACTACTTTAGTGTAGTTCCACACCCCAATCTGCGCTAGAGCGACTGGAAGTGGTGGCGCCGCATGCTTTTTAAAAACCACTTTTGAGTAGGTTTTTTAAAAGCATGGGGTGTGCAGCCGTGTGCAGCCCCGTCACAGCGCCCGGTGTTTATTTGCAGGCACGGGCAAGTGCGCGCCTGCAGACCTGCCAGGGGGCGGGCTTCCAGCTGGCGAGCTTCTCCAGTTGGTGGAGAGCCTCCGCCAGTCGTAAGCCGCCATTTTGGACACCACAGGACACCAAGGAGTGTGGAGCAGTGAACTCGTGCTGCTCCACGTGGCGACGGACTTACCCGGTTTGAGGTAAGCTCTGTTTCAGGATGTTTTACCCCGTTTCTTCCTCCATGTGTGGAAAGGGCCTAAGGTGGTGTTATAAGGGGGAAGGCAGAGCTGTGTGGAAAGACAGGGACCCTTCTCAGACTGGGGACCAACCATACCAACCTGAGAAAGAAAGTAGTAAGGCCCAGTCACAGCACCATAGCTAACATTTGTTAGTACTGTGCAGAAGGAAGCACAGTAAACCCCTTTTGAATATCTTTTACCACAAAAGCACTACGAAGAGGAGATCCAAAATGAAACAAGATGCTGATTAGAATTCACCAGCCCAGTTATGGCACCTGAATCTCACTCTCTTATATTGTAAAACTGTGGGCTATGCCACCTTCTATTTTAAACTCTTGCACAGCACCTACATTTTCAAGCTACTTTACAAATTATTATTTAGAAAGATTAATTCAGTATTTAACTCTGCTTTTACCAATCTGGTAACTTATCTGTGATAAAATAATAGAGACAGAGTACGTTAGATGAAGCATGGACCTTGTGAATTAAATAAACAACCAAGCTACAAATGGAGACCCACTTCTACAAAACACTAAAATAGTAAAAAGCTGGGTGGAACATTAATACTAGGATATAGTATAGAACTCACTGGAGAACTCAATTCTAGTAACTACAATTCCTAGTACTTCTGATCTGTTGACAGAACAGTACCCCAGATATCATGAAGAGCTTAGGAAAAGGTTAGGCTGGGATCCAAATTGCCGCTTAGGCTCACACAAGGAACTAGTACAAGCACAGTGGAGTGTTTTACCAATTGTTGTTTTGCTTTGAACAGATGACCTCCATTCCATGAAAATCTCCTCAGTTTTTAAGAACAATTTGGCATGTGGGATGGAAGAGCTGCTGCTTGAGAAAAGCAAGGGTACATTCCCACTGGGCTTGCAGATATAGTTCCATGATTCTTTGGATCCTGGGTAATAGCATTACTAAAAAAGAAATTGTCCACCAGTGTCTCTTGAGCCGTAAATGAAGATAGTGATGGAACCCCAGAATAAATTAAAAACACACACACACATAAAACCTTGTTGGCAAGTGAAGCAATTTGTAGTTACTATGCTGCATAAAATATCAAAATGGGTACCAAGCGTATGGGTTGTGGGGGTATTTTTGAACTTGTAGAAGAATAAGATCACTACCTTTCATCTGATCTACTAAAAGACATAAGACTAGTTATATAAGCCCTGCAGGGCTAAAAAAAATGTTTTTCTTCACCAGCTGCTGGCAATACATAGCATTCACCTAGCTGTCACAAGTTTGGTTTGTTTAGCTTGGCTAGAGTTTGGACACTGAGTGACATACTTGGAGGTGGCATATGGTACATAAAAACCATGTGCCCAAAAACACATAAGAAAGAGTAATAAGAGACATGTCATTCATGTCATCCAGTCAGGTCACTTCTGACCCATGTTTCAGCAAGGACTGTCCAATCTCATTTAGCTAGTCACACACGTCCCTGAGTGATTAATATATGAATTTTTACGTTTGACACAATGCAAAAATTAAGGGATGTGAACCAAGGTGGTGATGGGGATGGAACCTTCCAAAGCAAACTGAAACAGATTATCTGATGCAGGAAAGAGGACATTAGGCACTTGCTAGTTCTGTGACAAGTGTTGTCCAGAACTATTACTCAACACATTAGGAGAACAGCTACTGGAAAACTGCTTTTATTTTTAGGTAAACATTGCGACCATCCCACAGGGGACAATCAATGTTTGATGGCTAAAGTTGTCCATTTGGAAGGACCACTTTAAGCCACCGTAATTGGCGGTCAGTCCTGTGCAGCAGCTGAACATGAGGCCAGGGCAATTTTCTCCATGCCACCACAATGGAAATACTATATTAAGGAGTTTAGTCAACAGTATTACTCATAACTGTGGCTGCTTTGAGCTTTTTGAAGAAGTGGCAGTTCAGGGAGGGTGACAAGTCTCAAGGAGAGAAGCACATGTTTTATACACAGAAGGCACAAATTATCACCCCATTTCCTGGGTCTCCAAAAGAACAGCTAGGAAAAAACCTCTGCCTGAGACTTGGGGAGCTATTGCTAGTCATAAAAATCTGTACTGGCCTAAATGTAACAATGACCTGAATGCAAGAAATAGTTCTGGTGCTAAAACACAGATGCAGCATACAGAGACTGTTATGTACAGATTTACAACTGTACAAAACAAATTATCATTTATCTGTTCATTGTGTAATTTCCCATCTTGCAAAATCTGTCCAGACAGAAGCTTTCAATTAAAAAAAAAATCCATCTGAGTAATGGCTCAGTAGTTTCCCAGCTTGTCCAGTTACTTTCCTTTGCTTCAGAAAAGATGCAAAGACATAATTCAGATCAAAACTAAGCCAGGAATTGTTTATAATTGAGATGCAATAGGACTACAACCCTTTGCAACTTAGTTTACTTCTATAATCCACAGCCTTTAAGGTTAAGAGGACAGATGGTAAGTTTTCCTGTAAAACCACTACTGTTTAGATACTTAGGAAGAACCATATGTTTGCTTTTATAGTAAAGAAATGTGTGGGAAGGACTCTGCTCCACAAAAATGTACTGAACAGCTGATGAATGCACATAAGCCATAAAAAGCCCTATTTGCAATAAGAGGAAACGGATATGGCTACAAACCCTTACTGATGAGAGACAAACAACAGATATCTTGTTAAAAGGAAGATACAGATCATTCCCCAACAGCACATGTGGCCGCCAATGGGAGTGTAGGTCATAATTATGGAGGAATCCCACTGTTTAATTGGTTCCATGCTGTAGAACATATATATGGTTCTTACAATGTTCATTCCAGTCTTGCTCCTCTTTGACACCCTGATCCTAAAGACTTGGGTTGGCATCACTGCAACAGTATCTTATGCTAATCAACCTGGAACAGAACAGGCCACATGTGAATTCTGAACTCAGTTCAAGAATTTACTCTAGCGCTACTCAATTAAGAGCAAGAGCCTACTCCCCCAACCTGCCACTGGGGGCCATCATCCATCTCATGCATTCTCTACTTACATAGTACATTTCCAACTATCAACTTTGTAAAATATTCAACATATACATATACATTCCATTTCTGAAGCTAATTGACCTGAAGTGCCTCTGGGGATACCACCTTGGAATTCCTTGTATTAATTACTGTTTTATATTGTCTTTTGATGTTATGCATGAGCTACAGACCATAATGGCTGGTTCTAATTTCACTTCTGCTACAAACTTGCTAGGTGGTCTTAGGCACAGCACTCATCTAACATGAGGAGAATAATACAGATGTACCTTACACAGCTGTTAAATATTGTAACATATGTCATACTGTTTGCACTCTGAGCTGATCCTATTGGTAGACCAAACTACAGTAGACCCATTAAAACAACTGTTAATTGGTGAGTCAAAATTATGGAAATCCAAGTGGTTCAACAGGCCTACACTAATTGGGAATGCTAATAGAATTAAGGCCTGAAAACACTACATGAACATTAAATATATGGTACAGTAATCCTACATTTGCTAGGGTTAAGAGCACAGGACCCCCATAAAAATGGAAAAACCATAAATAGTTCTAGGCCCTCCCAAACCATATTTAACACCCAAAAATATTCAACCCACTGAGGATTCCTCTGAGGCATCAGAGTTCCTTCACAAAGGAGAAGTGAGTGGTTGGTGGGGCTTACTGCCACCTCCATTGCTGCCCCACACCATTTTTAATAGGGACTTACAAGCCCTGTTTGCAGTTTCTCAGTCTCACGAGGCTTGCAGTCCCTATTGAAAATGGCACAGAGAGGCAGCAGAGGTGACAGCCAATAATCTGTGAATAATCAAATCCGCAAAAGTGAAATCCACACATGTGGAAGGCTGACTATACACTAATTTGATATGCTGCTGTAAGAGGTCTTGCAAGCAGGGTATGGGCACAGATTTTTGCAAATGCATATACAGCCATTTGCTTTGTAAGATGTGTGGAAGCCCACAGGAGTTCATGAGAAGTTTTACTCCAAACTGGCACACATTCTGTCAGTCTTCCATATACCTTCTCACCAAAATAACATTAGGTCCTTTCTGTCCTAGTTCACCTCTGAGTACTTGAATGGTCATATGGTCTATTGTACCACAGCAATTCAGCCAGGTAGACAGTGAAGTGGGCCTCAGGTTTCTGATCACTGAAGAGGGAGGTAACTTCCTTCCTGCATCTAACCAAAGTCTTGCTTTTGGTTTCTCTATGGTCTTTTGTGTCCAAAATCATTATCACTTCATGCCTTTGATCTTTGCAAGCGGCAGCACTATCCACATGGAATGACATGAAGAAGAAAGTGGGGAAAGAAAAAAGGATGTGAGATATGTAAGGGTTTAAGCTTTCTTGGAAGCTGCAGTCTTGGCAATCTGCACTATAATGTAAAGCAAAAATTGTGTCGCCTCAGAAGCAGTTCACTGACACACAATCCTGTGTCTATAGTTCAGCTCAAACTAAATTCTATTAAAACAAAGTAAAGTGCAGTTTCGCATAAAGCAAAGGTTGCATCAATAAGTGTCATTTGGATTTAATTCTATATCATTCAGTTAAGGCAACTAGAAGAAACATTGCTGAGAACTACAAAATCAAGGGGGAAAAAGATGGAAGGTATCTTGGCTCTACCTTCTACTTCTTCAGAGAATCCTTAGAAAAACAAAAACTCCAGAAAATATTTATAGTTGAATGACTAAGAGATAATCAATTGTGGCATGTCCCTGGTGTTTCTACATAGTTTTTGAAGGCTACTGATCTTCATGGTATCAAGACTGCTGAAACACAAGTTTAAAGAAAAATAACTTAAATTGAAAAATAGTGGGTACTTTCCCCATGGGGTAGTTAGTCCTTGTACAGGAAGCATATACAGGAACCCTCTAAAATTTTGGTAACACTGCATCATATCCTGCCTGGTTTGTGGCACAAACAACAGACAGTGAGGGTAAGCACCCACATTGTGGTTATTGCTTAAGCACAGGAGACACCTAGAGTGTCCGTCTCTGTCAGGGATCCTTCCACTGCAGGTCAAGCAGCGTTTGAAGAATACTGCTGATGTGATAAACCAGAAGCACAAAGCCGACAGGAGAAGACAAGCAAAGTGCCGAGAAGCTGAGGTCAAACCAGAAGAGAAAGACAATGCCAAAATGCTAGACGAACCTTGAACCAGAAGACTATTAGCTGAAATCAGTACTGATGGTTCAAAAAACAGACAAAGAAGACTCCTAACGGTGCTGCTGCCACGGTGGACAAAAACGAACTGGGGACTTTGACGGAAAGTTGCCTTATGTAGCCTCAGGGACAGGGGGTGGGGTTCCTGCCAAAACACTAGTTCTGAGATTCTAGAAGATTCCGAAAAACACACTGCGTAGGCACAGATAACCTATTTGTGTGAGTCACAGAGAACACAAAGAAGAATGTTTTTGACATTGTGTAGGAAGAATGTTTTATCACACCAACAAGTCTTGTCTTTGCAAACAATAAGTCATAGTTGTAAAGCTGTGTGCATCTGTACATACAGTTTGTCATTTTGGGGTGCAATCCAACAGATAATGTGCAATACATGCAACAAACAATTAACTCTTTCATTTTCTAAATGTCAGGCAGAAAGAAATAAAAGATGATGTGCCAAGGTCTCAGGTTTGGTGTGATGGTTGACAGTTTCTCTAGCTTCATCTCATGACAATTAAAAATGTACTTCTATGAAGGCAAAGGACTGAAAAACAGGCTCCAGGTCTTTATCAAGAATCAAATGTTTCTCTGAGGAGGAATAGGGAAAAAGAAACAAAGTAGAGTAGAAGTTCCACTTGCAACATTAAAAAATGCACAGCCACAGAATGGTCTATTGTATTATGTAGAGTAACCAATCAGATCTGTACAACACATCTGGTGCCTTATGTGAACATGATGACACTATACTAAAGATAACATTGTGCAAAAATTGTATAAAGCGTTGTGAATTGATGAAGGGGGTGCGCTCGGTCTTTGGAAGCGATTCCACCGAGGTCCAGCCGGCTGAATAAACTTTGAATTTCCACTCCGTGGGTCTCGATCTCTATTTTTCTGCAACATCTCAATAGCCCAAAACTGCTACAGCATTATTACTGCTTAGCTGAGGGGGTGGAATCTTGAATTAATTCCATTTGTCTTTTCAGATTTGGTTTAGGAATATGCTGAAGTTGACAGCCAGAGATGTGTGGCTTTCGTTATCATCCATGCTGCTTGCATTTAGTTTAATTGTGTGTGGTCCCTCCACACATCTTGTATCCATGTGAAATCCATGTTCACATCCAAAAATTAATGGTTGATAACTCTTAACACTTCTGCTATCTGTTCCTTAGCCTCTTAGGTCCTTTCCATAGAGGTTTCTAAATCTGCTTTTTGTCCTTTTGTTTCTAGCATCTGTTATGATGATGCTATGCAGATCTCACTTTTGTTAGAAGCACTGCAGTCACTCTGCTCTAAGGGAGAAGAAGCCAAGGCGCTGAGGGAAAACACTGACAGCTTCTCTGGGAGATGGAGAGAATACGAATGATCAACATTAATTTATATTTACATATTTAAAATCATTTATTACCCTGCCTATTGCAGTTACTTAGTGTAAATACAGAGCTCACTGAAATAAACTGGAAACCAAGGATCAATAATTACAATAGTAGTATGAACACATGGCAAAGTCCTCATAACAGTGCTCCTTCAACAGAGGTGAATATACACACCACCTCAAAGTGCTCTGTCCTAGGTGCCTTAGATGGTGTCTGTTTCTCACATTCTGCTTTGCTTTGAGTTCTTTCACTCACTCATACATCTACCAGACCAAAAATAAACAAAAAGCAACTCACTCCTATTACAACTCATGAAGGCATCACTAGGGTCTCTACATGATTACTACTGTTGCTCTGTGTGCTGGAGGGTCAAAGCCTGGTTCCTAGTACAAATATCAACACAATCTCTGTGTTGTCAATGCATCTGCTGCACTCATGCTTGATGCTGTTTTAGGCCTATACATATAAAAAATCTAAGCAGAATCACAGAATCATAGAGTTGGTAGAGACAACAAGAGTCACTCAGTCCAACCCCTTGCCATGCAAGAAGGTCCAAGAATTTTGAATTCATATCATAAGGCCTACCACATACCAACTCCCCCATCCCATATGCATGCCATCTACATTTTTGTGCATGATGCATGACACAGACAAAACTCTTTACTCGTTTTAATCCCCTTAAGTGTGAACTGCAGCAGAGAAGTCTGGTCAAAGGTCTCTGTCTATGTACTTCAGTGGCTCATTCCCCTTTGCACATTGCCTCATGCACAGATGTTCAGCAGTAAGAAGCCTGACAGAACCTCTGTTGCTATTTACACCGGAGGGGAGGGGAGAGCGAGAGGTTCAAGTGCCACAGCCTGCATCTGGTGGTGATCTGTTGATGGATATAATAATGGTTTCTGTCCAAGCCTCCGTTGCCATTCACTAAGTCTGCCACCTAAATTTCACTTAAAGCAAAACTTGAAGTGCATTTAAGTGTTTATCTTCTGGGGGAAAAAAACAGCTGAGAAATTTCAAGGGAAACCAGAACAGGTCTCACACTAAGGACTAAAGTCTGTTTAAAATATTCCCCCAGGGTGCTATTAAAACAGACCGAAGTAAAGAAATCCAGGTACAAATTTGCTTCTCAGGTGAAAAACTTTCCCGTTCCCACCTTGGCTGAACCTTACTAGGTTTTATTTTTAATAGAATTCAGACAGAAAATAACCTGTTGAAAATCATCTGAAATATGCTCCGGTGGTTAACAAAGGATGAGTATTGCCGGTTTATTTGTTTGGTTTCCAAAGAAACCACATATCGCATTGCTCAAAGCAGATTATTGATATACCTGGGGCACAGAGTACAGTTCCAAGATCTGGTTGGGCAAAGATCATTTGTTGAAATAAACCAAAGATTCCACTCATTTATTGTTTTTTAATATAGAGATTCTGCCTTATATCATAGGATCTCAGGGCAAGATAAAACATAATTCAGGGAATATTAAAAAATACATATCATACTACATAAAATAATTTGAAAAATTTAAAACAATTTAAAACAACATACTGACTGAAGCCAGGATCCTTAGACATCCCTCCAAAAGGCTTTGGTAAAGAGATACATTTTAGTTTGGTGCAAAATTAAATCACTGTGGCATTAAATGGGTGTCCAAGGGAAGGCTTTCTATAGTCAGGATGGCACAGCACAGAACACCCTCTCTAATACCATGAGAGATAAGGTAGCCTATTTCATGAGTTAGCTCTTGAGAATGAGACAGATAATCAAGTCGGTAGGGAACCTGGAGATCATTCGGTCCAACTACCTGCTCAGTGAGGAATGCAGCTACAGTATCCCTTACAGATGGCACCCTAACATCTACTTAAATACCTTCAGTGAAGGGGAACCTTCCAAGTCCCAAGGCAGACTTTTAAACTGCTAAATAGCTCCCATCATTGCAACGTTTCTCCTAAGGTTTGGTCTCTGCTGTTTCTACCCATTCATTCCAGTTCTGATCCATCTTTTGCATGATGACCTTTCAAGATATATGAAGACCACTATCATGTCTCCCCTCCTTAATTTTCTCTTCCCCAGATCTTTCGACAGTACCATTTTTCCCCTACTGTGGCTGAAATGCTGTCTGCACATAACCTTGTGCAAATCTATCTGAGTAAACATGATTTGGCCATGTCTGTTTATTATACCTTGAAAAAAACATGCAACTGATGAAGCAGACTCTTGTCTACAAACAGTCATACCACAATTTAATTGTGAGCTAAATATCGTTAAACTCTTTAAAATTCTTAGGCATTCATGCATTTAGCTGTATTTTATTTATGTATTTATTTACATTAGTTATATTATTTCCTTCACAGGCCGTCTTTCTCCCAGACACTCACAGGAATTATCTATGCTGGCATTCCTTAAAATTCTCTACTGATAACTATATATCAGTTTTCTCTCCAAGTGTCTCCCATTGTGCATGTTGGACGGGGATTTTGGGAGCTGTGGTCCAAAAAAGTAACTTTTCCAACCTCTTCTTGCAACCCAACTGTTCTACAGGTGGATGTGCGGAGATGATTGCATGTGCTTGTCTATGTACAGCCTGCTCCACTGAACTGGGGATGCTGCATTAGAAAAGGAATGGGGTAGGATATTTCTGACTACTCATAGAGCATGCTTCTCACATGCAGGAACACTTAAGGACAAATCAGCTACTCCTTCTACGCTCTTCACATGCAAGATGGCAAGATTAAGGCCACTGTCATAGTAAATCCAAATGGATGATTGGCAACCCTTTGCCAGAGGTAAATGGGTCTTAGCTGGGCAGAGGAAGGGATTCCTTGTCTCATGTCCACCGCCCTGCCAGAGACATTTTGGAGGTGTTTCTCTAGTAACTAAGCCTTATGTATGAATGAGGTGAATGTGTTTTTCCCTTAAATGTTTTTGAATTTTTTTAACATATAATTTACTGAATATCTGGCCATAAAATGAGAAAAGCCCTTATAGTTGTACTGCAGGAACTGATAAACTAGCAATTTAATCAGCAGGATAAAAATTCCATCATTAGTTTCAATTGTTGCAGAAATGATATTTGTGAAGCATTGGAAATTATGGAGATTCTATAATGACTCCAATGGGAATGGTTGGGGAAAATGTGTCAGACTACCAAATTGGGAAAACTGACATTCATAATTTAAAAAAAATATCTGAGGCATTAGAACATGCTGCAACTTGAGATTATATAGAGAAAATGGCTGAAATGTGCAAATGCAAATTATATTGAAAATGGCAAAGGCTTAAGGGCAAAGCATGTCTTTTCCTCCCTTGTTTTCACCCATCAGCTACTGTCAGGCACTTTTTCTTGCTTCTAAAAATGTTTCCAAAAGGATTTGGATGCAATTTTTTTGGCAGCTGTAGGAACTGATTGGTAAACATCCTTGAAATGGGTTTCGAACACCTGCACCTCTGGAGTAGCAGTTAAGCTGTTTTGGAGAATTGTTTGTACCCTTCCACTCTCTTTCCCCTAAGGAGAAGATTAAATTTACAACTGTGTCAAGTATGGTGTGGGCTGTTTTCTTGCTTTTCCCTCCTCTGGCATGCTCTCTACCTTTGGAATCTGTTGTGGGGGCAGGTGTATAAATAGAATTGCTTTCAATTAGTAGCAGTCTTGCCCATAGCATGCTTCTGACTGGGAACTCCTGTGCACCTGTGGTAATAAAATACCAACAAAGATAATGGACTGAATTTTCAGTGATGGACTGTACATTACACAGAACAACACTTAAAATAATTTCCTTATTCCTCAAATTATTTGTATGTGGGCGTTACCTAGTAAGCCACTCGGTGGTCTCAAGAAGCAAACACAGCACCAAAGAGCAATCCAAAGAACTTGCCTTGCAATTCCTCAAATGATACACATGTCCCATGGCCACCCCACACAGTCAGATTATTTGGCATTGGGCACAGAATTCAATATTAAGAAGCTCAATTTCCTGTAAAAGCCAAGTATGTTTCCTACAACTAACAAGGTATCTAGAAAAAAACACAGTGAAATTATACAAGTGATTATCCATTATATATAAACAGAACAGCCATATCTAGGACAACATAACCATAATGAATCCAACATAACATAATGAATCCAAGATAATATGAAGGAGCTTCCCTTTAACACTGCCCATGGGTTTTCTGAAGATACATAGCTCATCCATGGCAGAAAAAGAATACTAGACTGACTTGGATTGTCTTGGTTAGCAGGGGTGAACTTAAGTCTTATGTTGAGAGAAGAGGCATAATAAGAGAGGACTTACAGGATTTTATTACTATCTTGGTAACTAGGGGCTCCCCAGAATGAGAAAAAAACAGAATAAAAGTATATGCAATAAATTTACTTAAGTTACCTAATATATATATATATCACAGAATTCCAGCTTTTATGGTACAGAATTACTCTCAGCACAAAGTACAGGCAGTTATGCTACTAATTTGTATGGTTCCAAAAAAATTAATTATTCTTATTATATTGGATAGAATGTCATGGTCAGTCACTCTCAGAACAGAGAAGCACAGGTCTACTAACTGATTATATGTGGAATAATCGCGCTATAAGAGTATAGTGCGGAAATGGCCCCGATCTCTACAACCAGCATTACATGCTGCAGACATGGTGCATTTATTTAGTTATTTAGTTATTTACAGCCCATCTTTCTTCCAAATAGCTCAAGGAGGAATCCATTCTTCTCTACCTCTGCTGTTATTTTATCTTGTGGGGTAGAAATAGTGACTTCATGGCCAGTGTTCAAGTAGCTTCCTCACTGAGTGGGATTTCAACTTGATCTTCCCAGAGCCATTCCAACAAGAACACCACATTAGTGTTCCAAACACTGTGTCACAGACTGCCAAACAGAATTAATAATTAACAATCTCACTGGGAACTACAGGACCAGAAAGCTGTGTTGGTCACTGACTACTAGCATCCCTGCTCAGTACCTCTGGCGCTCCATACAGAGTAACATATGCAAAAACTAGGTTCTTGCTTTGGGGAGTCTGTAATTTATATGAAGACAGAGAAAGAAAGCAAAATGGAAGAAAAGGCTGAGAGAAACCACCATCTGCAACCGGGTGGAAGAACTTCTTTCTGTTGAGGGCCTTATATACTTGGTGAAAATACCGAGGGAACTGCATGCCAGTGGTGGAGTGGGGCCAAAGTAAGTCTCTCTCACGCCTCTGATATATTTCAATTCCCCTTCCAGAGCAGGTTGCTAGGGAAGGGTAAGATCATTTTTGCCTGAACTGCCTGTGTGTAAAAGGTTTCTCAATACAACTCAGGTCCAGACCATCTGAAAGACTATATCTCCCCACAGGAATCCACCAGAATCTTAAGATGCACTCTTGCTTGTTGTTGTGAGCCTGCAACTTGTTTCTGACCTATGGCAACCTTAAAGCAAACCTACCACGGAGTTTTCTCGGCAGGATTTGTTCAATGGGGGGTTGTCATTGTCTTCCTCAGAGGCTAAGGTCACTCAGAAGGACTCCATAGCCTTACAGGAATTCAAACCCTGGTCTGCTGGAATCCTAGTCTGGTGCTCAGACCACTACATCAGCCAGGGTAGGGCTTTTTCTCTGTCCCATCACCCTCACAAGCTCACTTCGTGAGGACGTGAGAAACAGCCTTCTCAACGGTTGCTCCCACTCTCTGGAATTCTCTTCTGTGAAAAGCTCGGCTGGCTCCCTCCCTGCTATCCTTTCACAGGCAGGCTAAGCCGTTTTCGCTTATGCAGGCTTTTAATACATAATTGCTTGGACAGTGGCTTCTTACTGGGGTGTGTGCTTATTTCTTTTAACTTTTACATGCGTTTGAAGAATTTTATACTATTTGAATGTCATAATTTTAATTGTTTTTAAAATTTTACAAAAAAAATGTGAAATTTAAGAAATTATTAAAAGGATATTATTATAATGTAAGTAATTAAACAATTATGTATATAATATTAACCATCAATTGTAATGTAAGTTGGAGAGAGGATGTACTAAAGATTTTTTTTTTTCTAACTGTACCATTTTGCAGGGGGAAGTCCCCTTTTTTTCTCTTTTATTCTGAAGATTTGAAGAATGAATATATATGTTTAGCTGGAATTGCTGAAATTGCTGGATGGATATAATGTATATACATATATACTGGGGGGGGGATTTCTTTCTTTTTCTTTCATGTGAGATTAAAATAAAATAAAAATATACTGGGGGGAAAAATTTACTGTTGAGTTTTAACTGATTCTTTTTGTAAGCTGCCTTGAGTCCCACTCCAGGAGAAAGGAAGTGTATAAATGACATACATGTATACATACATAAATGTTAGACCAAAAATTATATGTAACTTTAGGGCTAAAGGGTATCCACTCAGGATATTCAAACCTATATCTGCCCATAAAAGCCAAAGTACAAAAACGTGGATGCTGACATTTTGCACCATTTGCTGGACTTTGCTGTCACATATCTTGAAGATCCTCAGAAAACCTTAAAGTTGGGTTGGCCATTTCTGCACTAATATTCCATTTTCAACATCCTGTGGAATCCTGGGGTTTACAGATTAGGAAGGCCCTTCCCTAAACTGCAAACCATAGGATGTTGAAATAGAATATTAGCACGATAACAATCTATTGTGGAAATGGCCTTTGTTAGAGGCAAAGCCAATTGCATCAGTAAAGCCTCTTATTCAAACACCTGGTTTTATGTGCTGTGTAGAGAGACTAGTGATTCAGTTCTCTGCCTCTACAAAAGAGCCACGGAATGGCTTTGGCAAATCACACACAGTATGGGCATCTCAGGAAGATCTCCTATTTGAAAGAGGAATGGCCTACATCAGTGGGGTTGCTGTGAAGGCCAACACATTAAAAATGAGCAGATTCTGAAACGGCATTAAAAATACTAGAACATCTATTTGTTTAGATCGAGAGCCCAATGCCTCTTGAAATTCTTGAGGTATATAAAAAAATAAAGTAAAACAAAGGAAGATTTCCCCTACTCCTTCAAAATATAATTGTCAAATTTAAAGCTCAAAAATGTTTACAAAGTTTAGGAATATCAGTGAGACTGCTGTTACTGCAGGTTAGGCCTCCTTGGAGATAGCATAAAGATATCATTTTGATATCAATAATTTGGCTCTCTTCCACCATCCCTCTCCACATGTTTGTGAGGCCCCTGGACAAGCACAGAACTAGGCTCAGCCATCAAACGCTGCAATATCCCAAGACAATCCAGGCAGGCCAGAAATAGCCAGATCACCGCTTTAGGAGACCTCTCTGCAAACACCCTTATTATGTATGTACGCTGTGTACAAAGGACTCCCTGCCCCGAGCAGGCAACTTGGCAAGCTGGATACTCAACTGCCAAGCACTGAGCATTTGCATACTGTCTACCTCTTTGTCAATTCGGACTTAACTCAATCATGCTAAATTTTGACCTTTCCAAAGCTTTGTCTCGCGCCCGAAACTCATTGTTTTCCCCAAGTACGGAATACCCTGCAGTTACATTTCTCCTTATAAAACCCCCTGATTCCGGGACCATCCTCAGATCGCTCCCGAGTTCCAGACCGCCTTGCTGCCACTTTGCTTGGTGAGCCTCCCCTCAGCTACACGTGCTGGCCACATCGAACCCCAGCATCGCTCTCTATTCTTCCAGGCTTCAGGACAGGTTTCGTATCACCCAATTCAACAATCCCTCTGAAAAATCCCTCTATACCACTCCAACCTTTATTTTCCTTAGTTACTTATGTGATTATGTGTGTTGCATACACTGTGTGTCTGTAGTTAATAAAATCTCAATTATTCTTAAACTCCGGTTTGCTTCTTGGCTTGGCCTGACCCTGTAGACATTGGGTAAAAGATTCTGCTGCGTTGCACTGCCTCTTGCATTGCTAACTTGTGCTCTAGCTAATTTCCCCAAACTTAGTTAATTGAGAGCGCATATAGGTGTCCCTCCCGGGACCCCCAGTAAACAGGGTAACACTGCCATGGATGAGTAGTTCATAAGGTAGCCACAACCAACTCTTTCATCCAGTACTGCTGACTAAACTAAATGATGTAATGGCTTTTTAAGAAGCCATCCTCAGTGGATCTCAACAGTCATAATAGAACACAAAACTAGAGACATTTGTATTATACAAATGCAAAACGAAAGGCAGCTCTTGCAGGAATTGTACTGAGAATAAACACAGAGGCATATCTGCAGCCAAGAGAATATCAGCACAACCTGCTGCTTACAGTTGCTGAAAGTGGAAACAGGCACAGCAGATTGACTTGACTTTTGTTCCTCACTGGGAAGTCTGGATGTCTCAAAGTTTAGGCTGTTCCTTTTTCTCCCTGCATTTTAACCTAGGAAGGATGGTTCAACACACATGTTCAATTGTTATCTTTAGTGGAACATCTATTTAAAAAAATAAATAAAGAATAAGTAGCATTTGGCTTCCTAAACGGTAATCAAAACAAAGGAACAGTTTGCCATGCATAAAAAAAAAATACCTCCAGGATAAAACCAAGGAATACATGCCTAGCATCACTGAATGAATTTCCTTCCTCTTTTTGGAAAAGTTAATGCAATGAAAGCCAAAGGTATAGAAGACAAGAAGTTGTCTTTAGCCGTCTAATTGTACTATGGCTAGGGGGAAAAAAACAGAAGGGAAAAATCTACTCTACAGAATGAATCACTGAAACTTTTAAAAAAATATTGGCTACAGGATCCACAGGAAGAACAAACAGCAACAGAACAGACAGGTTTTAAGTAACACAACACTTCAGACTTGCTCAAGTGATCTATGATTAAGAGAAGCCCGAGGAAGCAGTGCTCCTAGAAATGAGAAAAACTGAAGTCACATATCAGTAGGACTCCAGACCTAGACACTATTGGTGTCCATCCAGCAAAACTACAATATCTGAAAGGTTGCCATGTAGGAGATGGAGCAAACCTGGTTTCTGCAACTCCAGAGACTAGAACATGAGCCAATAGATTAAAATTACAAAAAATATATTCTACTTAAACATTAGGAAGAACCTCTTTACTGTAAGATCTGTTTGAATGTGGAATTGACTACCTCAGGATGGATGGGTGGACTCTCCTTCTTTAAACAGAGGTTGATGGGTGTCTTTCTTAGACTGCCATACTTGTGTACTTCTCCATGGCACGCGGTTGGACTAGATGGCCCTTGCAGCAGTGCTTTGCAGCTCTAAGATCCTAGGATTCTATATTCAGGGCAATCAATGCTAGCCAAATCAAGCTGAGCAAGCCACCCAAAGGTAAGGAGAGTCAAAATAGTTTCTATCTGTGTTGTATTTTTACCAAGGTAGGGCAGTTTACTGTTGTGAACTTCTGGTATTTTGCCAGAAGTTCATGCCTATTCCATGTCACTGAGTAGATTGATTTATTATTCATTTAGATTCTTACCTGCTATAATCCTCAAAGATTTTGGGCAAGTTACGTAATTTTCACTATTATATGAACAATTAAATACAGGGGACTCCTGCTTAGCAAAATATATACACATAACAACAACCCTCAAGCCCCAAATGATTCCTTGCCAATTTCTTTTATTCCCAAGGCATTTTCATTCAATCTTAAAAGGAGAAGCCAAAAAAAGAAAAAGGGAGGGGAAGAACAGGAGGAATTTATTCTTAAGGTTGAGAATGTTGATTATCACTGCCCATTTCCAGGTGCAAAAACATTTCTGTTCATGTAACAAATTCACTTGCTCTGAGTAAAAAGCTACCCAAACACACCTGGAGCTTTTCAAAAACTGACTTAATATTGTATTAAAGTAAACATGTTAAGGACAAGAACATTTGGAGTCATCAAAAAGAGTTCCTGGCCTCCATGTGTTATTCAAAGGGAAGGGCTTTTCTGTGTGTATGTACTGCTACAAATTGAAAAGAGTCCCCAGCTGCTTAACATAAATGACAAACCATTCAGAATCCACACCTGGCTTTTCTCTATCTCTTTCCCCCCCAAACTGAGAAGAAGGCCATAGATCACCATCTCTGAAGAGTCAATGTCACAAATGTGCAGAAATACCTTTGCTAACCAGCAGTAAAACATGGAAGACTACGACATTTCTTCTGCAAACATACCAAGTGGAAAGGATTTCTGGAGTAGCTGTACACAATGTCCCTGTGTAAACACTCACATGTCTCTAAGGAAAAGGAAAATCCCACGTACTATCACCCCATCTAACAGCAAATTCAGATGGTGAGCACTGACAGAAATGGAGCCAAAATGGGGCCACTGGAAAACAGCAAGGGAGGTTATCAGCATGCTTGCAGAAGGCCCAACATTTGCAAAGGGCAAAAAATGCTATTAAAAAACAAAAACACTAACAGGGCCAAGCCCCTTCTTCTTCCCCTCCAACGAAGCCACTGAACATGCTTAATAGAGAATGCTGAGTGTCAACTTGGAAACAAAAACAGAAAACTGAGTAGGGGGGTTGAAAGAGAGGGACAGGAACAGCTTGCTAAAGAGAGCATGATGAGTACCATGTTTGTTTCAAGTCCTGTCTGTAAAAAATGTATTGTAAAATTATTGTAGAATTATTAATTATACACATATACACATACACTTACTTACTTACTTACTTACTTACTTACTTACATACACACAATGGTTTTCAACCTTTGGTCCTCCAGATATTTTGGACTTCAGCTCCCAAAATTCCTGAACTTTGGCCATACTGACTAGGATGTCTGGGAGTTAAAGTCCAAAACTTCTGGAGGACCAAAGGTTGAAAACCATTGTGTATGTATGCACGTATGTGTGTATTCAGTCCTTGCCTAAGAAACCCTATGAAATCCTTTGAGTTGTCATAAGTTGACAGGTGTGTGGGTGGGTGTCAGCTGAATATTAGTGCTGTTGTCTATGGGAACAAGCTACGTTACAGTACTAAAGCAGCCAAGCTGAAGTTTATCCCAGTTGTCACCATGCGGAGACAAACACACGCAATGCATAAAAGTGAGCCAGTAGGATGAGGATCACACATTTACTGCATGCCAGGATGTACTCATAGGAGAGCTGCAGTGATGTATTTAAGTCTTTTACTCCAAGTGTCAAGTCAAGCCTCAAGTCTCTACCTTCAAGTCTCAAGTACTTGCAAGATACTTTCAAGTCAAGTCTCAAGTCTGGGACCCAGTTTCTGAATAAGATTCTTCTTAATTTCCATTACTAGAGCGTCAAAAGATTTAGAAGGAAGGATCTCTCCCTGCCCTCTGGGGTCAAGTCTTGCCTTCTGCTGTTAGGAAAAGTTTCAGAAGGCTCCTCTGATATGCAGCAGGAACAGGCTGCCAAGCAGGTCTCAACCCTGCCTCAAGTCTGTTGCCTAACATGTTTGCTGCTCCCCTCTGAGAAATGGCCCAGGCTCTGGGCTTGAGAAAGGTAATCACATGATCAGTAAGCAAAAAGAGATGGAAGCGTTGTTCAAAGTTGTAAGATTTCTGGATGAGTAGGTTATGTTACTGAACCAAGGACAATCAGTCACTAAAAAAAAAACAAGTCACAAGTCAAGTCAAGTCAAGTCAGTGTGTCATTCATTGCCAAGTCCAAGCCAAGTCCCTTGAGTCTGACGTGAGTCAGAGTCAACCGACTCAAGTCTACATCACTAGAAAGCTGGTATGGAGGCAGTGGTGATCTGCATTTCTTCTTCCACCTTTTTGAAGCCTCAACTGGCTTATTCCAAGCTCACAACCCAGAAAACATTCCAGCAGTGTTACTAAAAATTCATAGTGCTTACGATCAGAATAACAAAGGTCTATTGACCAAACTGTGAATTCCATTAGATTGGATCACATACGCCAATTTATCCTCCAACAACTTTGACATATGTACAGGTCTCTCCAAAGGACCATGTCTGTAAAATTCATGCTATGAAACTAAATATCCCAAAGCTTCTCTCACCATTTTGATTCCTTTTTATCACAGATAAAACGACAGTTTCCACGAGCAAAGTAGCTTGCTGAGACTGAAGTCTATTCATTACCTGCTGAAACTGAAATGAGATTACATGAGTAAGTGCTTAGTTTATTTTCTTTTCTTCTGTGCATCTGGTTTCTAATGATGGTGTCAATTCCCACAATTATGTCATTTATTATTTTTTGTATCTCTTCAAACTGGTTCCAACTTACAGTGACCCTATCCTGAGATTTTCTTGGCAAGATGCACTCCAAGGAAGCTTGCCATTGCTTTCTTCTAGGGCTGAGAAAGCATGACTTGCCTATGACTACATAGTGGGTTTCCTAAGTTGAGCAGGGATTTGAACTCTGATCACCCAGAGTGCTAGTCCAACATTCAAACCACTACGCTATGCTATAGGAACCAACTATACAACTCCATACATTACAGATTCATTGTTTTAGTAGCAGACAGTTATAAGTTGTCTTGTTTGGGAAACCATTCTCAGACTGTGAGTTCTACCAGGGAACTTTTAAAAACTGTGAAAGGGAGTTCCACAGACCACAAAACCACAGGAAGCATAGGGAAGATAACCTACATGACATTTCCACATGTAAAATGAATTACAAAAAACAAAAAATAAATTAACTTTTAGTTCTAGGGCCAAAAAAGCTAAAAACTTGGTTTTAAAACAAACAGTCAAACCCAAAAGACTTAAAAAATGAAATGCCAGATTCCATTGAAGTACAGGCATCTAATAGAGATGGAAAATTCACATAACTCTGGATAATGAAGCAGTGCAACCACATATGCTGACAGTGATGCTCCAGTTCTCAAGGGGATCAAAGCTGAGCAATGTTCAAAGGCTCAGTTGCTAATGCTATATAGACTCAAATGTCATTTATCCTCACTTATGGATCATCAGGAAAAAGCCTTCAAGCCACACACATACACAAGGATGCAAAGTTTCCCTCACATGAAGCTAATCATTTTAAAGATGTCCCATTCTCTACTGTTCACATAATTGCCTGGGGGCTTGGCATTTCCTGTAGTCCAAGCCACTGAAATACATGGAAACATTTAGAATAATAATAAATGTTGGATCCCAGCACTTACTTCTTTTCATTGTATTTCAGTGGTGAATTTATGACGCCAAAACCAAAAGCAATGTTTAGAAAAGACACATCTCTTTCCCCTCCCTTCATGTTTCCTCTTTGGAGGCTACATTCAAATTCTTTGCACATGGCAGATGAAACTCCAAGAACTAATTTTGACCTAATGTAAAGACATATCCATTTCCTTTCTTATTAGAACTGTGTCTTTAAATTAAGCACACATTTGTGCTCAAAACTGCTGAACCCTACATAAGTGCTAAGACTGGGGAATAAATATAGTGTAGCGGCAGCCACACTAAACTGTATTAATACCAAAATCACCACCAGTATCCATCACATTTGTGTTCCACCCTTCTTCTAACAGATGAATGTGCATTTCCATATTTTTATCCTCATAAAAGTCCTGTAAGGCAGCTTAGACTGAGAGCATGTGTATGACCCACATTCATTTAATGAACTTTATAACTAAAGAAGCTAAACTGGAATCTACTAACCCTAGTTCTTTGCTAGTGCTACAAAACAGGTCTATTGTCTGTGGGGAGTCAGAACTGCTCAGGACGATGAGGGAGGAAGACAGGTGTTTTCCTCTATTCTTTCTGGATATCAGTGCAGCAGGAATTGCCAGTTTTTGAATGTGTAAGCTAGAAAACTAGTAAATTTCTGGTGGATAGTAACTTGTGTGCATGATTCTATTGAGGCCTCGCTTTCACTAAGGAATGGAGAAATGGAAAGGGCTATTGATACAATCATTCCTAAGTGCTAGTCCATGGTTGTGGCACCTGTAATTCACTTTGGTTTACAAAAGATCTGTGGGCAATGAAGCAGGCTGAATGACAACTGGATGGCAGGTAGCATAGGTCTCAGAATAAATGCAATCAGAAAATACTCTTTGTTGTATGTTCCATTCAGCAGTGAGGCAGGCCAAATAACCATATTACACCTCTAAGATAGCATCTGCAACCTCCTACCCAGCTGTTACCTTCCCAAGTGATGAGGAGTCTTTGGGATATGGGTCAAAGAGCTCAGGTACACAAGCCACAGCTACCCATTGTGGAAAAATTTGCTAGGCATTTCAAAGAGAAAGTTGCCTCCATTCACTCAAAACTTGACAACACACTTGATATAGAGCCTACAGAGGTGTCCAGTATATCATCTGGCAGTGATGTAGACTCCAGTTGATAGATTCAGTGACTTGACTCAGACTCGACTCGGCCATAAATGATGCACCGACTCGACTTGACTCAAAATTTGTATATTTTTAATGACTGACTCGATGCCCTTGGTTCAGTTAACATAATGCATCATCCAAAAACCTTGTGACTTTGAACAATGCCTCCATCTCTTTTTGCCTACTGGTCACATGACAATCTGTTTCAAGCCCAAAGTGTGGGTACATTTCTCAGAGGGGAACAGCAATGGGCTTGAACCAAGCTTGAGGTCTGCTCAGCAGCTTGTCCCTGCTGCATATCAGAGGAGCCTTCTAAAACGTTTCCTGAGAGCGAAAGGCAAGACTCACCCTCAGAGTACAGGGTGCATTTTTCAGAGGGGAAAAGCAAATGTGTTAGGCAGTGGTAGCTTGAGAGAAAAGGATCTTTCCTTCTAAAGCTTTTGAATCTTCAGTAATGGGGAGTAAGATAGGATTCCACTCCCCATTGCCAAAGCTTCAGATGGCAAAATTGCAAATGTGGAGAGCCGACTCTGTTAAACTGACTTTATTTCACTCTATCCAATAATTTTGGAATTTTGGTTGGGGTATAAAGTTGGCTTCCAGTCTTGAGACTTGACTTGAGACTTGACTTGAAAGTATCTTCAAGGACTTGAGACTTGACTTGAGACTTGAAGATAGGGACTTGAAACTTGACTTGAGACTTTGAGTAAAAGACTTAAATATATCACTGCTATCTGGTCAGTTTTTATGGGTTCAGTTTCAGTTATTGAGGACTGATGGTATGGACAAGAAACATGAAGCAATCTGGCCAACTGTATGTAAGCTTGACACTTACCCTTCCTGGCTGATAAAACCTTGCAGGAGTGGATTGACTGGGTAGGTCAAGGGAGTGGTCAATGCCTCACTATGTCAGGGGAGGAGATGCCTGCTGCCTTGAAGGAGGCAGTGGTGTGTGCCCACCTGAAGAGGATCTTCCTGGACCCAGAGGTACATGGGAACTACAGCAATATCACTAATATTACTTTTGGGGGGCACAGTGCTAGAGTGTGTGGCAGCTGGGCAACTTCAGGTGTTCTTTGAGGAAACAGATTACCTGGACCTATTTCAGGCCAAGGGTATGGAACTGAAACAGCCTTGGCTGCTCTGACTGATAACCTCTTCTGGAGGAAAGAGAGAGGATGTGCTACCCTTTTGATCTCTCAGCAGCTTATGATACCATTGATCATGGATCACTAGACTGGCTTTGTGGAATGGGAGTAAGAGTCCCTGTTTTACCAGTGATTCCATTCCTACCTGCAGGATCGCTTCCAGAGAGTTGCATTGGGGGATTCCTGTTCAGCCCCATGGCAATTAAGTTGTGGGATGCCACAGAGTTCCATCTTATTCCTTGTGGGAAGAAGGAAGAACTGACAAACTTTGGAAATTTAGACACATGTGAACAAAAAATCCAACTGCTAGGCCAGTGCCAGTTTAATATGATAAAATTTTTATACATGCCCCTAAAAGCTTGAGGTTTACAGACAACCAGCCATATGGCAACAGGTTCAGACACGTGGAGGCTGGGATTAGTAACAGAACCTTATCACTTGCACACCAAATGAAAAACATGTTTTTTCTCCAATGTAATACATGAAAAGTGACTTGAAGTTTTGGATCTACCCCATTTGTTCCTGTTGTTACATGCTTTCAAGTCAACTCCATCTTACGGTGACCGTCTCCTAGGGTTTTCTTGGCACGATACATTCAGAGAAATTTTGCCATTGCCATCCTCTAAGGCTGAGAATGTGTGACTTGCTTGAAGTCACCCAGTAGGTTTCCAGTTGAGTGCGGATTCAAACCCTGACCCCCTGGTGGCTTAGTTCAACCCTCAAGCTACTACAGTTTGCTAACTCTCAAAGTCACTGTAGAGGGAAGTATTGATCTAGAAAATGTGGCAATTCACAAAATGTCCACAAAATTGAGATGACTATATCTTCATATTCCTGACAGGCAGTTCTAATTAAAATTGGCCATTGTTATGGGGTTTTTTTAAGGAAAAGGTGTCAAGGCTTATAACACTTTGGAAGTATCATATTCTGATTCAGATACCTTCCCCTAAACCCAGAAATGTGGTTTTAAAGGTAGAGAATGTGATTGGAACAGTGGGAGGAGGAAAGTAAGAGATAAAAATTCAAAACTGATTGCAGGGTCTTATGCTCAAGCCTACTGAGCTTCAGAGATAGGTAGAGACAGATATTATAATACATGCTATAGTAGCTCAGTTGTCCTTTCCCCCAACTACTTATACAAGTATAAACTCTCATCAGAAGCTTTGGAATAATCCTCTCCTGGCCAATACACTGGCACAGAATCAGTCACCAGCTGAATCAGAAAAGGCTGTCCACACATCTTTGCCTTTAAAGCAAGCCTTCCTACGCAAGTCAACTTGGCAAATGCACAGAGATCCATGGTTTCTGTACACTACAACACAAATATCCAGGTGTTCTTCAGGCATGTAGAAAGATGCAAGAATGTTGACATAAGCTGCTGATTCACGAGTCCTGTGACAGGAAGAACCAGCAACGGATCTCCTGTGTTTTTATATATTTAATTTTTTTAACCTACCAGAAGAATGTTCCGATTAACTTCTGTCACACAAAAATGTTCTACACTGAACATTTATCCCACACCAAGGCCCACCTGTTTCCAACATTTACTTTTGTCCTGCTGGTGGTCTATTCCTTAGGCCATTCCTTGAATCCCTATAGCATCACAGCCTTCATTTCTCTTTCAGCCTCTGAGCAGAATCATGTGCATCAATATAGCACTGAAAAGGCAGAATCCAAATCCTGTCCTTTTGCTCCTACAGTAGGTAAGTGTTGACTCACTACAGCTAACTCTCACAGCAGTATCTCCATCCTTGACCAGATCAGGGCTTATAAGCAAATGATCCAATAACCAAGATGACCACTTGACCGAGGGGAAGAAGACACTCTTACATCTCATGAGGGAAAAGGCAAGTTCTTTCCTGATTGCAACAGTTCACCATGAGTTAGAACACACATTTGAATCCCGCAGCTATTCAAGGTAGTAAAATTAAGCGGTGCCAAATATAATACTGCAAGTTATTACTAGTAATCTTTACTAAATCTACTGCATTTTCTTTTTACTTACCACAAGAAATGATACTGTGCAGAAGTACAACTTCAAAACAATTATTTCATTAGCTTGTTCAATATAGGAAGATTTGATAGAACTCCCCACATTGTCTTTATAAAAATATTTGGTTAAATAAGAGTAGGGGAAAATATTGTAAGGAGAATATTATACAGGAGAATACTGTAAAGGATTGCCCCTAATTTACAAGACAGAAAGTAAGACTGTTCCCTTGTGATTTAATGCCAACCAGGGACATGTAATCTAAATATCAATTGCCTTCTTTTGGATCAGACATATGAAATCCACATCAGTCTGCTCTCCCAAACCTAGGTCCTGTGTGAGGTTATCACCACAAATTTAGAAACCAATATAATTTCAAATGAAGTAAGACCACCTTGACATAATGGTTTGGTTCCAACTTGTTCAGCCACAAGTAAATACAATCTCTACTTTTTAGGAGGGATGTTGTCAACCATAAGAACTCACAGTTACTAAACCAGCTTTATACTTCATAAATCTATTAATCAGGCTCAAGAATCATTATATTTTCCAAGGTGTGAACTTTGCTCAAATTATTGTCATATAACTGAAAAATAGCAAAACCTAAATGAATTATATTGTCTCAAGACCTCTAAGATAAAATCACCCACCATAGCCCTATATATAGAATTTACAATACTGGAGAAATATCCTAGTTCTTAAGCTCTTGCAAATCGATTTGTTTTTATTTGTATCTATGCTGTACCCTACCTCAAGCCATGGGGAGAGGCAGGTAACAAACTATTATCATCATCATCATCATCATCGTGCACCAAGCTCCCTGGAAACACCCACAACTGAACAAGTTGGATACATAACACATTTTGTTTTACATCAACAATTTCTGCTATGGAGAAGGTTGAGAGGCAAGTTCAAGATGCTGACCCAGGATAAAGAGATACTGAAGCCAGCATTGGCAGCCAAAGCTGATGATCTGCTAAATGAACATAAATTTCTTTTAAAAAGCTATTTCAACATCAAAAATGTTTCATAAATTCTTAGTTCAAATTTAAGATGAATGCTTTAGCAGCCACAGTTTCATTAATTTCCCCCTCTGATCTTCTAAAATGCCTGTGAAAGGTCAGCTACCAATTATATAGAAATTCAGGCCAAAAGAAATGAAAATGTTTGGCTCCAGTATAGGCTTCACTTAAAATATGACAATTAATGTTTCAGGAAAGTATTTCAGAAAGAAAGAACAGGAGGAGGAGGAGGAAAAGACCACAACACACACTTTGTGAAGGAGGGAGACAGACTAAGCTCCCAGCATAGATCTGTGGAACACAGATTAGCTGGAGAGACTATCAACTGAGAGAACAGCAATAAATGTCAAAAATTAATCACTTTGTATACTTAATCAGCATTGTGACCACTTTATGTATCACGAGGTGATGAACGTTATAAAGGTACAAAATACCGATAGAAAAATTAAGTAAACAAAAACAAACTGGTACTTCTTGGTCACATAAACAGTCAAACACACCCTTCCCTATGAGTCAATATTTATTCAATTAATTTAATTCTTTATTCATTTAATTACTTAAAACATTTATCACCTCTCTCCACACCAGAGCCCCAAGGCAATGTAAAATGGATAAAACCAATTAAAACATTAAGTACATGAATTTTTTTAAAAAAAAACTATTAGAAACTCATTTGAAATAGATTCCAAGCATTCCAAGAAAATATTGTAAAACCAGGAAGTTAAAACAAACAGGGCAACTTCAAGGACTGAAGGCCACGAGAAGTAGAAGTCTTAGGCCATTTCCGCATGAGACTGTTATAGCGCTATTATTCCACTTTCAACATCCTATGGAATCCTGAAGTGTCTGAAACACAAACCCTGCAATTTTTCTAAATTTCACTTAGAGATATCATCATTCTTGTACTCAAAATGAGTAGCTTAACAACCATGGAAGAGATCAACTTTGGGCTCCTCCATGAATCACTGATCTTATTGGAAAGAAGCAACCCCAGGACAACAATCAGCGTACAATGTAGCACACAGCTTCCTCTAATGATGGATCATTTTGCCATATTTACATTGGGGATGGTGGGAAAAACCAACTGCCTCCAGTGGAGAAAAGTGGCAAAATTTTCCATCTCCAACAGTGGCTGACTGGAAGGAGATAAGACCCGTAGAGACATACAGAGACAAGAGCGGGCCATCTCCCTCATGGGTTCATGGAAGTCTTTAGTTATCAGTGAACTTGGACAAATGGAAGTAAACAGCTATTTTCCAGTAAAGAGTTTAAATTACTCATGTAACCATCTGAAACTAGCATTTATGGACATCACTTTATTTAAAGTCTTGTGCAGGGCTAAGAATCGGATGCCAGTTTCTAAATGTCCAACATCTTTCCATGCATTAATTGGAGGTGGTCCCCAAGTTTGTTTTAAGGATATCCCAAATCATATTTTCTTATTTTTTAAAATAATGTAATATTGTTCATTACCTCTCTCCCACTCACACACTTGCACACACTACTTACTTTTGCTGATGTCTTTCTGAGAGCCTTGAAGCCTCAGCAGCTGCTTTCCTTGCTTCAAAGTCTTCCCTTTTCAGCACCTCTCCACTTCCCCGAAAGCCTAGCTCCACCAGTTGGCGGGCCATTTCTTCATTCTGAAGAAGCAAATGGCAGATCAGGTGGATCAGAAGAAATAAGAATAAACGGACTCTTACTCTGAAATGGGTTGGGGAAATTGTTGTGGCCCTTGTGTAACTTGTGAATCACCAACTAGGAAATAGTGTTACTTTAGGGTCGGAATGATCAAGCACATGTTTCTACAATGTGCACTGTTCCTTCCCTATTATGAAACTTCTTAGGTGCTCAAGAGCATCATTCACTCAAAAATGAAATAATATTTCCACCTAGTGGCAAAGGTGAAAAACAACAATCAATTTAAAGCAAACATTTGTCCTTTGGTGTATCCTAAAGGCAGAAGATACCATCTGATCTTGAAAGCTAAGCAGTGTCAGCCCTGCTTAGTACTCGGATGGGAGACTGACAACGAACACCAGGTGCTGTAGGCTACATTTCAGAGGAAAGAACTGGCAAAAACACCTCTGAGTACTCCTTGCTGTACAAACCTCTTATGAATTTATGGGTGCAATAATTCAACAAGTGAGCCAAAGGCACACATACACATACATTCAGAACAAATACCAAGGTGCACCTACACACACATGTTCAGAACACAGTCTTTCAGACTCAACACAGCAACTGCCAATGGAAATGACAGGAAACTATGCTCATCCCCTTTTCTGAAGGATAACAGCAGTGCCCTACTGAAAACAGAGAAAAGACCACAAAAAATTCATATGCCATACAGCAGATAGCATAGAAGGTAAAGGCTGTGGTATGGCCACCATCAGTGGTAAATACATTGCACCAAAGCACCAGAACATTCAAATACAACAATTTAAGATAATACGTCATCATTCAAAGATTTGCACGTAGCAGATATGCTTCTGGGTAAATTTTGGGAAGAGGTATGAAAAGAAGGCATGGCAGTGAATCAAGACATGGAGCATAACCCTGTTCACATCTCCACGGGAAGACTTCTTCAAGTCCAGAAATCACAGCTGCCAACATTATTTTCTCCAATGTTATGCCTTAAGAAATTGTAGTTTGGAATTATTTATTTATTTATTCGGTTTATACCTTTCCCTTCCTCATAAAAGCTCAGGAGCTAGAATTTTATAATAAAGATATAGCTTTAATAAGTCATGTAAAACAGAGGCTTCCCCTACTTATCTGACAGATTAGGAACTACAGCACTGTCAGAAAAAGGGATTGGTTGAAAAGTGGAAACCATGAACTGAACTGTAGGAAGCATGAAGGACTTACGAAGGTTCACTTGACACAGACCACGTGCATACTGCTTGCAAATGGCTTGGCACCATTTTTCCCCCTCCCAGCTTTTTTTGCACACAGCACACATGCGCTTGCACATCAAGTGAGCCTCTGTTGGCAAAAAGAACTGAAGAAAGAGGGGAACCCCCATCAAATTAATGGAACTTCACTTTGGAAGTGTCAGAAAAGCGAATTATCATATAACAGGGTGTCAAAAGCTGGAGGCTTCTTGTCCTTAAAATCCCAAATAGAAAAATCAGAAAATTATGCCTTTAAAACTGGTAATATAAATAATAATAACTTGCAAATTTAGTAAAAATATCATTAAAATATTACAAACAGTAGCAAAGACAAATAAATCTGCTGGCACCTGAAAAATGAAAGTATGAGGATAGCCAGATTTTTGTGGATAATAAGCACAGGTTGACCGCCATGTTTTTTACCCAACACAAAGATGGCAGTTTCAACTGTGGCTGCTAAAAGGAGCAGAGTGAGCTCCTTCCAAACCACACCAGCATTTGTCTGACCGTGCCATGCTGTGGTGCCAGGCCTGGAAAAAGAATGGTAAACATATGATAGACCACAGTTACCACTTGCATTTTGCTTTTTAGATGACAAATTGTGAAGGAGGGCTACAATGCAGCCCAAGAACACCCAGTGTTTTCAAGGCTGGAAGCTAGACAAACTTTAAAAAGGAGAGAATCCTAATCAGCAAGAGCTTGTTAATTACATTAGTAAGGGAGGGAAAGAAGGATGAAAGTTGGAACATGCACTTTTGCATACAGGGACTGGAGAAATCTCATCTGAAATGCAGATGCCTGCCTTGCTTTCCATATCATTTAGATGCCTTACATACTTATCAAAGCTCAGCCAAAAACCTGCAAATTGGCTTTGATTGAAGGAGCAATTTGGGATATGATGGCCCCCTGCTGGAAAGAAGGCTCAAAGTGATAGAGTTGATTTTGAGGTATTTATAAATCCTAGCATAGTGAAGTTCTTTTAAGGTTTGGAGCATTTCTAAATGTTAGTGTACACATAATACAGCACACAACCACTTATGTGATTAGTGAGAATATGGCAAAATGTAGACTACAGCAAGATTTAATCATTGGTGAGCCAGCTCCTACCAGCCAACCAATTCAAGGCAGGAGCTTCACTTGTCTTAGATCACGAATCTTAACAAACATGTTGACCAGAGCTGTGCCTTCTGGAAAGAAAGTGGAAAGTCAAGTACCCATCTGCGGTGACAAGGGAGCCACAGAGAGCTAGCTTCCCATCTCCATACCTCCTGCCCATGTCTCATAACCTTGGATTATCTCTTGTCCAAAGAGCTGGAGAAGAAAGGGAATTGATGGCAGCACTGTCTAGGAATGGGAAGTAACATACCCAGCAAGCAGCCTTTCACAAAGGGTCATGGCAGATATCCACTCCATCTGCATATCCAACCAGGAGAGATAAGAGAGCCAGAGTGATGTAGTGGTCTGAGTGTTTGACTAGGATTCCAGGAGATCAGGATTTGAATTCTTGTCCAGCAGTGGAAACCTATTGGGTGACCTTGGGTAAGTGTCTCAGAAGAAGGCAATGGTAAACTATCTTCAAACAGATCTTGCCACGAAAACTCCATGACATGTTTGCCTTTTGAACGCCACAAGTTGTAAATGACATGAAGACACAGAACAACAAAGTTATAAGATAGGAAGACTAATCCAGAAAATAAGTTTGTGGTAATCATCACAACACCAATGTCATATGTATTCTGGGCCACATTTGGACAGAGATACAACCAGTAATAAGTCACTGGTTTCACTTCAGTTACAAAAAAAAAAAAAAGCAAAGCAAAGCACACTAGATCAAAAGGTTTAGTATTTGCTTTCCACCTTTGTTACCCTTCATGTTCTCTCATTGTTAATCTGGAAAGTAGAACTCAACATCCCTCTTTACATAAATCCATGCAGAAAGACCGTTTTTACAGCAAGTTCTTAATTCACTGCTCCACTGAAGCAGCTAATTATATTTAATATATCTAATTCTAAACCTAACCCATCTATACCTTCCCACCTGATTTTGGCTGTCAATCACCCTGTCAGTCTTATGACTCATCTCCTCCCCATTCTAGTCTCTAGCCTGCTCTGACTTCCCTTTACATTCTCAGTCATCTCCCTAAATATCTCTTGGAAAATCTTGTACCACATGCTCGCCCTTGAATTCTCATTGTCGAAGGATGAAAGTCTTGACACAGCATAGTAGAGGGGAAAAAGAAGCCATGGAAAAGGAAATGGGGAAACAGAAAGTGATTAATGAAGGACAATGACTAGAATACAATGAATTGTCTAACGAGAGACAATAAAAGATAAAAGTATATGGGGACCTTTACTTATGGCCTTTTCCTTGGTCCTTTGCTGCTGCTAACCAGAACCAGCTATTTCATCATTCTCATACAAAGCAAGGGAACAGAATTATCCATTAGTACTAGTATATACTAGTACTATATTTGATCTGAACAAGATGACTATTTTATTTTGCTTTCATTGTGGCAGGAGTATGTGCTAGAGAAGGTAAGCATGCAGCTTCCAATGAAGAAGCAAGAAAACAATTGAAAGGTTGTCCAGCCATCCAAAATGGCACTGTGAGGTAGGAGACAATATTGTGCTAATGCCCAGTGCTCATGACCCAGGCTTCCTCCAGATAAGAGTTTATTTTAGAATCAAGCTAGCTAGTTCACTGATGTTTTACAGCACATCGATATATATCAGTATGCATTTCCAATGCTCCCATATTTTCCCCGTGGAACTAATACCAAGGAAGTTAAATTTTAACAAGATAATGAAAACAGTATTTGCACTGACAGTGTGGTTCAAACTAAAGAGAAGGATAGCATTTGAAACACATGCATATAGAAATCTTTACCATGCTCAATTAAAATGATTTTAACTACCACATGGCTCCTCTTTCTAGAATTCTTAAGAACTTTAATAATGTAGAGGGTCTAACAACAGAATCTCTCACCTCTTCAGAAAGCCATAATTATCTGATGTGTTTGGACATGGGATGATGATGATGGCGAAGAAGCACTTTATTTATACTCTGACTTTCCTTCAAAACTGGGACTTGAGACAGCTGACACAACAGCCCCATGGCCAGGGTAGAATACATGCCACTGGAGAATGAGTGAGCTTTCCTTACATACAAAACTCAGACTTGAAGCTTCCAGAATCAATAAAGTGAGGAATAAAGGCAGCACTGCAGTTCACCTGAGTACCACACAGTGCTGAAGGAAGGGACAATGCTTGGCTGCTTTTTGACTTACAGCATCCAGAAGGGTTCCCAGTGCCCCTGTGGGAAGCAGGCACAGAAGTATCTGATAGCGCTTATCTAGCATACTCTGACTCCTATTCCACTATGGAAGGACCTGCCAAGAGTAACTACAGGCTAAAGTTAACTTCCTCTGCCACCCACTGCTTTGAGTGAATGCATGGCCATTTCCACACCCCTCCCTAAACGGCAAACCCCAGGATTCCCTAGGATGTTGAAAGTGGAATAATTGCACTGTAACAGACTAGTGCAGAAATGGCCTATGATTGCATAGTTTGAGGAATCTCTCTCTCTCTCTCTCCCTCTCTCTCTCCCTCTCTCTGGACTACAGCTCCCAGAATCCTCTGGACAACGTAGCCAGTAAAATGAAATGAACCACAAGCATGGGTTTCCAGTAAATGGAAGAAATGCAATGCTGGCTGTTAAGTGGGGGGAACAGAAGTGAGGGAACTCTAATGCTGGCTGCGGATTCTAAAAGTTGCCACTCCACAAAAGTAACTTTGGATTAATTTATGAACTTTGGCTCCCTCATCTGTGCCTCTCAGGATCTGTCTAAATAGCACAGAAAAAATACCCCCCCTTTTTTTACCTCAGAAACATCTGTCCTGAAAAGGGAATTTCAGCAGGTGTTGAGGCCCCTCCCTAAACTGCAAACCCCAGGATTCCATAGGATGTTGAAAGTGGAATAATAGTGCTATAACAGTCTAGTGCAGAAATGGCCTATGTCCAAGCTTGTTTCCAGGGGTCGGAACACACCAGTTTCTCTTACGAGTCCACTTCCCGGGCCACAGGTGTTCAATCTTTCCATGGCCAGGAAAAGATTTCATATCAACCTCCTCTCACTCAATATGCATTATTGGACCTACTTCTTTTATATGTGTATGGTAGCATTCCTTGAGACCAGTGGGTGACCTTGGATGTGTCACATACTCTCAGCCTCCCAGAAAACCCCAAGATAAGTTTGCCTTGGAGTTGCCATAAGTCAGAAATGACCTGAAGGCACTCAATAGCAACAACAGTCTTCCTTACTCAGAAGCAAGCCAGACATTCAAGGGACAAATGTCAGCAACATTTAACATGGCAAAAGCAGACAGAGCAGTCTATACCATCCTATTTCATTTCTGTTTGTGTGGCCTATCCCATTTCCCTTCAAAATCAATTCCATGCTTTATCTGTAGCTCCCTTGTAGCTTGCAATGAATTCACAGCAGCCCAGCCATGTCCACTGTCATCCTTAGTTGCTACTTTTTCAGCAGCCAGTCTTATTTCCAATGGACCCTCCTGCCATTGTTTCACTTCCTAAAATCCACTTGGGGATTGTAAAGAAAACAACCACTGTCTGCAAACCTGGCTCAGATGAGAACTTGGAATCTGTCCCGTTTGAGTTCAGAGAAAGATCTCAGAAGGGTTCCCTCTTCAAAACAACCCCTCTCTTTCCTCCCTCTGTGCAACACTGCAGCCAGGAAGTGCATCTGCAGGGACTGTTTCACACAACACAATTGAAGCACTATGATTCCCCTTTAACTGTCATGGCAACATCCTATTGAATCCTGGGATTTGCAGTTTAGAGGGAAGTATTTAGAATTCTCACTCAGGAAGCTCTAGTGCTTCCTCAAACTTCAAACTTAGGATTCCACGGGATGTTGCCATGGTAGTTATAATGGATTACTGTACAGCCCTGTAAGTGTGTAATGTTAAAGGGCCCTTGGCTATAATTCTACTGCCTCTGGCTTGAGGTTCCTGCAGAACAGCCTGACCAAATCCCATGCTTGCACACCCTAGCTGAAAGTTAAGTTAAGAAACAATGCAGTATGACAACATGGAGGCATATGCAAACATATCCTTCCACTACTTATAAAACCAATGAAACACAGACACACCCATCCCACCAGTCTCATGTGGCCTCTGGTGGTCTTGTGTTCAGACTTATGGAATCATAGAATCATAGAGCTGGAAGATACCACAGGGGCCATCCAGTCCAACCCCCTACTATGCAGGAACACACATCAAAGCATTCCCAACAGATGGCCATCCAGCCTCTGCTTAAAAACCTCCAAAGAAGGAGACTCCACCACACTCTAGGGCAGCATATTCCACTGCCAGACAGCTCTGACAATCAGGAAGTTCTTCTTGAGGTTCAAGTGGAATCTCCTTTCCTGCAGCTTGAATCCATTGCTCTTTGTCCTAGTCTCTGGAGCAGCAGAAAACAAGCCTGCTCCCTCCTCAACATGATATCCTTTCAAATATTTAAACATGGCTATCATGTCCCCTCTTAACCTTCTCTTCTGCAGACTAAACACACCCAGCTCCCTAAGATGCACCTCATAGGGCATGGTTTCCAGACGTTTCGCCATTTTGGTTGCCCTCCTCTGGACACACTCCAACTTGTCAATATCCTATTTGAAATGAGATGCCCAGAACTGGACAGAGTATTCCAAATGAGGTCTAACCAAAGCAGAAGAGACCCAAGGTGGCTCATATGAGGAGATAGAGTTTGCCAAACAGCTCGGACCTGAGTGATATAGGGCTTTATAGGTCATAACCAGCATAAACTGGCAGCCAGTGGAGCTGTTGTAACAGGGGAGTAGTAAGATCCATATAACCTGCCCCAATTAACACTCTGGCTTCAAGTCTTTGAACTAGAGGAAGTTTCTGAACACTCTTGAAAGGCAGTCTCATGCACAGTTCATTGTTGTTGTGAGCCTTCAAGCCATTTCCAACTTACGACAACCCTAAGGTGAACCTCTCACAGGATTTTCTGGGGCTGAGAGTGTGTGATTTGCCCCAGGTCACTCCGTGGGTTTTCATGGCAAAGTGGGGAATCCTGGCCTCCAAGGTTGTTGTCCAATGTTCAAACTGCACCACACTACATCATGCACCACGCACATAGGCTGGTGGCACACCTTTGGTGACTATCCATTAAAGTTCTCATAAGTTCATAGAATCATAGAATCATAGAAATGTAGAGTTGGAAGAGACCACAGGGGCCATCCAGTCCAACCCCCTGCACTGTGATGCATGATGATTTGGGGGCAGTTTCTGTTACATTTTTTACAACCTTCTACACAGTACAGTACCCGTTTCTTGCATCCCCATGTTTCATTTTGAGGCATGCTGTGCATACCTGCACAACAATGTGAGCAACAACCATGAAACACAATACCGTAGTGCTACATAGATGGTATATGACACCTGAAAGGTTGCAAAAAATAGCTAAAAATGGAAATGAAAGATGTTGGAAATGTGATGAAAAAGTGGGATCGTTTTTTCAGTATGTGGTGGACCTGTAAGATAGCAAGGAAATTTTGGAAGGAAATACACGATGAAATTCAAAGAATTTACGGTTTAAATTTTGAAATGAAGCCAGAGTTTTATTTGTTAAAAATGCTAGGGCAACAGAGAGAGATAAGATGTCACCAGAAGACATTGGCCATTTCCGCACTAGCCTGTTATAGCGCGATGATTCCACTTTCAACATCCTCTGGAATCCTGGGGTTTGCAGTTTCGGGAGGGGCCATTTTCACACTAGCCTGTTATAGCACAATGATTCCACTTTCAACATCCTCTGGAATCCTGGGGTTTGCAGTTTCGGGAGGGGCCATTTCCGCACTAGCCTGTTATAGCACAATGATTCCACTTTCAACATCCTCTGGAATCCTGGGGTTTTCAGTTTCGGGAGGGGCCCCTCCCGAAACTGCAAACCCCAGGATTCCAGAGGATGTTGAAAGTGGAATCATTGTGCTATAACAGGCTAGTGCGGAAACGGCCATTGTTAATATTTGATAACTGCTGCAAGATTGACATATGCACAATATTGGAAAGAAAGGAACCACGTTGATATAAAAGAATGGAAATTCAAAGCTCTGGATATGATAGAAATAGAAAAGTTAACATTTTCACTGAAAAATAAGTCTATCCAGAACTTTGAAAGGGAATGGAGAGAAGTCTTAAACTGGATGAAGATACAGTAATAAGAAAAGGAAAAGAATAAAGCAAGATTGTACGTAATATAAGGCAACAATATAATAAGGCAATGTAACAAACCAGCAATGTAATAAAGTGAGATGCAACAATGTAAGATTACCTTTTGAACAGAAACTTATGTATGAATGGAATGTAAATAAGCAGACTCAACTGGAAAAAAAAGAAAAAAGCTGGGAAGTGGAGAAAGGTTGTTTTTTTTTTAATTTTCATTTTAAAACTTAATAAAAATTTTTTTAAAAAAGAAACACAATACCATAGTACCTACTGCTCACACAACCATCAATATGAATGTTTCCATCTAATCTCACTGTCTATTATTATTATTATTATTATTATTATTATTATTATTATTATTAATTTTATTGTATCCCGCCTCTCCACATGGATCGAGGCGGCGAACAACATGAAATACATTATACATTACAAAGAGCACGTATTTCTATACCACTTATCAGCTAAGTGCTCTCTAAGCGGTTTACAATGTGTTTTTAGCTAATTAAATTATTTATTTATTTATTTGTATCCCGCCTCTCCATATGGATCGAGGCGGCGAACAACTTACAAATAGCATGTATTTTGAAACATTTCTATACATGCCCCCAACAAGCTGGGTACTCATTTTACCGACCTGCGAAAGGATGGAAGGCTGAGTCAACCTTGGAGCCGGGTAGGATCGAACTTACAACCTTGTGGCTTGCAGTACTGGCATTTAACCACTACGCCACCAGGGCTCCCTAATTAATTAATTTAATTAATTAATTTAGCTAATTTTAGTCTACAGTATCATACCCATCCAGGTGAGTTTGTTTTTGTTTTTTGGTTAACCTTTTAGACATCACAGGACTACCCTTGCCTTATTCTACATCAGAGTATGGGGGAAAAAATTAAAAATAAAGGTGGGGAGAAGTGTAAATAAATAAATAAAAAAACCACAAATATGTGAAGTCAGTTGTCTGAGCCCTAACTAGAGGAAGTCGTTATTAAATTTTTGTATTTTTGGTTCTGTTTTGCTTTGTCTGTTTCTGTTTTTACTTTTTTTTTAAAAAAAAGGTTTGAATATACTTTTGTACAAATATACGCAAAGTTTGAAAGATGAATTCTGAAAGGAATGTAAAATGTGGCAGATAAGTTAATGGAATAAGGTAGGCAATGTAATATGATGTTTAGAAGAGATGATGTTTAGCCTTTACGTTGTATTAATAACTGAATATAATTTAATATCAATTAAAAAAAATGTAAAAAAAAAGAAATCACAGGACTATTCCATTGTTTTGGTTCAAAAGACTAAGGGCCATTTCCGCACTAGCCTGTTATAGCGCGATGATTCCACTTTCAACCTCCTCTGGAATCCTGGGGTTTCCAGTTTCGGGAGGGGCCGAAACTGCAAACCCCAGGATGCCAGAGGAGGTTGAAAGTGGAATCATCGCGCTATAACAACAGGCGAGTGTGGAAATGGCCCCTCCCGAAACTGCAAACCCCAGGATGCCAGAGGAGGTTGAAAGTGGAATCATCGCGCTACAACAGGTTAGTGTGGAAATGGCCACTGCTGTGAGCTCTCTTACGGATAGTCCTTCGCGGGAGCCGCGACGAAAGGGCCGCCTCGATGCCGCAGCGACCGGGAGGGAACCCGCGAGAGCACTCTGCACATGCTCAGGGGCCCTCTTTCCTCGGAGGCCCGCGCGCCAAAGCTCCGCCCACCTCCAGGTAAGACAGGTCCTGCGTGGTGATCTGCGAACCTAGATAATCTTCGTAGGTGTTAAACTGGGTCACGATGTGATCCAAAGCGGCCGAGACGTCGTCGCTCTCCACGCCCGCCATGGCCAGCGCTGCCCCGGGCCGCGGCGGCGTCCCTAGCAACCGTCCCCGCTCGCCTCCCGAATCCCGCCCACTCTGTTCCAAGCGACCAATCGCGCTGCAGCCTCTGAGTTAGCCCCACCCACCGCCAAAGCGTCGAAAGGGGTTGGCTCGCTTTGGCTCTGAGCGAACTCCGTAGGCCACGCCCCACCACTCCTTATACGGGGAGTAGAGAGCGTAGGGATGGATTAGTCCACCGGCTTCTCGGTGCTGGATTGCTTTGCCTTGGCTGCTTCTCATCAGCCTTTAGTGCTTTTGCTCTGTTGGGTTCGGAAGTGCTGGGGGGAGAAAAACTTCCCTTCGTGATAGTTCTCTTGCGAAATCCCTTTCTTAGCAAGAGTTAGGCCTAAGTGGGTGCTGCAGAGACCTTCTGCCGGTTTATTTCATTTCCGCACTGCACTCTTATAGCGCGATTATTCCACTTTCAACGCCCTAGGGAATCCTGGGGTTTGCAGCTTCGGGAGTGAACTCTAAGGCCATTCCCACACTATGGCCATTTCCACACTACAGGGTTAAACTGCTGCTATTCCACTTTCAACGCCCTGTGGAATTCTGGGGTTTGTAGTTGACTGAGACCAAAGAGCTCTTTGGCTGAGAATTGGAAGTGCTCTTCCCTAAACTACAAACCCCAGAATTCCATAGGAGGTTGATAGTGGAATAGCAGCACTTTAAAACTGTAGTGCGGAAATGGCATATAATTATTAAACTGCCGCTATTCCACTTTAAATGCCCTGTGGAATTCTGGGGTTTGTAGTTGACTGAGACCAAAGAGCTCTTTGGCTGAGCATTGGAAGTGCCCTTCCCTAAACTACAAACCCCAGAATGCCATACGAGGTTGATAGTGGAAGAGCAGCACTTTGTAGTGCGGAAATGGCCTCTCTCTAATGGAATAATTGCGCAATAAGAGTGTTCTGCGGAAAGCGGGAATGTCCTACGCTTAAGCGGAAGAAAATAGCACTGGAGTGAATGCCTACCTAGAGACAGGACAGTTAAAAGATGAGTTGGAGGAGACCCCAGGGGCCATCCAGTCCAACCCCCTGTCATGCAGGAACACACATAAAAGCACTCCTGACAGATGGCCATCCAGCCTCTGCTTAAAAACCTCCAAGGAAGGAGACTCCACTACACTCTGAGGCAGCAGATTCCACTGCTGGACAGCTCTGACTGTCAGGAAGTTCTTCCTGAGGTTCAAGTGGAATCTCCTTTCCTGCAGCTTGAATCCATTGCTCCTTGTCCAGGAACTGAATGGGAGTATAAAAGAACCAATCTCTGGCCCTCAAAAACTACCAGTCCAATAAATAAATCTGTAGAGAGCCGTGGGTTGATTGTTTTGTAGCCTAAAATTAAATACAGTGAGAAAAAGAAATATTTGGTGGCCTGGATAAGGATGTCAATAATAATAATAATAATAATAATAATAATAATAATAATAATAATAATAATAATATTTATATCCTGCCTCTCCCAATGGATCGAGGCGGCATTACAACAGTATATAAATACATTAAAAACACTAAAATGTAACCCATCCTCCCCACCCACCAACCCTTCTAACCCCCTAAAACACATTAACTATTAAAAACAAATTAAAAACAAAATTAAAGACAAGAGGACAATTGATGAGAGGTGGTGGAACACTAGTCTGGGAAGGCCTGTCGGAAGAGAACAGTCTTAAGATTTGTTGTCTGTATATGATTTGAATGAGTAGATTTGTTAATGTTACAGTAGACGTGTCCCTTCAAAATGTTTGCGATTGACTGTGATCCTGTCACGTGGTTTTCTCGGCAAGATTTAATCAGGTGGGGTTGCCTTTGCCTTTCTCAGAGGCTGAGAGAGTGTGATTTGCCCAAGCAGTGGATTTCCATGGCTGAGTGGGGGATTTGAACGCTGGTCTCCTGAGTCATAGGCCATTTCCGCACTAGCCTGTTACAGCGCGATGATTCCACTTGCAACATCCTATGGAATCCTGGGGTTTGCAGTTTAGGGAGGGGCCGGACGGCCCCTCCCGAAACTGCAAACCCCAGGATTCCATAGGATGTTGCAAGTGGAATCATAGCCCTGTAACAGGCTAGTGCGGAAATGGCCATTGTCCAGCTCTCAAACCTACTACACCTCACTGGCTCTCTGTAGTTCTTATGTGGAGCTAAATGGAGCGTGAGACAGTATTTCTATCTCACCTTCCTTCCATGTCATGAAAATGGCATACAACAGTTTATCTTTACAACATCCCTGTAGGGTAGATCAGACAGAGTGTGTATACGTGTGTGACTGGCCCACTGACTCCCAGTGAGTTTCATGGATGCGTGGGCACTTGAACTGGATCTCCCAACTCCAGCACCACTACATTGCTTCTCATGATGCATTACCAGAGAAGTTATGAGTTGACCCTTCAGCCAAACAATCTGGTAAGAGATGTCCTGTGTATTCTTAATAAAGGTTATTATAAGAAAGTAACTTCTTGAAGTAAATAGAAAGTGTTGCACAAAAGTAAGGTAGGGATGGACTAAAGCTAGAATGTGGTCCATTGGTGGACTACCAATTAATTTCTTGTGAACATCATTGTGATGGTGAGCTATTGAGATTTTTTTTTAAAATACTGATGGATTTGATAAATAGTAGTGTGATTCAACAATGCACTTTTGATTATTTATTATTTTAACTTTTGCATTAAGAGAAAAGCATTTACATTGTCTGAATTGTGGGATATTTTCTGAACCTAATGAAAATGCCCCAAGTATGTTCGATCCAAACACTCAGAGCTAGTAAACACAAAGTAAACACTCAGGTCCAGTAAACACAAAGTGGCATAAAAATAAAACAGTACCGGATAAAAGAAAATGTATGCGTTCATTGTAGAGTATTTTCTAACTCTAATGAATTCCAACACACTCCTGGAAGAAATAATCAACTTTCCTGAAATAGAGCAAATCACTTGAAACCCTGAAGCCATCACTTCTGCTTTGTTTTATGGTGATTTGTAGAAATGTGGCATATGGCACTTTTTTCCCCCAGCCATTGTTTGCTCTAAAACAAGACTGTACATGGCAAAGGGCTGAAATTTGGGGACATTGTTTGTACATTTTCATGTGATAGTGTTGCAAAATGCCTAAAGAGCAAATCTACTGTTTGTGGATTTGGAAACGAATGTGACTCTGGAGGACTTCAGTTGCTTTTATTTGCTGTCAAGTCAATTCTGACTCATGGTGACCCAGTAAATGAAAGACTTCTAAGGTTCCCAGTCATCGGCTGCCTTGCTCAGGTATTGCAAACCCAGGGCTGTGACTTTCTTGATTGAATCAGTGAGTTACATCGTCTCATGATATGTCCAAAGTTTGACAGCTTCGTTTTAGTCATCTTGGCTTCTAGTGAGACCTCAGGCTTGATGTGATCTACAACCCATTCAATTATCTTTTTAGAAGTCTATGGCATCCTTAGAGCTTATTTCCAGCACATCCTCATTTCAAATGAGCTGAGTTGTCAGCTTGCTTCACTATCCACTACACGCTCACAATCAGGTAACACCATAAGCTATACTAGTCTTAACAGTTAAGAGGTCCAGTTCATAAGATCATTATAAAGGTACACTGCATTCCACAGTGATTTGAATCAAAAAAACAAAACAAAACTGTAGAACATATGATTTAAGTAAGCTCACCTCCACTGTAGTGATACTCCCCAAAATCTGCTACTTCCATCAGAAAAGTTGCCTCACTCTGTCTAATGGTAGGGCCAGCTTTGTTAACCAGACAAAAACCTCTTTGGGGAGGATCCAGCATCAGCAACTTCATTTTAAAGTCTCAGGGAGCTCTGCTGAGTGACAGCATTTGCCATTTGCTTTCCCAAGAGATACCCAAGAGAATTGGGATGATTGTCAGCAAGCTGAATCTCAACTCTGATCAGCACAAGAGAGATCCTTCTCTCGCCTGCTGGTGGTCTCCAAGCGTATGGGGAAGATAACCTGATGTGACTTTCTCTCTTGTAGCTTTCTCTTCCTATTATTAGAAAGTTTAGTGATGCAAATATTTGCACAAAAAGAATGGGAAGAAGGAGTGTGGAAGACAGCTGAATTGTAGCTAATGAACTCCAGAAAGATGCAGCCTTTCATTGTAGGCTTTTAGTTAGATGATTCTGTTTTGAAGAGGGAGATGTATTTCCATTGGTGAGCTAGAATCAGCATTTATTCCAGCATTCTAGTCATAGAATCATAGAAATAGAGAGTTGAAAGGAGTCCCATAGGCCATGGCATTCAACCTCTTGCTCAGTGCAGGAAATCCAGCTGGAGGATCCCCAGCAGGTAGCTGCCCAGTGTTTGAAGACCTCCAGAAAAAAAAGATCCCAACATCTCTCTTGGTAATTGGTTCCATTGTTGAACAGCTCCAAAAATCCTTATTGTACTGTTCCTTTTATGTTCAGTCAAAATCTATCCACCTGTAACTTAAAAACATTAGACCTGGTCCTACCCTCTCAGAAAGCACAGAACAAACCCGCACCCTCCTTTCTGTGACAAGTCCTTTAGATATTTAGAGTACAGTTATGTCATCCCTCAGCCTTCTGTTTACAAGGCTGAAGAAGCCCAGGTTTTTCAACCTTTCCTGATATTTTTTTGTTCTCGGTGCCTCTTAACATTCTTATTACCTTTTTCTGAACCTGCTCTACTTTGTCTATATCCTTCTTAAAACTAGGTGCCCAGAACTGAACACAGTACTTTGCAAAATCATAAATGTAAGTCACACCAGAAAAAAAAAAAGGAGTATTAAGGGATTGGAAACATATGTCATGTACAGTCAGAGCAGCAAATCAGCATGAATGCCTTAGAAAATGCTGTGTTGCTCAAAGAAAGAAAGAAAAGACAGGTGTGCTTCTTAATTCCTCCTCTGTTCTTCTCCCAGGCTGCTCAGCTTACAGATTCAGTTCATGTGGACCTGATGTGGTACAGTACACAACAGAGTTTACTAGAAAATCTCTTTCTCAGATCTCACCTTGGCTATGAACTCACAAGGGGCAGAATTGTTAATCATTTATTAAGTTTTAAATTTAAAGTTTGCTTCTATTATAACTTGATTTAAATTTACTCGTATAGTGCCTAGAAAACTAGTTATTAGTTGATTTTAATTACACTATATAAAATAAAATGACTGATAAAACAGCACAGAGTTATTCCTTTCCACCTCAGTCCTAGGAGGCTCTCTTGAGTCTAAACCGGTGTCCATCAGAGTAATGGACTGGATGAAGGCAGACATATTGAAATTAAATCCAGACAGGGCAAAGGTGGTCCTGGTCAAGCAAAAGAGAGACCAGGGAATAGGGATTCAGCCTGTGGTAGATGGGGGTACACTCTCTCTTAAGGTTTGCAGTTGGGAGTACTCCTGGGCTCAGCTTTGAACCTGGAGGCCCAGTTTCTCTAGTGGTCAGGAGTGGTTTTGCACTTTTAAAGCTTGTGTACCAACTGCACCTGTTCCTTGAGACAGCAGACCTGCTCACAGTGGTACATGCCTTACTTACATCCCGTTTGGACTACTGTAATGCATCGTACATGGGACTGCCTTTCAAGAATGCTCAGAAACTTCATCGTGTTCAAAGACCTGAAGCCAGAGTGTTAATTGGGGCAGATTGCATGGATCATGCTACTCCTCTATTATTTCACCTCCACTGGCTGCCTGTTTGTTCTCTTGCATGATTCAGAGTCCTGATTAAGACCTATAAAGCCTGATAATTTTTTTATTTTTTTATTATTTATTTATATCCCGCCTCTCCATATGGATCGAGGTGGCGAACAACTTACAAATAGTATGTATTTCGAAACATTTCTATACATGCCCCCAACAAGCTGGGTACTCATTTTACCGACCTGCGAAAGGATGGAAGGCTGAGTCAACCTTGGAGCCAGGCAGGATCGAACTCACAACCTTGTGGCTTGCAGTACTGGCATTTAACCACTGCGCCACCAGGGCTCCTTGATATGATTCAAATACAGGCTATTTGGCAAACTGTATCTCCCTGTATGAGCCACCCTGGGCTCTGAGATCATCAGGAGAGGCCCTTCTCTCAGTCTCACGGTCATCACAACCATGGTTGGTGGGGACAGAAGATAAGACCTTCTTAGTGGCTGCCCCTAGGCTGTGGAACTCCCTTCCAAGGGAGACCAGAATGGCCCCTCCTTGTTTCTGTGGGTAGACAAAACTATTTTTATTTTGACAGGCTTTTAATACAATTTTTTTAAAAGCATGGGATAAGGGGTGCTGTATTGTTTTAAACTCAACTGTTTTAAATAGTTTTTTAAAAATCTTTTTAATTGTATTTTGTTAAGTATACTTCTGGACTGTTTTAATCATGTGATTAGTCTGATTCCATTTTAATGCTCACTTTTGTATGTTTCTAGTTGTATAGTTTATTGTTATTTTTATTACCACCAAAGCAAAATCAACAAGGGGATCATTTACAAGACAATCATGTTCTAAAATCCTGAAGAAAATGTCAGCACCTAATGCCAAAAAGACTGCAGTGGGAGTGCTTGGGAAGACTCTGGCCATTTCCACACTACACTCTTATAGTGCGATTATTCCACTTTCAACATCCTATGGAATCCTGGGGTTTGCAGTTTCCGGAGGTGCCGGTTGGCCCCTCCTGAAACTGCAAACCCCAGGATTCCATAGGTTGTTGAAAGTGGAATAATCGCACTATAAGAGTGTAGTGTGGAATTGGCTTCTCTGAGGAGGGCATTCCATGATCAAGATGTCAGCACTGAAAATGCCTTCTGTCTGACAGTCACCCACCCATTGTGCTTCATCATGCCCTCCAACATTTCACAGATGAAGACCAGGAAAAATGTGTCCAAACAATACAGGAGGTCAAGCCAGCAAACGTTATTAATGAGGAAGAATACACAAGCTAGGAGAGGCAGCAGCAGTTTACTTTTGTCTGAATTTACCAGGAAGGAAAATTGTAGGAAAATTGGACCTAGGATTAAGAAATGAAGAAATGAAGCAGGAGAGCAGCTGATAGAATGTTGCAAGACCAACAGTTTGATCATCGCAAACACATTCTTCAGGCAAGCCAGGAGGTGATTGTCTACATGGACATCTCCTGGTGGGCAATATATAAATAAAATAGACTACACAATTGGAAGAAGAATATAGAGAAGTTCCATTTTCTCTGCAAAAACAAGAGCGGGAGCAGATTATGGCGCAGACCACAGACTGTTAATATCAAAAATTAGAGTAAAGCTAAAGAATAACACTAAACCAACCATTGTGTCAAGATACAACCTGAAGAACATCCCTGTAGAATTTAAAGATAATGTGAGGAAATAGATTTGCAGTCTAATTGACCAGGAGTCAGAAAACCATGAACTGAAGCCAGGGACATTGTCAGAGAGGAATGCAAAAAGATATTTGTCTGCAGCCAAAAAGAAAGAGAAGCCCCAATAGATAACAGATGAAGTTCTTCAAGCAGTTAAGGGCAGATGAGAAGCAAAAGTAAAAGGTGACAGACATAGGGTCAGAATATAACTGTTCAGTGATTTGTGCAAGGTGAACAACTATAACAATCAATGCAAAGAAATTAAAAGATGACTACAAAAAGGGAAGAACAAGAGATCTCTTCCACAAGATCCAAGAAACCACTGGGAAATTAAAACCAAGAATGGGATGCTATATGACCTGCAGGGGAACATATTACACAATGAAGTACAAATAAAAAGTCAGTGGAACAATAAATGGAATAACTATGTAAAAGAGATAAAAGGATGACAGATTCATTCAAGTAACGGACATTTGAAGATGAACCTTGAGTTCTGGAGAGTGAAATGGCAGCTGCAATCAGGTTACCTGGGAGAAATAAATCACCAGAAACAGATGACATACCAGTGGAACTGCTTTAAGCTACAGAGACAGAATCTACTCCACTTCTAATTAAAATCTGTCAACAAATGTAGAAATCAAAAGAATGGCCCACGGATTGGAAATGTTCAATATACATTCCAATCCCCACCAAAGGGGAGATGGGTGTTGCCACAGTGTCTGTCCTGATGCACAACAAATACTCAGAACCAGCGACTACTGTCAGGAGAGAATATGGAGAAACAGAATGGTTTCCAATTGGCAAGGGGGTCAGGCAAGGCTGCATTTTGTACCCTATTTAACTTGTATGCTGAACATAAAGCAAGATAAGGCTCGGATCAAGGGGGCATAAAAACTGGAGGAAGCAAGATCAACAATTTAAGATATGTGGAAGCCACCATACTACTAGCAGGAAATAGCAAAAACTTGGAACAATTAATGAATAAAATCAAGGAAGAAAGTGCAAAAGCAGATGAACATTAACAAAACAAAAATAATGACCACAGATGATTTACATAACCTTACAGTAGATGATGAAGACATTGAAATAGCTCAAGATTTTCCATACCTTGGCTCAGTTATTAATCAGAATGGAGACTGTAGTCAATAAATCAGAAGGCTAAGACTTGGAAGGGTAGCTATGAAGAAACTAGACAAGTTCCTCAAGTGTAAAGATTTATCATTGAATACTAAGGCCATTTCCACACCACACTGTTATAGTGCTTTTATTCCACTTTTAACTTCCCGTGGAATTCTGGGTTTTGTAGTTTACAAGACCAAAGAGCTCTCTGGCTGAGAATTCTAAATGCCCCTTATTAAACTGCAAACCCCAGGATTCCATAGAATGATGAAAGTGGAATAATAGCACTATAACAGTGTAATGTGGAAATGGCCTAAAATTGGGATGGTCCATGCCATAGCATTTCCAATTTCTACATGTGGCTGTGAAAGCTGGACAGTGAAGAAAGTTGATAGGAAGAAAGTAAACTCATTAGAAATGTGGTGCTGGAGAAGAGTTCTACGGTTACCGTGGACTGCTAAAAAAGAGGGGAGAAAATAACTGGGTATTAGAGCAAATAAAGCCTGAACCATTCCTAGAAGCCAAGACGAGACTGAGACTGTTGTACTTTGGACACATCATGAGACAACTGAGGGCCTTTCTTCACTACATTGTTATACTGCTATTATTCTACTTTCAATATCTTATGGAATGCTGATATTTGCAGTTTAGGGAGGAGCTTTTAGAATTCTCAGTAAACTACAAACTCCAGAATTCCACAGGATGTTTAAAGTGGAATAATATAAAATTTTATATTTTATATTGTAAACATTAACAAGTCTTATGAGCTTATGCCTGTAAGAATGAAATTTTTTAAAAAAAATACATTTAAAAAAAAATAAAGTGGAATAATAACACTATAACAGTGTGGTATGGAATGGCCCTGACTCACTAGAAAAGACAATAAACTTGGTTAGATGGAAGGCAGTAGGGAAAGAAGATCCCACTACTGGTAGAAAGATTCCATAGCAGGTCTTTTGATGGTAGTGTGATAGTGTGACTTGGAGATTTCTCTGAGTCACTGTAAGTTGAAGTCAATTTGACAGTAGTTAACAACAAAACCACCACAACATTACAAATATGTGTGTGTGTATTTCTAGTTCTGGTTAAATTATAAATATCAGTAATGGAATGGGAGGTCAAAGCAAATCTTCACTTGTCATTTGCTTTTTGGGTTGGAACTCCCAATTCAGCCACTGCAGTTCAAGTGTCTTGCGCATGGCTTTCACTGTGGTGTCGTCCAAGGCAAGTTACTCTGAATGCTGAACTCACATCTGGGGTCAGCTGAAAGTACAATCATGAATAAGTGTGTGTGTGGAGAGAAATTCATAAACAGACACATCCGATGAAACAGAACCAAGAGGGATTGCTGCACAAGCTTTTGCAAAACTCATGAACGATGATCAAAAGCCCAAGCTGACGGAACAACCCCTTTCTGCTGCTATCACATTTATTCTCAAGGACAGATAGATTGCTGGGCCTGCATTATTTAGGGAGTGCTTAGAGCTGAGAAAATGATGAGGGATTCAAAAAGGGAAAGCTCTATATTCTTTGCTTTAAAAAGCATATGAGACAGGACAATAAGGGATATGTGCAGGGTTGTTCTTTTGAAGGAAAAATATATTGTCCATTCACACATGCATAACTTTGCTCTCCCATGTAGTTCAGACTGATTTAAGCAGAAGAAGGTTCTGGGTAAATTCAGGACTAGAGATTGGAAATTACTGGGACCTTCTATATGTATATGCATCAACAGAAATGATCAATTAGATGGGTCTTTGGCCACTGCAAGATACATGCGCTTCATTCTGCTTTGTTCTGCATTTCCTTTACAGACGAATGTGAGTCCTTGTTTTAGACTAGTGCTCCATGAAGGAGGACTCTCTCTTTAGCTTGCATTCACACACACTGCAACTGTTCCTCACTGGAGCCACCACTCAGTGTATGGTTCATTACGTGCTTTCAAATCGCCCATCAGCTTATGGCAACCCCATGAGTTTCATAGTGTTTTCTCTGGCAAGGAATACTCAGAGGTGATCTTGCCTGTTTCTTTTTATAAAATATATCCCACTGCACCTGGTATGCATTGGCAGTCTCCCATCCAAGTACTAACCAGGGTTGACCCTACTTAGCTTCCAAGATTAGACAGGATCTGGTGCCTTCACTGCAGCAACCACCACTGTTGTCTCTCTGTTGTCCTCTTTTCTTCTCTCTAGCAACTTTTCCTTTTGTTTGCTGGGTTGGTCTCTCACTTTTGCATTCTCTTGTGCTTATTTATTCCTTATTGAAATTGTTTCAAAATGATTTTGTCTGTATGCTACCCTAAGACCCTGTGGCATTTATTTATTTATGCATTTTTTATCCCATCACATATGGCTTAAAATATAAGTTAAAAGAAAATATAGCTAAAACAGGATATAATGCAAAAGCTTTTAAAAAAAAAATAAATTGACAATCCAGTTAAAATATTTAAAATGATTAAAAACACTTTCAAAACATAAGAAAGACCCCCCAAAATATATAACAGCCTCATTAGATGAGACTTCTGCCATCATCAATTAAAAACTGAAGGTCTGTTTAAATGAAAAAGTCTTTATTTGCCAATGAAAAGAAGAGCAGATTGGGGGCCAGCTATTATAGTTATATAGGGTGAAATATAAATGTTTTAGCTAACAAATTAATAAAGTGACCTCTCTTTGAGTAGCCTAACACCAGCAGTGTTTTTGCATTTTAAAACATGTACAACAAGTGAAAGAGAGCCAGTGTGGTGTAGTGGTTTGAGCACTGAACAGGATTTGATTCCCCACCTGGCCATGGAAACTCACTGGCCAACCTTGGGTGTATCACACACTCCCAACCCCGGAAAACCCTCTGATAGGTTCACCTTAGGGCCAACATAAATCAGAAATGACTTGAATCATAGAATCATAGAAATGTAGAGTTGGAAGAGACCACATGGGCCATCCAGTCCAACCCCCTGCCATGCAGGAACACCCTCAAAGCATTCCTGACAGATGGCCATCTAGCCTCTGCTTAAAAACCTCCAAGGAAGGAGACTCCACTACACTCCGAGGCAGCACATTCCACTGCCAGACAGCCCTGACTGTCAGGAAGTTCCTCCTGAGGTTCAGGTGGAATCTCCTTTCCTGCAGCTTGAATCCATTGCTCCTTGTCCTGGTCTCTGGAGCAGCAAAAATCAAGCCCTCTCCTTCCTCTACATGAAGGTGCATGACTTGAAGGTGCACAGCACCAACAACAACAAGGGGAAAACGGCAAGGAATCATGGGAGGAAAGGGAGGAGGGCAAATGGCCTTCTTGGTGATTATTCCCAGCCTTTGGGCCTCCCTTTCAAGACAAGTTAGGCTATTATCCACCTACAGTTAGGAAAGGACCTTATACCGCCCTATGATTGTGCCCTGCCCCAGTCCCAGGACCCAGGTGCAAACACAGACAGGATTCTTCCCAACAGTCAAAACACTCAAGAACAGGACAATATTTACTGTAACTCAGCACAGACAAGGAAGGGAGAGCGCAGGAGATTCAGAGTGCTTACATAGGGAAATCTCAAACAGCTGGGCAAGGGTGCTGGACAATAAATACCAGAGGCAGGGAGGGGAGAAGTCTGTTGGAGACAAAGCTAGTGGAAAGAACACCAGGGAGCCCTGGTGGTGCAGTGGTTAAATGCCAGTACTGCAAGCCACAAGGTTGTGAGTTCGATCCTGCAGGGCTCCAAGGTTGACTTAGCCTTCCATCCTTCCGCAGGTCGGTAAAATGAGTACCCAGCTTGTTGGGGGCATGTATAGAAATACATGCTATTTGTAAGTTGTTCGCTGCCTCGATCCATATGGAGATGCAGGATACAAATAAAAAAAAATGTTATCCTTTTGGTACTTGGCTTGCACTCCTAAAAAACCTTGACTCTTGCTTTGTGTGCTGACTATGCTGCTAGATGCTCCCTTGAACTGATACTCTGAATTTACTGCTGACCTGGACTGAATCGAGCTGAAACAAGAATGGTAATTGACTGATAGGTTTCTGTAAAACTTGACTGGGGCTGATACTTTAGACTCTGCTTAAGGGCTGAGAACCATGGCTGGTTTCTAAACAAGACAGATTGCCAGATTTCAGAGCCTAGACATTCTCCTCCAGTCAGCAGGCAAATAGAAGGAATCTCACAGCAAGAGAACTGCCTTGAAAAGTATGTGTGTTGTCCTCATTTGTTATCCATGGTGTTTCTGACCCAAATGGTATTCTCTGGGCAATTGTGGTTGATGCTTAATGTATCGTGTGTACCAAAGACTTCACTAGGGTCTATCCCCTGTGACATTGTGTGCATGCATGCATGTGTATGTATGCAGTCACATTGTCCATGAATTCATAGGATTTTCTTAGGCAAGGAATATTCAGAGGTAACTTGCTGTTGCTTTCCTCTGAAATATTGCTAGTGTTGAAATATAACCTAGTGTTGTTTTGGAACTCACATTCTGACAAAAGAAAGGAATTAAATACTCACAGGCAACCTGACACTTAAATAATCCATTGTTGGAAGCTGATCTTCAACGACCCATTTCACATTTGAGATTATAGCCAGCTCATGAGAACTCAAGAGTATAAATATGAGGTTGGGTACTCATTGAGTTAGGAAGCTTAATGCCAGCTCTTCATCTTGACGACTTCTTCAGAACAGCTAGAAAAATCTGCCGGGTAACACTTTGATTTAAAAACACACTTATTTAAAACCCTTAGAAAGCTTTTGAATATTTTTTCCCTTTTCTTCTCAACCCTAAGCTTGTCAGAAGTGTATGTTAGATATTTATATCTTATAAATATTCTGCTTGGGTTTTTTAAAAATAAGTTCTGTCTCTCCTTTAAAAAAAAATCATTCAAAAGGGCCAGTATGATAACTATCAGACAAACGAAATAGGTTGTTTTTAATGCGTAATTTTCACAGAGCCGGGACAAGAAGAGGTTAACTGATTTGCTTAGATACTTGTCTGTAAGAAGTCACTGCCGCACTCTTGCAGGCAATCAGTGCCGAATGCATTATTTGTGATAACAGCTGTTCTAGACTGGGTCATTAGCACTAAAGGAGGGGTGGGGGGAAGCCTGGCATTAATTTCAAATATGCATATGGCAATGGCAGTCTTCCAAACAGCCTAAGAACATAAGGATATAGGTGTCGCTCTGGATCAGAAGAAGTCCCCATTTTGCAAAATAGTTTTTAGCAGTGATTAGGCAGGAACCACCGAAGATGGGGGAAAATAGAGCATGAAGACAAAACCCATCGCATGTTGGTTGTCTCCAGTATCAGAAGGTTCAAATTAGCTATTGTGCTCAAGAGCTGTTAACAGAGCTGCCCTCTGTAGGAAGAAGAGCCATTGAGCCTTTCCGCACTACACTGTTATAGTACTATCGTTCCACTTTCAACATCCTATGGAATCCTGAGGTTTGGAGTTTAGGGAAAGGCATTTAGAATTCTCAGCCAGAGAGCTCTTTGGCCTCAATAAACTACAAACCCCAGAATTCCACAGGATGTTGAAAGTGGAATAACAGCACTGTAACAGTGCAGTGCGGACAGGCCCATTGACTCCATGGGATGTTCATTGACCAAAGTATCCTCCATTGCTTTGTCTTGTCTTTTTTAAGTATTATAGTGGCACCCTTATTACATCTTAAAATCATAGAATCATAGAAATGTAGAGTTGGAAGAGACCACAGGGGCCATCCAGTCCAACCCCCTGCTATGCAGGAACACCCTCAAAGCACTCCCGACAGATGGCCATCCAGCCTCTGCTTAAAAACCTCCAAAGAAGGAGAATCTACCACACTCCGAGGCAGCATATTCCACTGCCGGACAGCCCTGACTGTCAGGAAGTTCTTCCTGAGGTTCAGGTGGAACCTCCTTTCCTGTAGCTTGAATCCGTTGCTCCTTGTCCTGGTCTCTGGAGCAGCAGAAAACAAGCCCTCTCGTTCCTCTACGTGGCATCCCTTCAAATATTTAAACATGGCTATCATGTCCCCTCTTAACCTTCTCTTCTGCAGACCAAACATATCCAGCTCTCTAAGTCTATCCTCATAGAGCATGGCTTCCAGGCCTCTCACCATTTTGGTCGCCCTCCTCTGGACTTGCTCCGGCTTGTCAATATCTTGCATCTTGGGGTCTGGAAAAATGTTACTTTTTGGATCACAACTCCCAGCATCTACCAGCTAGAGGATTCTGGGGGTGTCATCCAAAACAATTATTTTTCCAGGGTCTTTACTGTGTGTTTTGTGAAGGATAGGTCAGAATGGGAATATTTGTGATCTTCAAGCTGTGGCCTGCTTGACTCATCTTAACACCATACTGATCACAGGACAGGCAGGAACCAGAGTGAACTACATAGTTCTTCCTTGCAGATGGATTCTTGCAGTGAGAAACAGTTGCCCAGGGTAGAAAAAGTATCTTTCATAAGTCATTTCTAACAATCTCTAGGCAAGTGTTAACAATGCTCACTTCGGAACTAGAGGCGGCTGAGCATGGAGATTCACCAGCCCAGCTGATAACTGCTTGGGACTGGATGGGACTGGTCAACAGCTACTACAGCCTGATAAATTAGGATACTGTGAAAAATTCTGAGCTGTTAAAACAGTATGATAGATGCATATCCTGTTTTCTCATTTGAAGAAGGATATAGCCAAGTTGGAGCATATTCAGAGAAAGGCAGCAAGGATATTGAAAGATATGGAGAACAAAACATATGAGGAAAGATGGAGGGAGCTGGGCACATGCAGTCTGGTGAAGAGAAAACCAAAAAGTGACATGATTGTATACTTTAAATATCTAGAGTGCCATCACAGAGAGGAGGGTGTAGTTTTGTTTTCTGCATCTCCAGAAGGTAGGACCAGGAGGTTAGATTTTGATTGAACATTAGAAGGAACTTCTGGAACAGTAGTGGGGCAGTGGTTAAATTCCAGTACTACAGCCACAAGGTTGAGAGTTTGATCCTGCTGGGCTCCAGGTTGACTCAGCCTTCCATCCTTCCGCAGATCAGTAAAAAGAGTACCCAGCTTGTTGGGGGCAATTAGCTAACACATTGTAAACTGCTTCGAGAGCACTTAGCTGATAAGTGGTATAGAAATACACGTGCTATTGCTATAGCTATTGACAGTAAGAGCGGCTGGCAATGAAATCAATCACCCAGAGAGATAGTGATTGTTTTCCAAAAAGAAGCTGGACAGCTACCTGCTGGGGTTGCTCTAGCTGAAATTCCTGCATTGAGCAGATGACTGGACTTGATGCTTTGTTGAGCCTGTTCCAAGCTATGACCATTTCCGCACTAGCCTGTTATAGCGCGATGATTCCACTTTCAACATCCTCTGGAATCCTGGGATTTGCAGTTTCAGGAGGGGCTGGCCGGCCCCTTCCGAAACTGCAAACCCCAGGATTCCAGAGGATGTTGAAAGTGGAATCATCGTGCTATAACAGGCTAGTGCGGAAATGGCCTATGATTCTCTGTATTGGGCTAATGGTCAGAAGTTGTTATAGTTGTTGTGTGCCTTCAAGTCATTTCTGACTTATGACAACCCTAAGGTGAACCCATCACAGGGTTTTCTGGGGTTGAGTGTGTGTGAGGTACCCAAGGTCACCCAGTCAGTTTTCATGGCCAAGCAAGGAATCGAACTCTGACCTCTACGCTCATAGTCCAACCACTACACCATGCTGGCTCACAGTGTTCAGAAATCCAGTCCCTAAATCTATCTGAAGCCATTCTAACTCAGAGCTTGTAAATGTTACTCTTAGGATTACAACACCCAGAGTCATCCAACTATGCTCCCTGGAAACTGTGGGAGTTACATTCCAAAGAAAAAGTTTTCAAAGCTCTGCTGAAACCTGGCTCTCTTTGTTTAATGTTCAAAAGTCCTTAGCACCTGGTCATTTCCATCATTTCTCACTACTAACAGTGGCCTAGGAATTTCCTCTACACAATTCACTTATCTCCATATTTAGAAATCAGAGGCTCACGCTCCACCAGTTCATCAAGATCTGATTGGACATGGACAGGTGCCAAACACCACTAGCCCTTATTAATAAGGGATGCAATCCATCAAGCAGTTTTGCCATCTATTTCAATAAAGGTCATGTTTATGAGCAAGCTGCTACAACTCTGGTTGGACAGCTCTTTTATTATATTAATTAGCCATGTTGATTCATAGACCCCCCCTCATTTTAAGATCAAATGGCAAGCAATAATTATACGGCTATCTAAGGAGCAATTCTGTACCTAGTTACTTGGGCCTCTTTCCCATTGAATTAGTGGGACTTGCTTCTGAGTAGACACGGATAAGATATCACTTTCTTTTCCCAAACGTGCAGTTTCCCATTGTTGTCTTCTGTTCTCTTTTTCATTATATTAGATTGTACATTTTCTCGTACTGCAGTCACCCAAAGAAGTTAGATACCTGAAATGGAAAATCCCAATGATACTCCCCATTATTAAATAAATAAAATAAAAGGCACTTTACAGTTCTTTAATGGTACCTCAAAATCTGCTACCAGTGGCAGATTATACTGCTTAATGGAAGAGTATACATAAAGGATATTCCTGGATCATTTTTATTATGCAGCCCTGTGGGATTTCAAATGGATACCCTGTATGGATGATTTTATTTTTATTGCACATACCAATTAGGAAAAGATTTTCTTGTTCATCTACCAAAGAAAGATGGGGGGAGACTAAGTGTCAAACTAGATTTGGGAATTACAAAGCACTAGAAAGAAACCTGCAGGCAGGTAAAATAACGCTAAGGGAGCACTACTTTAATCATACCCTAGGGAGAATGATAAAGGTAAAAAGGAGAGGAGTTGTATTGCTGCTTCTGCAGAATTTCACATGATTGCCACTGAAATCTGGTGAATTAATTCCTTTACCAGCAAAGATTAGGATAAACTAGACTGAACTGTTAAACTTTGTTTCTGAATGCTTTCTTTCTTTCTTTCTTTCTTTCTTTCTTTCTTTCTTTCTTTCTTTCTTTCTTTCAAGTTTGGACCAGGGCCTGTTTTGGTATTCAAGGCTTTGCATTCTAACCTCCCTCAGAACCTTGCAGCTCAGCTAGTATGGTATGCTGCTTCCAGGAACTGAAGATCTACAGGCAAACAATTACTATTTGTTCCAGCAATGTGCACAGCTCTGTCAAGATTGTGAGCCTTTCAGGATCTGGCTCTGCATTTGTGTAACAGTCTTCTTTTGGACCTCTAGCTGGAGGAGGATCTCACTCATTTTCCTAAATGGCTGAATACCCTCCTCTTTGATTCACTGTCTTAAGCCACTGACTTGTGTTTAAGGTGCTGAGATGGGGAGCGACTGGTGAGGTGTTGGGGATTTCATTCTATGTGATTGCTGTAGTGTCTTTGTCCCTGACTGTATATTTTGATGTTCTGCCCTTTGGTGAAAAGGGTGTTATAAATAAATAGTGCTATTGGTGCTGCTGCTGTTGTTGTAATATCCTTCCTTCCTTCCTTCCTCTTTTCCTGTTCTTCCAGTTGTTCCCATATGGGCAAAGACGAGACACAGACTTACTTAGCTATCAGGTGTATTGATGCATTCTGTACAGTCATGCAACTGACTTTTTTCTAAATGAGTACAGAAGAAGTAGTCTTAATCCACACACCACCATCCTATTTAGATGGCCCTGTGTGTTACTTACTTCACTTAACTTAAAACCTGGTAAACCACTCTTGGTGGCCCTCCATCCTATTCTGTTGAATCTGGTACTGATGATGTACTTCATCATGAGAGCTTCCTTTGCTTTCAAAACATGCTCTGTTTGTTGTTGTGTGTGTTCAAGTCATTGCTGACTTCTGGTGACTCTAAGGCAAACCTATCGTGAGGTTTTCTCGGCAAGATTTTTTCAGAGGGGTTTTGCTGTTCCCTTTCTCTGAGGATGAAAGTGTGTGACTTGCCTAAGGTCACCCAGTGGGCTTCTATGGCTGAGTGGAGATTTGAACCTTGGTCTCCTGGAAGCCTAACTGAACATTGAAACTACTACATCAAACCGACTTTCTGTACCAGACCATAACTTGAGACAGAAGTCTTAAACTGGGAGATTACATATTTGTTCATCTCTGTCTGGCATACAAACTGTGTACCAGTCTAAAGGTTTGCCTAGTTTAGCAGTTAACAGGTTGCCTGTATTTAAATGTGTTTACATGACATTGCAGACCTCTGTAGAAGCTATTTTTCTTATGGAACCTGCACACCCATATTCCTGAAAAATGGGTTCAGTTTGACTTAAACAGGAGGCAGATTTGCACATTTTGACAGTAATGCTCCTCTGTCACTAAAAGCAGCTTGACTCAGGCAGAGATATACTAGTGAAGACAGACAGCATAGTATTTTGGTTTGAGCATTGGACTACAATCCTGGAGACCAGAGTTCAATTCCCTGCTTGGCCATGGAAATCCACTTGGTGACTTTGGGCGTTTCACATCCACACAACACCAGAAAACCCTGCGATAGGTTCACCTTACGGTCACCATAAATCGGAAACAACTTGAAAACACACAACATAGCAATAGCAATAGCATTTATTTCTATACCGCTTATCAACTGAGTGTTATCTAAGCGGTTTACAATGTATTTTAGCTATTTGCCCCCAACAAGCTGGGTACTCATTTTACCGACCTGCGGAAGGATCGAAGGAACCGGGCAGGATGGAACTCACAACCTTGTGGTTGCAGTACTAGCATTTAACCACTGCGCCACCAGGGCTCCTTTTTTTTTTTTTTGTACTAGTGAAACTTTTTTTTTAGTGGCGTAAAATAATATAGACGTCTGTAAAGGTGCTGGAGGAGAATTTTGCAGACACCATGGTTCAGCAAAAAGACAAATTAATACATCCTAAAGCAAACGAAGCTTGCAGTCCCACTAGAAGCCAACATGACTAAGCTGAAGCTATTGGACATTGGGCATATCATGGATAAACATGACTCACTGAAAAAGAAGAGGATGCTGGGAAAAGCAGAAAGAGAAGAAGACTACTTTACAGATGAAATTGACTTGATAAGGGAAGCCAAAGTTCTAAGTTTACAAGACCTTTTGGAAGTCTCTGCTTCCTAGGCTCACCATAAATTGGACTTGATAACAACAACATAATAAACAACCCCCATTGACCTGGAAGTAAACACTTTTGAATGCAATGCATCTGCACAGCCATATGTTGGATTTTGCTGTTAGTGACAGGAAAATCCTTACCTGCTAGATTTTTTGCATTAATGGGAAATTAAAATAAGCAAAAAAATCTAATAAATTAACTCCCCTCAACAAATCCTGGGAATGACTGTTTGGTGAAAGTACTGAAAGCTTCCTTTTAAAGATCTCTGTGCTCTGAGGACAGGAAATTCTCAGAGGATAGGGAATGTTATCGTTGTGGGTCTTCAAGTCAACAACAACTTATGGTGAGCCTATCAGAGGGTTTTCTTTGCAAGTTTTAGTCAAAGGAGTTTTGCTATTGCCTTCCTCTGAGGCTGAGACAGCATGACTTGACCAAAGGATCGCAATGGGCTTCCATGGCTGAGAAGTGATTTCAACTCAGGTGTTCCAGAGTCCTAATCCAATGTTCTGCTTTAATTCTGGTAGTCATAGGGAATGACTGCATAATTAATTTAAATCTTAATCCTAATCCCAGCTAGAGTTGAATTATTGCATAATTTCTTGAATAGTGAGTCAGCACATAGGCAAAGCCAATTAATTCCATGAATCTACTTCTATTGGAGCTAATGGTAGCAGTCAGGCCTGAATGTTGCGTTCATTGGCATTGATAATGACGTGAGAGAACTGCAAAAGTAGGTTTAAAAAGAACTGTGGGCTTAATCCAGCAGTTAGACCCAACATGAATAGACCCATTGAATCATGGAGTATGTGGATGCTGATTTAACAAGTCCCATTCGTTAAATCAGTCCATTCTAACTGGAATTAAAAATTGGATCTAACCTAGAATATAGAGTTACTGTGAAATCACAATTTACCTTCTTGTACTAATATACATTTTTTAAAGCCCACAGTTATACATTGTTCTTTACAAGTCAGCACAGATGTACTTTATTGCATTATTATTAGCAATATGATTAGTGGTAGATGTGTCTATGAAAACTTCTTTTCACTCAATTATTGAAATGACAAGCCTTGCAGAGTGGTTTCTTTAAAAAAAAAGCACCAAATTCTGTATGAAATGAGACGTTGTTAGAAAAGAAGGGGAGAGTCATAATCATTCAAAGGAATGGAGAAAAAGGAAGAGAAGTGAGAAACCAAGCTTCCCAAATATGTGTATGGGGGTGGAGTATAGTTTGGCACATTCAGTCATCTTACAGTCAGTCACTGAATTCCTCAAACAGCATTGCTATTGCTGATACACAAGAGGAAAATGCATATTCCATGCAAGTACAATTGCTGATCAGCCAAGAAAAGAAGAAATCCTGGCAAACTCCTGTGTATTTAGCAGAAGCTTGATCCACAGAACCCGGGAGGTGATGAGCTTTTCATGGCATGGGGCTCAGTGTTACGACCAATTTGTTGCTGCAGATTAAACTGCTGCTGCTGGATCATCCTACCTGCAACCCACTCTTATTTTTTAAAGGATCTGTTAAGGCATATTTGGTGATTGGTTCAGTTTCTGATACATAGTTTACCTGTATGACACAACTAGGCTTTTTCTCTTCAATGCACAATTATCGGCTTTGAACAGATGTGAATGACTTGACCATTGAAATGTAAACACTGCATATATTTACAGTAGTGTTTGAAAGGACCTTTCAAATATTTGTACCATTCTTTATTGCCTTTTTTAAAAAAAAATCAAATAAATCGTATTTTTATGCAATGTTAACAGATAATAAATACATGATAAAAACCATACTTTAATCATTGTTCTGTGTAGCGTTTCCCCTTGTTAAGTCTATTAAAAGGGATCAGACCAACAAAGACTGTTCGTTTAGTCTAGCTTTCAGAGCTCACTAGATGTGTCAAACAACAATTCCCATAATGTCACACTTTTGCCCATATTATCTAGGGCTTATGTGAAGTATCTGGAGGGTGCCATTTTGGGGAAGGCCAATCTAGTCATTAGGTCTCACTAGACTTCTGGATAGAGGTTTCTGTTCTTGATGGAAAGAAACAACAAAATTCTTATCTAGCTTTCTAGCTTCAGGCATAAGATGTGTTTCCAGTGTGCTTCATTGTGGAAAGTAATATGCCTTCACTTTCATATTCCTAGATGTAGTTCATATTCCTCCCATCTTCCTACAAGAAGGAAGTAAAAAGTACCCGAAAACTTCACCTCCCATTTCGGTTAATCTCAGTGAGTTTAGAAGTCATGTTTCAGCCTAGAGACGTTGATGTGTCTTTAGAGCAGTGGTTTTCAAACTTTAGTCCTCCTGATGTTTTAGACTTCAGTTCCCAGAAGCCCCACCTAACACCACCAGTGGTCATGGATTCTGGGTGATTAAGTCTATTGATGGCTGCAATGTCACTGGGACAATGAGTCCACTTTAAGTTTTGGATAGTTTTAAAGGATTACTGATGAAGTCAAGGAAGTTAGTGGAAAAGCAGTGTTACAGCAGAATATTAACAAGCCAAAAATAGTGACCGTGGATGATTTCCATAACTTTAAAGTGGTAACAAAGACACTGAAGAAAAGATTTCCTGTACCTTGGCTCAGTCATTAATCAAAAAAGAGACTGCAGTCAAGACATCAGAAGACAATTATGACTTGGAAAGGTAGCCATGAAGGAACTTGATAAGGTCCTCAGTATAAAGACATCATTAAATAGCAAAGTTGTAAAAATCCAGGCCATAGTATTTCTGATTTCTATGTATGGCTGTGACAGCAGGATGACAAAGGAAGCTGACAAGAAGAAAATTAGCTCATTTGAAATGTGGTGCTGGAGAAGAGTTCTGTGGATACCGTGGACTGCTAAAAAGGCTGGTGAATAGAACTTAAAGCAAATCAAGCCTTAAGTCTCACAAAGGTGACTAAATGAGGCTGTTGTACTTTGGATGTGCTATGAGATGGCATGACTCATTCAAAAAAAGGATAATGCTGGGAAAGGTGGAAAGCAGAAGGAAAAGAGGAAGACTGCACTACGAGTTGATTGATTCAATCAAGGAAGTCACAGTTCTGAGTTTGCAAGACCTGAGCAGGGCAATTGATGACCAGAGGTCTCTTACTCATATGGTCACCATAAGTCAAAGTCACCATGATGGCAAACAACAACAAAAGGAGGTCTTCAGGTGAAGGAACTATTTGTAGTATACAACTCAGTACCTTGCACAGCTCTTCAAAGCCTGGATTGAATTCTGGAGTGGCAGCCACCAGCCATCACTGACAAAGTCCCAAATAGCTGGAGGACTAATGCTTAAGAACCAATACTTTTAGAGACAAGGCAGCCACTGCAACCTCCTGCGTTCTTTCTCCAGTTCTCTTGGCACCCTGTCTCCCTTACACACACATTCTCTCACTCAACAAGTGTGTAGTCTATAAACCCCTCTTCCCACCTGGAGGTGGTGACTCCAATGTCAATGTTGTAGTGAATATCCAGTCTCAATTTAAAAAGAGCTGTCCAGAGTACTGAACGTTATCTTCAAAATATGTTCAGGACCTTTAGCTGCTGTTTTAAATTTAAGACTAAAACCTCAGGTGGATTTACAGTCCTTGGAACAGCAGAGCCCGCAGTCTGCACTGCATGTTCCCTCACCCCATTTTATTCAGATTATCACCTCTCTGGAGTTTTGAAAAACAGTAGCTAAGGAGGCCATGCCATCACAATAGTTAAGCAGGTTAGCCCTCAATGCTCCCTCTTGTAACTCAAGCAATGCCCCTCCTTCTTTCCTGTACTCCCATGGTTCACATAGCTTGTTCCTGCCTTTAAATTTTCTGCTGCCTATGGGGAAAATTTATAACCCTTCACTCTCAAAAAGAGAAGGGGAAATCTATACCTATACCTATATAGAGAGTTTCCTGGCTGGTGATAATATATCAGGATATGCATAAATATTGTTAGATTATGGGGGGGTGTATGCACCATTCTCTAAAGTTGTGAGAATTTTTTGCCTTCTGGTTTGGAGGTTTTTAAACAGAAGTTGGATGACCATCTTCTAAATGCTTTGATAGTGTATTCCTGCATGGCAGGGGGTTGAACTCAATGGCCCTTGTTGTTTCTTCCAGTTCTCTGTTTCTTCATTGACTCTTATTTTTCTGTTTGGTTTTGTTTTGTTTTGGATGGGATATGGGTATTAGATAGAGTCCCCATTCCCTTCACAGAAAGTTAGAAATGATCATGTTCAGATAGCCTCATGATGAAGTCCATACTGTTTGAAGTCTTCACAAATGCCTAGAAATGCAATCAGCCATAACTGCAGAGAAAAGAATATTGCTTTACCATAGTGTAATTGAGGACAGGTTGAGCCAGGTTTCTCTGAGAGATTCTTGGGAAATATTAGCACTCATCCTAACCATGATGGCTATTAGTGCTGAAAGGGCAGAAGGAAAGACCATTGACAAAAAAATTTAAGAACCCTCCTGTAACATTGGCATGCTCCTGTAACATTGGCATGCAACATAAATATCAAGTTTCTAGCCCTTATAGATGCAAAAATTATAGGAAAGTAAGAAGCTGTTTTATCCTGAGTAAGACCATTGGTCCATCTAGCACAATGCTGCTAATTCTAACCTACAGCAGCTCTTCAGGGATTCTGTGGGATTCCTGCTTAGTGTCTCCTGGAGATCCTTGAAATCCCTTGGTGCTCTTCCATCCAAGCACTAACCTCGCTTAGCTTCTGAAATCAGATGTGATTGAATGCATCCAGATGCATATGGAGGTTATTGTTGGTGTGTGCCTTCAAGTCATTTCCAACTTATGGCGACCCTAAGGTGAACCTCTCATGAGGATTTCTTGACAGGATTTGTTCAGAGGAGGTTGCCTTTGCCTTCCTCTGAGGGTGAGAGACTGTGATTTGTATAAGGTCAGCCAGTGGGTTTCCATGGCTGAGTCAGGTTTCAAACCTTGGTCTCCAGAATTGTAATCCAATGTTCAGACTACTACACCATGCTGGTACAAGGAGATGAGAAGTGTTTGCTCTAAGTTCAGAAGCTAAAGGTGGTTGAAGACTACGGGTTCCAGGACCAGAGACAGTCAGCCCTTCCTCATGATCAGGAGAACCAGGGTGAAAATGCATAAAAGCAGAATAATTTGTGTGAAGTAAAAGAAGTCAGGCAAATTAACAAAATGTATGCAGGTTGTGGAATTCAGATTTTCTTGGTGCATAATAGGCTTTGCTTTGATGCAGAATTCTACAATTCTGCTATTCTGCCCCCTTCCCAGAGCTTGGAGAAATTAATTTTTTGGAGGGGAGGAGAAGATTGCTTCCTAAATCCCACTATGACATGGCCAATTCTGGGGCTTTCTGGAACTTTTGTCCAAAAAAGTAACTTTTCCAAACCCAATTTTTTTAAAAAAAAAATGGCAGATTGCACCATAGGCCTGGTCTTGACCTCATCAGGTGAGCTAAGAAACTCTGACCAAGGGCCTATTTACCATTATAGTGCTGTTATTCCACTTTAGCTGCCATGGCAATGCCCAGTGAACTTCTGGAATTTGCAGTTTAAGGAGTGGCATTTAGAATCCTCAGTTAGAGTACTCTAGTAACTCATAAGACTACAAGCCCCAGGATTCCATAAGATGAAACCATGGCAGTCAAGATGAATAATAGTGCTATAACTGTGTTATGTGAATGGGCCCCAGATCTACAGTCTTATCGGGTAAACCTTCTTTTTTTGTGTGTGCATGGGACTTACCTATCTCTGGCTCAAGAAATAACTGAGAATTTGCAATAAATGATTGCCTATAAGCACACAGCCTCATGTGTATCCGCAGGGTTTGATTCAGCCCTTTGTTTTGATTTGAAGAGCAACCCCCATTCATATTCTCAGAGGTGGTCTGAGCTTCCATACCTCACGGCCAACCTTTAAATAACTGCAGTAAGCAGGAAGGGCAAGAGGGAACCATTCACCTTTGGAAAAAGAGTCTTGGGAGAAAGTTTTGCTTGCTGAGTAAAACAGTTGTTAATAAGCCGTGACAGCAATGGTTGTCATCTGAGCCACCTTTAGGGGTGGGTCTCCTTTCCCTCCATCTCTCCTATAAAGCAACAGCAGGAGCAGTTATGCTGTTCTCCCACTTTGCTCACCCTCTCTCTTTAGATCTATAATAGCAGGAATTCCAGAAGGTCATAGCAGAGGTATTTTAAACACAGACATTGGAGCAATGAGGTTGATGGACAGAATAAGATTGTTCTTCCACCTGTCCCAAGGAACAGCGGGAGGGAGAATGAAATCAGGGGCATCTGGAATGGAAGAGTTTTCTTGTTCAGTCTTGATCCCCTGGCTTGTCCCCCTGGGGAGGGGAGAGATAAGACAAAACAGACTCTCCCTCCATGCTGCCTTAACCAAACACTTGTATGTGGGATTGGGATGGAGCAGAGGGGATTAGCACTATCGTACAAGATTCAAAGGTAGGTACATCTGTAAAAAAAAATGAATTGAATGCTACAAGAAATGGAATCAATTCTTAAAAAATACACACAGTGGTAGAGATGGAGACACAAAACAGTGATCTGGGTTTTTTTCACATCATAAGCACACACACATCCCAAAGTTTTCCAAGACTTACATATCTACATGGAGCTATGGGGTACAATGGCTGCCCTGTTCTCTTTCCTGTTGCAACATGTCCATCGTATATAGCGGGGCCATATATACATCAGAGCCTCTTCTAGAGCTGGCCCTACTGTTAATCAGAGTAAGCAGCAAACCTGGGGTCTTGTGAAAGGGCAGCAATTTGTTAATTACCTAGTCTAGTATGATTTTATTTTAACTGCCAGATTTTTGGGAGGTTCTCTGCCTCCTGTGCCAAAATAATCTGACTGACCTAGGGCATTGCACTCCTTGGATACACCCACCCTTCATAATTCTAGCAGTTGGATGCCAATGGATACCATGCTACAAAAACCAGGGATTTGTAGTTTGATGAAATACTTAGAATTGCCTAGTACATTCCCTAACTGCAGCATTAAAGCTCACTGGCAGAGAATTCAGATTACTTGATGAAACTACAAATCCTAGGATTCCATAGGATGGAGCCATGGTAGTTGAAATGGTATCATAGTTACAGCGGTGTAGCGTGGATACACTTATTGATGTGTGTGTGTTGTGTGTGAGCATGCATGCATGTGTATATGTATGTGTGCGTGCGTGCATGTGCACGTGTACAATTTGCAGTTTTGCTTCAGGCAGCAAAATGAGATGAACCAGCCTTGGAATGTTTACAAATTATTTTCTGGGGAGGAAACCATTGCATACCACTCCTTCTTTCTAGGATGGCTAAGAGTAAAAGCATCCAGAGATGTTTGTTTGCAACCCAGTACCTGTCTGATGACCCAGTCTATCTCAGAAATAACTAGGATTTTGAGTCAGTGGCTATGGGCAGAACTGCATTCAGATAAAGATAATGCAGTCTGATATATACTTTCTTTTCAGTAGAAGAAGGGAGGGCAGGTTTATTCCAGAAGACTCTAATGCCTGGAAACATTACTTTTTTTTGGATTATAGTCCCTAGAATGACTATGCTGGCAAAGGGATACTGGGAGTTGTACTCTGAAAAGGTAATATTTCCATGCCCTGGAAGTCTCATTCTCAACTGAGATTTCTTCCTGGAAATTAATGAGCAAATAGGCCCCCCTCCCACCAATGATGACTTACATGCCATTAGGATTCCCATTGGATTTTAGCCTCAACTTTAAGGGAACAACCAGATATTTTGAAGGTACAGTTCTGACCCTTGGCATCTTCCTCTAAAATTCAGACTAAACTTCAGCTTAGCTTTCCTACCCCACTGATAATAAAAGCCACCAGCTGTCTCTCCATCTTCTAGGATGTATCTGAAATGGGGAGGCATAACAGTACCGCCCCTTCATGGAATATTGCTAATCAAAACTGTTTCTGGCTTCCCTTGAAATTGTTTCAATGTTTTGACTGATGAGAATCACCCACCCACACACCAAACTGGGTTTACATTTTGCTTCCATCTAGAATGTAATGACTACCCTGGTACAATGCATTCACAGGATTACACCAGAGAAGAGAGCAGTTTCTGTCCACATAAAACTCAACATAGACATTGGAGTCCATCGATATCAAACAGAGTCACTGAATAAAGGCCAAGGGCTGCTAAATTTTAAAGTACAGACTTTGTTCAGTTTGCAATCCCACAGGGCCTCTCCCACTTGACAAATGTATTGCATTGTTACTTATTTCTCCCATCAAATTTCAAAGTCTGGAAATTCTTTAAAATTTAGTTTACCATCTGTGTGAATTCACCTTCAAGCATCCATTTATCTGAGGTATTTTCTTTTTTTTTTCTTCCTTGAAAGTGCAGGAAAAGAACATGTTAGGAGGAGAAAACAGAAATGACGTGAGAAATTGCCTTCACCTCCTTACCCAAAAAACAAACAAACAAAAAAACGATTAAAACCAGAAAAAGTTAGAAGAAGAAAAAAAGATGCAACATATGAGGTAATCTTTCACATCTTAAAATAATCATTTTCAACTCTACTGTTCACCAATCTGGAACAGGCATTGAAAACTGACAGAGGAAAACTCATGCTCAACGACTGGAAAGCAGAAAGATGAGACTGAAAATTAAGGCAACTCCCATCTCTCCAGTGACTTTCCATCCTTCTGAACTCCTTTGGCGCCCTTACTTGTAGAGTAGCTGAAGAATTATACTTCTTTATCCCCCCAAAAAGGAATTCAAGTCAGATGTCAAGATTTCAAAAGATTGTGCATGTTCCAGTGGGATCTCCCAATAGAGTTGGTTGTACTGCAGGGTCTCACCTGCCATTCTGGACCATGAAATAATCACATTTAAGCAGCAGCTTCCCAGGGGTGGGGGAAAATAACATTCCTTGTTTTAAGGGTTCAGCAATCGCTATCCAAAGCGAAACTTGAGTCTGTATTTGACAGGAGGAGAGTTTTTCCGAGGCACCGGCAAGGAAACCTTTGGCTTTGCTGGGATGACGGCAGGTGGCTTTTTCTTTTCAGGGACGGCAACCGTAAAAGCGAGTTCTGGCTGTTCAGTCTGTCTGAACCTGGGGAGGAAATGGGTGGAAATATGCTGCGGTTTGACCCGGGGACTGCACCCTCTTTTCGCTTTGCCCCGTTTGTTCAAGGCCACGTACCATTCCCTTCCCGTTTTCCCAGTCCTGTGGACTGCAGAGGCATAGGTGTTATAGCTGTTTTCCTGAAACCTCTCCCTGAACTTGCAGTCATCTGTAAATGTGGCCTAAAAGGGAAAAATGACAACAAAACAAGTTTTTTTAAAAAAGGGTATTTCGTTTATTCCAAACTTCATGATCTCTTTGGACTGCAAAGCTTTCCAGAGCACATCTTGATCACTGTAGCTGGGCTTCACCTAGGAGGAAAATAAGATACCACACTCTCCAGGTGTCCTTGATTTGTCACAGGCTGTCTATTTATCATCTCACTTTTCAGTGGCTTTTAAAATAACCCAGTTTTTCTCTCTTCCTCCCAGTTTCCCCCTTTATCCTCAGCTGCTGCAAACTCAGCTCAAAGTGCAAAAGTAGCTTGCCCTCAATTAATTCAGCAGAAGTGAGAAGAGAGAAGGGACTTCCCAGGAGGCTCAGGCAAAAGCAAACTGCTACAGTCTCTCCTAGCTTGTGTATTCTTCCTCATTAAAAACTTCTACCATTGTGACCACACTCTGATGTTCCTTGGTCAGACATGTCCTAATTTTCATCAGACAAGAGGAGGACCACCGGAGGGAGGGGGCTGGGAGGCCAGATGGCTTCCTAGTATCATTTTGAGGATGTTCTGAAATGGAGCTTGGAAATGTTATTTGTGGGCTTTATCGAATAAATATTTCAGCTGAGAATCTGCATTTGCCTTCTGAAGTCCATGCTGGAGAATATACAGTTGGCTTTCCATATACTACACATCTAAGGCCATTTCTGCACTAGACTGTTATAGTGCTATTATTCCACTTTCAACATCCTATGGAATCCTGGAGTTTGCAGTTTAGGGATTCCATAGGATGTTGAAAATGGATTAATAGCACTATAACAGTCTAGTGCAGAATAGCCCAACATTTGTGGATTTAATTATTCATGGATTATTTGCTGCTGCCTCCACTGCTGCCCCTTGCTATCTTTAATAGGGGCTTATAAATGTCATCTGACATTTGAAGTCTCTCTGTAAGCCTCATAAGACTGAGAAAGACCGCAAACATGAGGCAAGGATTCTAAGTCCCTATTAAAAATGGCACAGGGCAGCAATGGAGGAACCCTGCCATCTCAGAGACAAAACTGGACTGCTGGCATGCCCCCCCCACTGGAGCCGATAGATATTTGCATTTTTTTAATGTGGGTCCTGTTCCCCCAACCCACACAAACGCAGAGGGACAACTGTACCAGCAATGGGCCATCATTGTGGCTTAGAGACTAATTAGGATGTCCTTGGTTCAGCTTTTGAGACATGGTTCAACCAAACCTTTCCTCTGCCATGACCCTTGCCTTTTCATTGGGCAAGTCTCTCTCTCTCTCTCTCTCTCAGTCCTATGATACTCTTCTACAACAAATACTGACTTTACCTTACAGAGTTGATGAAAAGATTACAACTGGACAATGCATGAGAATCACTTTGAACACTTGAAAGCACTGTAGTCCCTTTTTTTACAATTGTGGTTAGTATTATTATTTCTGCCCTCTGCTTTCCTTTTTTCAATTCTTCTACATACTTTTCCTTGTCCAAAGTATCTCATTAATTCTTTCAGATTTCTTACAAGGTTGCAGAAATAGCATTTCTCTTTCCCTTCCTCCTCCTTCTCCCCCTAAGCATGACCAGCATAATGTAAGATAAGAAACAGTGACTTAACCAACCATAAAGGGTATTGAAGTGCACATTTCATCTTATTGATGCTTCCAGTCATCAGTAAAGCCAATTTTAGCCTATGTGAAAGTACAATGGAGTACACCATGTCTTCCTAATGGAAGCATGGACTATGGTGACCCATAATTATCCCTCAAATGTATGCATTGTACTATTAATATGAATGAAAAAAAATAAAAAGTGTGCAATTGCTAAATCATTTTGCCTGCTTTTTGAAACATCCAGACTGATTAAAAAGACCAGAAAATCACAGATTGTGTTTCAGGTTCCTTCCAATTTTTATTTTGGAGTTCCATGCATGTTTTGTTCATTCCAGAATATTTTCTGTCAGCTCTCAGTACAATCAGAGGCTTTTTATATCAGATCCTCAGGTTGGTTTCTTTTAACCTAGTATAAAATTGGAAAGAACAGGAACAAAATATCAGACTTTTCAATCAGCGAGTCATAATTAGTTTATTTGGTTCTATTTATGTTGTTTGCCTTTCCCCTTACGGCCACTCTGCTTTCAGTTACTCATGGACAGGCTGGACTACTGTAATGCACTCCACAAGGGGCTTCCTTTAAGGAGTAGTAAACGCAACCACTCCAATGCTGGCAGAAGTTCAGTGGTTACATTATGTTTTTATTTTTAAAAACTTTAATTAATGGTAAATCTATGACCCTCAGAGGTCCCATGGGGGGGCTAATGTACTGTCTAATTATGGACACTTAACCACCCATATCTGTCCTAAAAAAGGAGTGTGCTTCACTGATCAGGAGAACGGTTTCACACCAGATGGCATGCCCAGGGAATATCAGGGCTTGGAAAATTGTTTGTGGGAACTACAACATCCAGAACCTTCCAAAAGTAGTCCCGAAAAGTAACTCAGCCAGGGATTCTCCATGCACACACCCAGCATATAGTTTGAGTTGTGAAAGGGAGCCCTAATATGCTCCCCCCACCCCCCAATATTCTTGCATCTTTGCTATTTGTGTATGCTGGTTCTAGGGAGATTCTACCAAAAGAACAGACTGACACTATGAAGTTTACTTAGTATGTTTTGCTTCCTGCAACGTCAAAAAACTGGGGAATGGTTTATCTAGCAAGGACTAGGCAATGGCTGTTTACCTTCTATTAGAACAGCCTTGCACATGATCAAGTGATACTTGGGGGGGGGACTTCTAGTGTACTTGTTAGCTTCATAGAGTTTTCCCAATGCACACTTTTTGCAATAGTGACTTGGCAACCTTGGCAAACTATATTAGAATGTAAGACCCTGTGGCTTGTGGCTCATGGTTCCCATTCATTTCAGATTATGGTCTGTCAGGATGGAAGACAGAAATGCATTTCTTTCCCTCAGTAAAACTGGATCCTTGATTCACCAGCACAGCCTGCTAAGCTTTCCTAGTGCAGCTGGGAAAAGTAACTCCACTGCAATAACCCCTTCAGGTTGCTAAAAAAGGAGGAAATATATCATCCAAAAAAGAGGAGATAGAGTTGCATGTGGTGATTTATATGTACAGGTGCTGATTTAGACATAACGTTCTAATTTTCTGTGGAAATATCATATAGGGAAGCCTGTGACCAAATAACCTGTATGCCTTCTGTGCATTCTGGGAGCTGTAGTCCCAGAAGCCATTTTTCTGAGCCCTGATGTTCCCTGAGCTTAATGTTGCTAGAGTGCCACGGGAGGAAATGGTCAAAGGGTGAACCATCATTGTAAATAGGGATGTGCTGGGAAGATATTCTCCTGGTAAAATTTCTGCTGTTCTTCCCTCCTCTTCTCTCTTAATGAGTGGACCCTTGACCTCAGTACCCTCTCCCATGTGTTCAGCCTGAAAAAGTTGAGCTGATGGATGAGACACACGCTTCCGTGCCAAAACAATCCAAAACCCTTTGGGAAAGCAATCATGTGGAATTGTCTTCTCAGATTTATGGCGAACAAGCCAGGAACAGGAATTCACTGTACTGTGATCATCTTTCAGTTCCCCTCTATTGTTAGCAGCTATTTAGAGCTTGATTTTTTTTTTGTTGGTGGGGGGGGAATGGGGGGATAGGCAGAAGAATTCACTTTTCACACATAATCCATCATGGTGAGCAATAAGACTTTTTTTCCTGAAAGGATATTGTTGAAACCATAGTTTCTATTTCTTGCAAGGAAAATGCTTAATATAGCCAAACTACTGGTCTCCAGATGCATTTGGACTGCAACTCACATCATCCCCAGCTAGCAACACATTGTTCTGTGCAGATGATGGGCTCTGTAGTCCAGTTTATCTGAGGAAGGGGCATCAGGCTTGGAAAGAATGGTTAAAGGAAATGAAAGCCAGGTTGATATGAAGAACTTGAGGTCAGCTGGTCAAAACTCAGCTCTTATTATTTATTTGCTACATATATGATAGATCCTTTTTTATGACTGATCCCGGACTATGGAACTCCCTCCCACAAGAGGCTAGGCTAAGCCCCCTTTTCTGCTCTTTTCCAGCTGGCAAAAAAGACCTTTTTCTTTAGGTGAACTTTGGAAATAACTAGATAAATTAAATAAATGCATGATTAAATATCATATTAAACAACAACTAAATTTTTGAAACCAAAAACAATTTAAAAGTACATCAAGGGGAAAAGAGGAAAGGATGGCAATAACATTCCCCACATTAAAAGCCCCTTCCTCAGCAACTAGCAAGTTGTCAAAAATCTTCTTGAATAGACCTCCTTGTCTGTTGGTAGAACAACAGGAAGAGGACATTTTAGCTGGTTGTGGAAGGAACATCCAAAACCTGAGTTCACAGTTATTTTATGTGAAGCCCTGTCTTAAGCAGATTGTATGATTGTGTGGTATGTAAGCACTGGTTCCTGGGGCCCTTTCACACTACACAGATAAAGTGACTAAAGACTCTAACTGTCATGACAATATCCCATGGAATTCTGCGATTTGTATTTTAGGGCCCCGTTGGCTTTGCTGTTAGCAAGGTAGCGAAAACCCAGATTAAAACTCTGCCTTTCAATTTAAACTACCTGCTACCTAAGGTGCTCAATAATTTTGGTGATGACATTTGATACTTCAGATAACCCCTTTGAGGTTCAGACTAAAACCTAGGGCCCTTTTGTTGTTGCGTGCCTTCGAGTTAATTCTGAGTTATGGCAACCCTAAAGCCAACCTATCATGGGCTTTTCTTGGCAAGATTTGTTCACAGAAGGTTTGCTTTTGCCTTTGGTTGAGGCTGAGAGATTATGACTTGCCCAAGATCATGGTTTTCCATGGCTGAGTGGGGATTCAAACCACGATCTTCAAAATCAAGGGCCCTTTCTGCAGCCTACCTTTTCTCGGAATTGGCCGGTGGGGATCCTGGCAAGTGGCTTTGCCGGGAGGGGAGTGTGATGGAAGCGCCCCCTCCACACCAGCTGGCTCCTTGCGGAAGGGAGAGCAATGGCCACACCTCTTCTTTTTGCAGCACAGCTTGGTACTTTCCACAGCTATGCTGGGGCAGGAAGTGCAGACATTGTGCTTCTGTGGCTTTGGCAGGACAGGTAAGTCTGGGATGGTGGCACAATCACATGTCATTCATAGAATCATAGAAATTCAGAGTTGGAAGAGACCACACAGGCCATCCAGTCCAACCCCCTGCCATGCAGGAACACCCTCAAATCAATCCCGACAGATGGCCATCAAGCCTCTGCTTAAAAACCTCCAAGGAAGGAGCCTCCACTACACTCCGAGGCAGCAGATTCCACTGCCGGACAGCCCTGACTGTCAGGAAGTTCTTCCTGAGGTTCAGGTGGAATCTCCTTTCCTGCAGCTTGAATCCATTGCTCCTTGTCCTGGTCTCTGGAGCAGCAGAAAACAAGTCCCCTCCTTCCTCTATGTGGCATCCCTTCAAATATTTAAACATGGCTATCATGTCCCCTCTTAACCTCCTCTTCTGCAGACTAAACATCCCCAGCTCTCTAAGTCTATCCTCATAGGGCATGGTTTCCAGGCCTCTCACCATTTTGGTCGCCCTCCTCTGGACTTGCTCCAGCTTGTCAATATCCTTCTTGAATTGGGGTGCCCAGAACTGGACACAGTATTCAAGATGGGGTCTAACCAAAGCAGAGTAGAGTGGTACCAGTACCTCCCTCGATCTAGACACCATACTCCTATTGATGCAGCCGAGAATTGCATTGGCTTTCTTGGCTGCCACATCACACTGCTGACTCATGTTCAGCTTGTGGTCTATGAAGACTTTGACAGGGAAAGCCCATCAATGATTTCATCCACAATTGCACTGCCTGGTGACAGGAGGGGATGGGACTGAGTGCATCATGCAGAAGCATCATTGCAGTCCTGTCCTTCTCCTGCCCCCAGTGCAGGATGGGAGGGTGCTGCAGAAAGGGCTATAGTCCAATGCTTGAATCACTATACCACACTGGCTCTCAGGACCCTTTCACATTACACAGTTATAGCACTATGATTCCACTTCAGTTGCCCCAGCTTAATCCTATGGAATTGTCAACCAGAGCTCTCTGACTGAAAATTCTGACTACCTCTCTCAAAAGTACCAGTCCTAGAATTCTACTGGATGTTGTCATGGTAGTTAAAGTACAGTGTTATAGCTGTGTTGTGTGCAAAGACTCCTAGAGTTGATTCACTGTCCCACTCACACGGAAACCTCCAGTCACCATTGTTTAGGAAGAATATTAAAATCCTACAATAACCTCTCTTCATCCTGGGTGGGTAAAACACAGGAACCACCAGTTAAGTAGCCAACACTGAGCTGCTCCTTCATGACAGCCACATCTGTTACCTGAGGCATGTATCATAGGCCATTTCTGCACTAGACTCTTATAGCGCTATTATTCCACTTGCAACATCCTATGGAATCCTGGGGTTTGCAGTTTCGGGAGGGGCCAGGCGGCACCTCCCGAAACTGCAAACCCCAGGTTCCATAGGATGTTGCAAGTGGAATAATAGTGCTATAACAGTCTAGTGCGGAAATGGCCTGAGTCTGCTTAATGGCCCTGGTTCCTCCAGTCCTATTTTAGCATTCTAGCAAGTATACATTGGACTGCAAATGTTCAGGTGGTTAGTAAATTTTGAACTACAATAACTCATCCAACCAATGTGTGAGAGTGTGTGTGTGAGTGTGTGTGACAGAGAAAGAGAAAACACTTGGGCCATTTCCGCACTAGGCTGTTATAGTGCTATGATTCCACTTTCAACATCCTATGGAATCCTGAGGTTTTCAGTTTAGAGAAGGGCCGGCCGGCCCCTACCGAAACTGCAAACCCCAGGATTCCATACGAGGTTGCAAGTGGAATCATAGTGCTGTAACAGCCTAGTGCGGTAATGGCCATACTCTCTCACACAGCAGCAGTATATAGTGCAATACCCAGTTAATTAGCATCATCAGTAGCTCCACTCCTGAGTGTAAGATCCATTGGAGTAAATGGTGTATACTCCTGACTGCACAGTGTCAACTTGTAAAGCACATTGAGTTTTAACTAAAGATCTCTAAACAACTGAAATGTAACCTTTGCTTCTTTCAATTAATATTGAAAACAATCATCCACAATAATGTTGCCACTTAAAAACTGCAAGAGTACCTTGGGGCCACATGTGGTCCAGGGGCCACGCTTTGCCCACCCCTGGTATAAATATCCTCTGATTCACTAACAATTGGGCTTGTATTTTTATATTGCTGAGGAATGAGGAAACAGAGTGCAGTTGATCAGCTTTTAAAGCTCCCGCTCTATAGAGGTAACACACCTTGAGACATTTCAAAAATGTGGAAGAATGACAGCCATCCTCCTTCCTGTCCTAGGTGTGGCAGCTCCTCTTGGAGGAGTCCCAACTCCCCATATTGTTTTCTGTTGCGTGCCTGTGTCTGCTGCCATCACCTCTTCATTCCCCTCCCTCCAAGCCCTGCCCAAGCATTCACTGTTGTTCCTCTACCATTCAATTGCCCAGTTGAGTGAGCAGTGCAGGGATGGGCCAGGGCAGCAGCAATACTATCTTGGGTCGCTCCTTCTTAGGTGATGGTGAGACAGGGTTGTTCTGTGAAGTCAGTGAAGGCTCAGCTAGACCACATGGAGGTGGTGACTGTAGCAGTGATGTATTTAATTCCTTTACTCCAAGTCTCAAGTCAAGTCTTGAGTCTCTACCTTCAAGTCTCAAATCCTTGCAAAATACTTTCAAGTCAAGTCTCAAGTCTGGGAGCCAGTTCCTGAAGTGGGGAATAGGATCTCTCTTACTTCCCATTTCCAAAGCTAGAGGCTTTTTGGAAGTGGGGAATAGGATCCTTTTTACTCCCATTACTGAAGTTTCAAAAGCTTTGGAAGGAAGGTTCCTTCCCTGCACTCTGGGGGTGAGTCTTGCCTTCTGCTGTTAAGAATAGTTTCAGAAGGCTCCTTCAAGGGGTTCCTTCAAGGCCTTCTCCTTCTTCTCCTTCAAGGCCAAGCAGACCTGAATCCCACCTCAATCCCATTGCCTAACACATTTGCTGTTCCTCTCCAAGAAATGACCAAAGCTTTGGGCTTGAGACAGATCATCACATGCCCAGTAGGCAAAAAGAGATGGAAGTGCTGTTCAAAGTTGTAAGGTTTCTGGGTGAATGTGTTATGTTACTGAACTGAGGGCAGCAAGTCAGTCACTAAAAATATACAAGTCATGAGTTGAGTTGAGTCAGTGTTGTTTATTGCCAACTCAAGTCCAAGTCAAGTCACTGAAGTGAACTGAGTATGACTCAATTGACTTGGGTCTACATCATTGAACTGTAGTAATGGAAAAGACAAGGAAGAGGGTAGTGACTCAGACCTTCACTTGGCCTAGCCAAGCATTCACCAACCATACTCAGTGATGAAGGCAATGTCTTGCCAAGTGAACTAAACAGTGGTGGCAAAGACAAGGAACAGGGTGTTGGCCCTCTTAAGGGCCAAGTCACCACCCTCCTATTTATCTTTGCTCCTTATTCCTCTACCTGGCCCACCTGAGCATTCATTGATCATGCTGAGTGGTGGATGCAGGGTCTGCCTAGGCAGAGGAAGCAGATGAGGAGAAGCATCTTAGCTGATTTCCTCCACCCAGCCTTCACTGACCATGCTGAGTGACTTGCCAGGTGGAGAAAGCAGCTGGGGTGAAGGCAAGGAGGAGAGTGGTGACTTGACCCTTAGCTACTGCTTCCTTCAACTGGCCTAGCTGTGCCTTCACTGACCATGCTGGACATTTTAAAAACAGCTGGAAAAGCAGGAAGGCAAATAATTAATGTGACTGATCTGCTTTAAGCAGGAGGGTTTCAGGGTATGAGGTGATATTCCTACTAATTATCTCACACCTCAAATCACTATGTTTTGGGGTAGATGCCTGTGTGACTTCCTAGAGAGAAAAGGCCAACCTAACAAATATGATATGTACTAGTGTATTTATCCGGCATTGCCCAGGATTTTATTTTCTCATAGGTAATACTTGTTAGAAATACTTTAGGAATTACCTTACCTTACCTTAGGGATTAGATGTGGTTGAAATACACAGATTTGAGATAATGTGTCTCTAATTCCCCAAACCATCTTGTTGAGTACCTGTAACTTTCCCTCATATTCCCCAATCCAATCTGCATTCAGAGTTATTAACATGACGTTGGGTTCCTGAGGGAATACACTGCCTTCCTTCTTGCCGATTGGCCTCGTCTCCATGGCAACTTGCCTGAGCTGTCTGGCTGAGAATTCTACAGGACCCTCCCTGAACTGCCAAGCCCAGGATTCCATAGAATCTTCAGAGGCAGCCAATCATATGAGGTCTTCGCCTGGCTATAGCCAATCATACGAGGTTTTTGTCTCCCTGACTCTGACAAACAGACAAACTCACAGACAAACATTGAGTTTTATATAGTAGAAGATAAGCATAATGCTCACGCCTATCCAGTTGCATCTTTGTGGACAATTCAAACATGATCCCAGGATGTAAATAACTGTTGTATCACTTTACATCTCTGTCTGTTATCTGTTAACTAGGACAGGATTTGTATAGGGTTTTTTTCCCCAAAAAAACATAAGATATCCTGGGAAACACATTGCTGTGGCTTCTAACATGGTTCCAGTCTGACTGATGGACCCCAGAGAGTATTAACAGTGACTACATCCAATACAACAGATGTCTCTTGTGAAGGTCACTCCCTGCTCTAATCTGTGTCTGGCCATCCGGGCTAGAACAAAAGGATGAAAAAGTAGGGATGTGATCTTATCTGTGGCTACTGAAGCAAGTCCTCTGTTTCCTGCCAAGATCTGTCTCAACCAGAAGAGCGAAGCCTTTGTCTCTTGGGGCATTAATTTTGTTCAGTTGTCTTTGCAAACAACGAGAAAAGAATTATTAAACTGAATGGTAAACTGGGAATGCCGCTGAAAAATGTGCTTTTGCTTAAGTTGGAAACATCAGGGAGACATCCTCTTTGCTGTAAACAGGTTTATTATTTGTTAGACTCTCAAAATATTATATGATATGACATCCATGAGATAGTATCTAGTATTTAGGTCTCACTGAATGCTTTCAAGGAGGAGCTTAGAAGCATTCAGGGTTTTGCTCCTATTAGAATGTGTGCTATGAGAACTTTATGCTCCGAATCTCTTACTGGTCTCATACTTCTGACCCTCAAGAGTTTTCCTACTAAAACTTCAGAAGTTCAGCAACAAAGAATATTACAACCAGTGCAGTAAATGAACGGTTTTTCCACTTTCACAAATGTTCTGCATCTTGAACACTCACGAAAGTACGTAGAATTCCCAGGAGAGAGCTCCAGAACCTCACCAGACTACAGACCTTTGGATTCCACAGGATGTAGCCATGGGGGTTAAAGTGGAATCACAATATTATTAACCATGTTATATGAACAGCCCCTGGTTTTTTTTTTTTTTTTCCAAAGAGAAACCTCTCCTTTAGCCCCCATATGAAAGACAAGTAAGACAAGATCCTCTCCATGCTAAGAATAGCTGTATCTATTGAATTAGACCAGTAAAAATACATACTTCTATTAACACGTGCAAATTTCTTCCTAGTTAGGATGGACAGAACTTGAGGTCTAACACATTTTGAATGCATCAGAAAATGACAGATTTTTCCCATTCCTCCTCTTGGGGTGCTTCCAGATAGACAGATTCTAGCACTATCAGTTGAAAGACATTGCCGCTATTTTGCCTTTTCCCTCCTTCACAGATTTTCTATGCTGAGAAAAATTGTGGAAATGTCAGGAAAACAGAGGAGGGTGACAAATAGAAGAAATCATACTCTGGGCTCCTAAAAATTCCACAAAGGAGGCAAGTTGATATCACAGTCAAAGACTCACCCAGAAGCACCCTTTGCGTTGAACCTAGTATATTCTATTCTTCTACCCATATTGAATCACATTTTAAAGACAGGGGAGGTGAAATGCAATATAGCTATACATTTCTAAACTTTGGTCAATTTTATGATAAAGTAGAGCCAGCATAATGTAGTGGTTTCAGCACTGGACTACGATCCTGGAGACTGATATTTGATTCCCCACTTGGCCATAGAAACCCACTGGGTGACCTTGGGCATGTCATATACTCTCAGCCCCAGAAAACCCTATGATAGGTTCACTTTAGGGTTGCCATAGGTCAGAAATGATTTAAAGTCACACAACAGTGGCAGCGGTGGCAGCAGCAGCAACAACTACAACATTATATGTCCTCAGTTCATTCCAGGTTCTCAGATTGTAGGACAGACATACAAGGTAGCAGGTGCAACGCTGGATCAATCTTCAAATGGTCCCCTCCTTTTAGAAAAGCTGCCTGTCTCTTTATTTTTCAAGGAACCCCATGAAAATATACCTATCTCACTTTTCTGCTTTTTAGAAATGAAACAAAATTATTAACATTTTTCAGTCCTTCTTTAGTGGAAGAGGGGAGGGAGAGGGGAAAAGTAGGCATGGTATTGATGCTAACCAATTTGCATTGTTTGTAGTATGAATGGACAACTGTTGAGGGCTGGGGGTGTATTTCCCCCAACAGACTTTGGAAAATCACACCACTCCTGTTTTCCCCCCAAGTGCTAATCTATACCCAATGTGGAGCAATTTTGCCATGTTTTGGAGCTTCTCCAGGTTTAAGCCCATGAGGGGCCATTTTTCCTACAGAAATTGATCAGAAGCAAAATTGCCCCCACACAGAGGATGTTGGGGGCATTTGAAAGCATTTTCTTTTTAAAGAAAATTTATTTTAAAAAATAAGTTGCACTCAACAGTGGAGAGAGTAAGGGATGGAATCTTGCCTTTCCCAGTAGGCTTTGGCAAAAACAAACTGCTATAGCCTCTCCTAGTTTGTCTGCTCTTCCTCATTAATATTTTTTACGATTCTGATGTTCCTTGGTCACCGTTTCCATCTGTGTGATGTTGGGAGGATATGTGTGTGTACGTGTATAAGATTTCAGCCTTAAGAATACAGAGTGAGTATATCTCTATGGCCATTTCCACACGAGCCTGTTATAGCGCGATGATTCCACTTTCAACCAGCTGGCCCCTCCCGAAACTGCAAACCCCAGGATTCCATAGGAGGTTGAAAGTGGAATCATCATGCTATAACAGGCTCGTGCAGAAATTGCCTATGTTTAAGAATGAAAATTGAGCCATCTGTGTGGGAAGACGATAATTGCCAGGATAAATGTTGCTTCTGAATCCCGTTTCCTTATTAAAAAATAAACTGCTTTATAATTGAATTAAAGTACTACCTAAATACAAGGCTGAAGTGCAGATAAGAAAGAGGAGACCTACCAGAGACTGCAGAATTCCATCCCCTATGTATCAGTGGGGCTTAGGTTTATCTCTTGTTCAGCAAAAAGTAACCACAATTTTGTTCAGTATCAAAGAGCTTGCCTGAGTGACAAGCACAGCACTTGCCTTTGCTGCCTCAAACTCATTAGTCCATAAAATAATTTCTTCCTGCCAAAGCAGGAAAGAACAACAGATGCTGTTTTTGCATTATCGACATTATTTAACCCAGTGATCTTGAGACATTTGGCTCGGGTTTCAACTAATTTCTTGCACCAGTTTGACGGATGGAGCCCTGGTCCTAACCTTTCAAGCTGACCTATCTTAACTTGTGTCCACCTATAACACCACATCTTGCTTATAGCAGTCAACCAGGAATCAAGGAAGAAGTTTAATTTAATTTTGGCAGCCACCAAATTATAAGTCAAAGCTTTAACATGAAACAATAAAAAGGGATTTCACATTAGAGAGAGGAAAAAAACTGCTTATATCCGCACACATACTGGGCAAGCTACAGCAAAAGCTCTGAAGGCAGCCAGAGCTGGTTGGAAGCAACTCTAAGGCATTAAAAGGGAACTGTGCAACACTCAACACATTAATTAAAATAAATTTTAGTAAACCTGAGCTACTAGCTATACTTATATAGCAGAGACCTCGGTTTTAATGTCTCGTTATCAGATTTTATTTCTTTTACCAGACATCTTCTGTACGCTGGAGATAATCCATACGGAAATTTACAAATGAAGTAGAATTATATCAGATCTACTGTTCACTTTTAAAGCATGACAAACTGAAGCCTCATTCATAGCATTTTGTAGTGTATACACTGTAAGAATGGAAAAGAATTTTGGTGGTTTCAAGATTCTTGCCAAGACTACACATTGTGCACCTTGTGGTGAGACAAACTGTGCCTTGCTTCAGAAATACCACATCTAGAAGGGTCACAAAGCATTTTGTAAACACAACATCATGCATACCTTTTGAAAAGCAGGGGGTTAAAAATGTGTGCAGTTGGGAAAAAAATGCACACTTTAGTCAATGGAGAAAATGGGGGAAAGCACAACAGTGGGGAAAAAACATAATTTAGTCCATGAGAAAAACATGCACAAAGATGTGTATAGCAGAAGAAGTATGGAAACACACACACAAATTATTGAATGTTTATAAATTTCCATGAGAGAAGAAGAAATAAAGGTCTCTCACATACTACATAATTATAGCATAGCACTTTGGTAGCAGTTTAACTGACATGGCTGCATCCTATAGAATCCTGGGATCTGTAGTCTGTTAAGGCACTAGAGCTCACTGAAATTTGAAATACCTTATGAAATGAAAAATCCCAGGATTTCACAAGGTGGAGCCATCACAGTGCTATAATCTGTACAATGTGAAAGGGATCATAGGCTTTCAACCCATTATGAATCAAGGATGGAACAGGAATACAGGTGGGATTTGGGAGAAAAGCAGTAAAATCAGGACTGATAACTAATAATAACTTGCACAGTTTGTACTTGATGTCTAGTCAAGCACATTAGTCCAGGTTGAAACACTTTACTGGGCCCACCAACTGTTCTACCATCTTTGCTTCCCAGAGTCTTCTGAGCTGCAATCTCAATTCACATAGAGCCTCAAGCCATTCAGAAGCTATGCATAAATTGAGAGGATGCTTAGAGGGGAAAACTCCTAGTATTAAGTTCAAGAATGGAAGCATTAGTGATCTGAGGACAATAATTTATTCATCAATGCAACATCAGCTGGACTCTGGCTTGCAAGCCCACAGTCCACCCCAAATAAGCAAGCAACCCAACATTATTATTGAAAAACGTGCAGTGGAAGCAATGGAGAAAAAGCGGTTATGACAGTCATACAGTCTCACCAATAAGCTGCCATGCATCCCATTTGGGAGAAGGGCAGGATATGAATTCAATAAATAAATAAATCTAAGGAGCACATTTGCAAACTATGGTTGATATCCTGTTGGTTAGCCCCAACTAGAGTTGATCCATTGAATCAATAGCTGAATAGTGAGTCAACTTGTAGTAAATCGTATTGATTCAATGAGTCTACTCTAGTTAGAACTAGCAACAGGATTTTGGTTTATGTATTTCACATTTCTTCATTGCATCTTACTCTGGTGTTCTAGCTGGTTTCTTTTCTCATCAGAATGGGTTGCAATGTTTTAGAATATGTTTCTGAATTGTTTGTATGTGTTTAGCTTAACTTGGAATGACAAAGAGCTTGCTTTTCTTTTCTTTTTTTTGTCTAAGTACACTTTTTCTTTAGCATGGCACTTTCCTTTCTACTTAGAGTGGTCACTTTCTGACTTTCTCTATACTCACAGAATTCCTTGCAATGACTGAAGTGGTATGTGCTCCTTTTTGACCTATCTGGGCCTAATCAAGTTGAATAGGTGAGCCAAGAATGATTTTGGAGCAGATATTCTGACCAGAGCTTGGAAATGTTATTGCATTACAGATTGTCTCGCTGGTATTTCTTTGTGGATGCTTCGTCACCATCTCAAACTTAACATGGCAAAAACAGAATTACTCATTTCCCCCCTGAAACTGCAAGCCCCAGGATTCCAGAGGATGTTGAAAGTGGAATCATCGCGCTATAACAGGCTAGTGCGGAAATGGCCAGAGAGGTGACATGACAGCCATCTTTAAATATCCAAAAGGATGTCATGTAGAAGATTGAGCAAGCTTGTTTTCTGCTGCTCCAAAAATTAGGAGGCTAACCAGTGGACTGAAACTGCAAGAGAAGAGACTCCATCTAAATATTAGGAAGAACTTCCTGATAAGTGCTGTTTGACAGTGGAATAGACTGCCTGAGACTCTCCTTCTTTGGAGATCTTTTAACAGAGTTTTGAAATGTTAATTTTTGGACTGAAACTTTTGGGAGTGCTTTTGTTGTGTATTCCTGCATGGCAAGGGATTGGACTAAATGGCTCTTGGGATCATAGAATCATAGAATCATAGAAATGTAGAGTTGGAAGAGACCACAGGGGCCATCCAGTCCAACCCCCTGCCATGCAGGAACACCCTCAAAGCAATCCCGACAGATGGCCATCCAGCCTCTGCTTAAAAACCTCCAAGGAAGGAGACTCCACCACACTCCACTAAGGCAGCATATTCCACTGCCAGACAGCTCTGACCGTCAGGAAGTTCTTCCTGAGGTTCAGGTGGAATCTCCTTTCCTGTAGCTTGAATCCATTGCTCCTTTTCCTAGTCTCTGAAGCAGCAGAAAACAAGCCCTCTCCTTCCTCTACATGGCATCCCTTCAAATATTTAAACATGGCTATCATGTCCCCTCTTAACCTTCTCTTCTGCAGATAGTTTCCAATTCTCTATGATTCATTACTTATAAGAGCACCAGCTTTTCCATGGTTCCCAAATATTACAGAGAGAGCCCTACAAGCATATCCTTGTATGGACACAGGCTGAGAACAGCTCCTGCTGTTATGACCTTCATCCCAGCTCTCCAGTGTTGTTAATTCACCACAGTTATGCCATGTGACTAGATTTTACCACAATATGAATCAATCCAAAGGTTCAAGGTCCTGCTGTTCCCTGGCTTTATTTTCATTCACAGTAAGCATCAGGTACCTCATGACCTGCCAAACTAAAGACATTTTGTTGTCTTGTTGTGGGCCTTCAAGTCAATTCCAACATATGGTGATCCTAAGGTGAACTGATCATGGGATTTTCTGGGGCTGAGAGTGAGTGATGCACCCAGGATCACCCAATGGGTTTCCACAGCCAAGCTGAGAATCCAACCCTGGTCTCCAAGGCCATAGTCAAAACACTATATATCACACTGGTTCTAAAGCCATCTACCAGCCATATATTATGGTTTGCTGGAACTACACCTGATGATACACTTCTATAGCAACATTTATGAAGGTTTGATCCTGTGCTCATAGCTTGGATTCCAGAAGTTATCTTTTTCAGGCTAGTCCATTGCTGATCCTCAGAAGGACTGGTAGGATAAGGTAGAAGTGGCTGAATTGCCTTTCCTACATACATCTAGATGGATTCAGAAACAATCAAACTGTTCTCTTTTTAAAACATCAAACTTGAGTATGTGATTTTGGAGCAGAAATTCTGAGCAGAGTTTGGAAATGTTATCGCATTACAGATTGTCTTTGTGGTATTTCTTCATGGATGCTTCGTCACTGTCTCAAACTTAACATGGTGAAAACAGAATTACTCATTTCCCCCCCCTAAACCTTCTTTACTTTCCACTTTTTCCATCACTGTCAACAACACACTTATCCATTCGGTGAAGGAAGCTCACAGTCTTGGATTCATTTTTGACTCCTCTTTGTCTTTTGCTTCCTATATTGAGACTCTTGCTAGGTCATGTCGCTTCTTTCTTTACAACATCTCTAAAATCCAACCCTTCCTTTCTTCCTCTTCTGCTGAGACTTTAATCCACACTCTCGTTATTTCTCATCTTGATTACTGTAATCTTTTACTCACTGGTCTTCCTCAATCTCATCTTTCCCCTCTGGTCTCTGCTTCTCATTCTGCTGCTAAAATCATTTTCTTAGCCCACCATTTCAATCACATTACCCCTCTCCTGATTTCCCTTCATTGGTTACCTATTCCTTGTAGGATCCTTTATAAGCTTCTTGTTTTGATTTTTAAGGTCTTACATAATTTACCTCCTCCTTATCTTGCTGCTCTTATCTCTCCTTACCAGCCAGCGGGAAACCCATGCTCTGCGAATAATTGCCTTCTCACCCAGCCTAGAGTCTCCTCCTCTTTAGTTTGGTTACACCCTTTTTCTCTCGCGGCCCCTTATGTGTGGAATTGCCTTCCGGTGACCCTGCAAACTGCCCCTTCTCTTACTGTTTTTAAAGCTAACTGAAAGCTTTGTTTACCGAAATCTTTGGAATGTTGGACTAGTTCTATTGCTATTTAGATATTGTATTTTATTAGCGTTATAGTAATGTTTTTTGCCATTATAGTAATGTTACGTTGTACTGGTTGTAATTCCATATACCCTGGATCCTTTTCGTTGTATATTTTCATTTTATTATGTATTTATTTAGGGCAACTGTTGTGTTTTAAATTTGTAAAGCGCCATGTACATGGATGGTGCTATATAAATAAAGGATGATGATGATGATGATGATGATGATGATGATGATGATGATGATGATTTGGACTGGAACTTCCAGAGTCCTCTAGCCACCATAGTTACTGACCAAGATGCCTGAGGGATTCTGGGAGTTGTATTCCATAAAAGCAACTGTCTCGAGCTTTGCTTCTGAGAATCCCATAGCCACAATATTCTTTTCCTATTCTTGCAATCTTAGGCAGGCAACAATATCAAAATATTCATCAAATCTCTGTTGGATTGCTAAACATGTTTGGGGGAGGGTCTGTATTTATATTAAGACTGAACACTATGCAGGATTAGAATAAGGTATTCAAGCTCTTTTTTTTGCTGAATTTTCATAAATCTGCAAAGGCAAATCTCAACTGATACTGTGCATATCTCTCTCTGTGCCTATGTGAGTGCACGCACACCTGTGCACACATACCGGTGCATGCATGTATGCACATATATACATGACTACCCAGACCTTGGACAAATTCCTTGTTTGGACTACAGTTCCCAGAACCTCCTCCCGTAGTATAACCAGTGGGAACTGTAGTCCAAAAAAGGAACTTTTACAAGTTCTGCTATTTCCACAGAAACACTTCAACATTATCTTCGTAAGGTAATTTTAGTGAATTACTTTGATTTTTACTTACACTTGCGTGGAGTTTTCCTTTTCTTGACATCGCTAAAAATTTGTTGCTGAAAACTCCTCGTATTCCTACAATCCCCTGAGACACAGCAAATATTTCCAAAATACCTAGGATGACAGAAATCCCAAAATAAAACACAATTCTTTATTATTATTTTTCACAGTGCTGCAAAGGAAAAAAAATCAGGAGAGAGAGAGAAATTATATGCATTTGTCTTTTCTTGAGGAGAAGAAGAAGCAGAAGAAGAAGAATCCCTTGCTTTGTCATTTTAAGCTTAACCAGTGATTTCATGGATGATTGCTTCTTGCTTGCTGCCTGGGTTATCTGAATATACATTTATTTATAGACGTCCTGAGGGTTTAAAGGACACAGATGATGTTGGATGGGGAGGGCTGGGATTTAGTGGCTGTATCTATGAGTCTTATCCAGTTGCCCTTAATGCACAAGAATTATTATGGAAGGAGAGAAAGAAGATGTTTTCCAAAAATCAGAATAGATAGTTTGAGCTGGGACCCTCCATTCTCCAAGGCTGAATTCTGAATGCTGTGGCCTCAGTCCTAGAAATAATTTCCAGCACCCGGGCTTAACAATGGAACAACTGGAATATTTATCTAGATGAGAAATGTACAGAGTCCATTTCTCTTTGTAGCAGAATAATCTGTGTGCATCTGGAGCAGTCCTTTCAGAATGAAGGGTATCCAGTTAGGCAGGCTTGAAGCTTGAGCATCTTTTCATCCGCTAATCCTCAGACTTGCATTTCTTCATCCATTGTAAATAATTTTCTCACTCACTCACACACACACATTCAGTTTCACAAGACTTGAGGCCTTTCTGTACTACACAGTTACAGTGCTGTTATTCCACTTTCAACATCCTGTGGGATTCTGGGGTTTGTAGTTTCTGAGGCCAAAGGGCTCTCTGCCTGCGAATTCTAAATGTCCCTCCCTAAACTGCAAACCCCAGGATTCCATAGGATGTTGAAAGTGGAATAATAGCACTATAGCAGTATAGTGCAGAAAAATCTATGCTGGTCCAGGGGACAAGAGCCTATGTAGTGGACAGAGTGCGGTTTTGGGACATGGGAGAACCAGGTTCAAATCCACACTAGATTATGAAATTTGATGGGCAACCTTGGCCCAGTCTCTCTTCCTCAGCCTGCTCTTCATTGCAAGGTTGTCATGAAGACAAAGTGGTAGGGAGAAGGAAAGGTGGAAAATAAATACAAAATCACCATTATTACTACCTCAGGTAAATTTATGTGCTCCACTGGCCTCTAAGCACACTATTGGTGGCAGGGGAAGAGGGTCTTCTCTGAACATTTTAAAGTTGTGTCTGAAACCAGCCAGGTTCAGTTAAGACCATTATATATGTCTTAAATAAGTTATTGCTAGACCAGACCAAAGGTCCATGTAGGATAGCATTCTATTTCCATATCGGCCAACCTGGGACCTCCCTCACTGCAACAGCTCCACCGGCTGCCAGTCCATTTCCAGGCACAATTCAAAGTGCTGGTTTTGACCTGGATGGTTCTTTCACTCATGCTTTGTTCTACAGCTCTACATGTCAAATGCCCTTACAGTTTCCAAATGATTCTTTCTAAACATATGGTGCTCTCCATGACAAACATTAGGGAGGTCACATGTTCAAAGGATGCATGAGAGAGTTATGTGGCATTGCACCTTAGCCCTGGTCTCCACTGCCTGTGTTCTCTGCCAGGGTTTATATGCTTGTTGTGGGTGTGAATGTGAACATAAGCACATAGGACTCCTCCATGGGGGAAAGCGGAAGGGAAATTCTAATGGCCCAAGATGTCACCTTCATGCCTACGTGTGTATCTTGGTATGTGTGTACAGCTCTTTCTCATACATACTAAGTGTGCAAGGGGGACATATTTGCCTGACAAGCATAGCTATAGTGGAGAAGGGGCTAATTCTCAGAGTAACCTCACAACATGGGAAAATTGCTGTTGAATTTCGGAACCCAGGAAGGTTACTTTATACTTTATAATTCCCAGAATCTCATTCCAGTGGGTAGGCTGCTTAGGAGTTCTGGGAGCTGCAATCCCCCCAAAATAACCCTTCCAAACTCTATGTCATCTCCGTTTATAAACCTTGTCATCCCCATGTATAAACCACTTGGCCCAGGCCAGTACTAGAACTGTGTTGTCTGCTTCCCATTGAGTCTCATCTGGTTCTGAGGCATGTTCCACAGGAATCTGTGGTCCTGATTTCCAAATGCCTGATCTGCACCTTGCCGCATTTGACCAGGACACCCACAGCTGTGCAAGCTCCAGCTTGGATCTGGAGGCATTCTTGCTCTAGATTCAAGTTGAATCTCCTGAAGCCCTGCCACTGAGCCACCCATCTCTCCTTTAGAATTGAAAGAAGACATTTAGACCTTGTTCTGCTCTGGATCCAGCAGAATGTGAACTAAGCCAGCTTGCAGGGACAGTCATCTTAGTGTGTTCCAACAAAGAGTTTTGGGGGTAACTTTAAGACTAACAGATTGGAGTATATGAGGAACTACAGTACAAGCCATGAAACCTCGTTCTAAAATAAATCTGCTAGTTTTATAAATGCCACAAGACTCTTGGTTACCATTATACCATCTTGAACAACCAATATTCTATAATTTCTTGGAGGCAAACAAGGCAGTTAGTTAGTACTTTGATGCAGATACCAGGGAATACCAGAAGCAATCTAGTATGAAGCTTGGAGAGCCAGTGCTGCCAGCCAGAGTTGATAATACTAGATAGACCAATGGCCTAATGCAGCTTCCTATGTTATTACCTATCTATTAAAGTATACAAAGCATGGATAGGCACAAGATTTGCAGAATGTGTTTCTGCCTCTCTAATATTCAAGGGAAATTCCATTGTCTGGTAACCAGTCTGCCTGCTTGTTGCACCTGCAACAGAATGAATGCTGTATATGTGCCACTAAGACAAATGTGCATCATGATCATGCATACTTGTCATTATTACTGAACATACTGCAAGATTAGAATGCTCAGATACATCTTAGATGTCTGTATGAAAGCACAATTAGATCTAAATCTGGGCCTCTGCATTTCATGACTGCAACATCACTCCAAAAAGAGCTAGCATAGTGTAGCAGTTTGAATGTTGGACCACAACCCTGGAGACCAGGGTTTGAATCCCCACTTGGCCATTGAAATCCACTGGGTGACCTTAGGCAAGTTACACACTCTCAGCCTCAGAGGAAGACAAAGGCAAATCTTCTTTGAAACAAATCTAACAAATCAAGATATAAAAGAAGTGTATCTTGATTTCAATAAGGCCTCTGACAAGGTCTTCCATGATATTCTTGCAGACAAGGTAATAAAATGTGGCTTAGACAAAGCTACTGTTAGGTAGATTTGTAATTGCCTGGCCAGCTGAACACAAAGGGTGCTCACCAATGGCTCTTTTTTATCCTGGCAAGAAGTGACTAGTGGGGTACCACAGGGTTCCATCCTGGGCCCAGTGCTATTCAACATCTTTATCAAAGACTTGGATGAAGGAATAGAGGGCATGCTCATCAAATTTGCAGATGACACCAAATTAGGAGGGATAGCTAATACCCCAGAAGACAGGTTCAGAATTCAAACTACTTTAACAGATTAGAGAACTGGGCAAAACTAACAAAATGAATTTTAACAGGGGAAAATGTAGGATTACTACACTTAGGAAGAAAGAATGAAATGCACAGATATAGGGTGGATGATACCTGGCTTGAAAACAGTACATGTGAAAGGGATCTAGGAGCCTTAGTGGACCACAAGCTGAACATGAGTCAACAGCGTGATGCAGCAGCTAGAAAGGCCAATGCAATTCTGGGCTGCATCAGCAGGAGTATATTGTCAAGATCAAGGGAAGTAATAATACCATTTTATTCTGCTTTGGTTAGATCTCACTTGAAATACTGTGTCCAATTCTGGACACAGTTTAAGAAGCATATTGACAACTGGAACGTGTCCAGAGGAGGGTGACCACAATGGTGAAGGTTCTGGAAACCATGCCCTATGAGGAGAAGCTTAGAGAGCTAGGTATCTTTAGCCTGACAAAAAGAAGGTTAAGAGGGGACATAACAGCCATGTTTATGTATTTGAAGGGATGTCATGTTAAAGATGGAGCAAGCTTGTTTTCTGCTGCTCCAGAAACTAGGACACCGAGCAATGGATTCAAACTACAGGAAAAGACATTGCACCTGAACATCAAGAAGAACTTCTTGACAGTTAGTGCAGTTTGGCAGTGGAATATGCTGCCTCGGAGTGTGGTGGAGTCACCTTCTTTGGAGGTTTCTAAGCAAAGGCTGGATGACTATTTGCCGGGGTTCTTTGAGCATTTGTTCCTGAATGGCAGAGGGTTGGACTCAATGGCAGTTGTGGTCTCTTCCAACTCTATGTTTCTATGGTTCTAAGAAAATCCTGTGATAGCTTTGCCTTAGGATCTCCATAAGTTGTGGCACATGACAGCAACAATATCACATTTGTGATTGCTTCCCTAGAGGCCAGCATTCTTAGCCTGGGCCTTTGAGGTCTGTTGGAATACAAGTCCCACCATCCCAGCTCTCACTCAGCTTCCACAATTGCCTATGTAGGCTGGGGATGATTGGAATTATAACACGACAGGTCTTGGAGGGTTCCAGTTTGTGGAAGGCTGCCCTAGACCACTTGATAGATAGTGTGTGGTGGGTCACAACAAAACAAGCTCATCTCTGCCTTTCGTCACCTTGAGTATCTATGACTGGAAGCTCCTCCTCCTGCTGCCTTTGCTTCCTCCTGCCTTCCAATTCTTTCGGTGATTTGCTTTTGAAGAGAATGCATTTTGCTCTTGCTTTCTGACGCTCTGCTTTAGCGGGTGATCAAAAGTAGGAGAAAAATAGGAGCAGATTTACTTTGTGATGAAGGTGAAAAAAGGTGATTCTGAAACAGCATTAGAATCTGTTCTTTTTTTAAAAGAGAGAGACACAGGGAAAGGGCACAGCAGGTACAATTTTTACATAGCGGTGCCACAGTTTTGAATCACCCCTGTAGTGCTACAAAATTATGGAAGGAACGATCTAAGTACTAGTTATTATGAAGTCGTAATCTAAGAGAGGAAATGTGCTGGGAGCAGAATATGGCTGAAATGGGTAAAAAGAGTATTGGATTATTCCATGTAGAAAGTTCAAATGTTTTCAGCTGTAATCAGAACAATATGCAGTACTGCTTCCAGAACATTTGTGGGAACTAGACGTTCCGATCATCTGATACCTATGCTGTGTCAGTTACATTGGCTAGCTCTTCATTTCCAGAACCCATTTCAGGTGTTGGAGTTAGCTTTTAAATTCCTAAACTAGCTTTCTTATCATGTCATCTCCCACATATGTCACTGGAGACCCCCATTATCCCCTGCTAAATGTTATGATGGCTGAAGCTAGTGGGATTGGCAGTCTAGCACATTTTGAGGCCACATGTTGGAGAAGGCTGTCTTAAATGGTCTGGGATCAGATTATTTGAAAGACTGTCTGCACCCATGTGAGTGAGCCTGACCTTTAAGATCAGCACACAAAGTCCATCAGTGAACACCCTGAGAATTGTGGCAGGGTTAGGTTCATTTGTCCAGAATTTCAATAGGGGCTGTGTTTTAGTAAAATAACAAAGAATCATTCAGCATTCATAAGACTAACATACCTATTGGAGCTTCAGGGGAGTACAGTATACTTTCTCACATGCACAGCGTACTTTGCTACATTTTCAAATAACAGTCCTCCCTCCACATTCGCGACTTTGACCTTCGCAAATTTGTGAGGTGCATGCTTGCCTCCCTGGCAATTCTCCTCTTCCCATTCCCTTGCATTTTGCCAAGTGTGGAGAAGGAAGGCAAGTTCCTGGATGAAAGGCAAGGAAATGGGGGAGGCACTCGTGCGCCTTCCTTCTCCCTTCTTGAACTTACCCTCTCATTCCCTTGCCTCTGGCCCTGCCACTGAGAACCCACACAGAAGAAAAAGTGAAGTCAAGTAGGGGAAAGCTCATGCAAGCCTTTCTTAGAATCATAGAATCATAGAGTTGGAAGAGACCACAGGGGCCATCGAGTCCAACCCCCTGCTATGCAGGAACACACATCAAAGCACTCCCAACAGATGGCCATCCAGCCTTTGCTTAAAAACCTCCAAAGAAGGAGAATCTACCACACTCCGAGGCAGCATATTCCACTGCCAGACAGCTCAGACCATCAGGAAGTTCTTCCTGAGGTTTAAGTGGAATCTCCTTTCCTGCAGCTTGAATCCATTGCTCCTTATCCTAGTCTCTGGAGTGGCAGAGAACAAGCCCACTCCCTCCTCAACATGGCATCCCTTCAAATATTTAAACATGGATATCATGTCCCCTCTTAACCTTCTCTTCTGCAGATTACTCTTCTACAGACTTTCTGCAGAAAGGCTACTCCTTTCTTCTTCCCTCTGGACTCCTTCTCCCATTCGTTGTATCTGGCCTTGGTGCTGAGAACTCATGCTGAGGCAAAAGGCAAGGGATTGGCAGGGAGTGTCATGCCCTGCCTTGAAGATTTTGGAGGAGAAAGATTCTGACTCTGACACAGAAGCTTCCCCAGAGACTGGAGTCTCCCCAGAAGCTGGCCCAGAGGGAGATAATAGACAACAACAACAGGGGCCTGACCCAGGGGAACAAATAGAGGAAGGCATATCAGAAATACCTACCTTGCAAGAGAGACACTGTGAGAGGGAGGGCCTGTGCTGCTGGGCATGTTTAAGTAGCAAGTGAGCCCTAATGAGGGAGCACCTGTGGTGGCAAGATCCATAGATAAAAGGACTCCAGCTAGCCTTTCCTCCCAGGGTCAGCAACTGGTGTCTTCAGTCCTGAAACTGTGTTCTGTGCTCTTGGATTTGGGTTACTTTGGAACTCTGCTTGTTTGGACTATGTTTTGGATTCACCCCTTAGATTTGTTTGCTCTGGACTTACATTCTGTTTGGACATTCTTCGGCTTGGGCTGCATGAGTAGGAACTGAGCAGATGCTTGTAATTGATTGCCTGCTTAGCCTGGGACATGACATGGAGGCTTATGCATGCCTCTCTTCTCCCCTCTAGAGTTTCCTCTGCCCATTTCCTTGCCTCTAGCCCCAGTGTTGAGAACTCATGCTGTGGCAAAAGGGAAAGGAATGGGAGGGCAAGATCGTGTCAGCCTTCCTTCTCTGGAACTCCTCCTTCCGTCCCCTTGCCTCTGGCCGTGACACACAAAAGACAAGGGAATGGGAGGGGGGATCAGGAGGAGAAGTTATTTGTGGTTCTGCCACTTTCACAAGGGTTCTGCATCCTAAACCCTCATGAAAGCGAAGGGGCTACTGTACATGCAGAGTATACATCTTGGCTTCAAGTATATCTTCATCTAGTATACATGGTTGGGGATGTGATTACAGCCAAACTGGATGCAGAGAATGACAATCACACTATGAATTCTGGCCATATAAAACCCATGTACACCTCAAGGCCTAAAACTGTACCCAAAGTACATGTGCTATGCTAAAATAAGCTTGTCTTAAATTGGCCATATGAGCCTGTTGTTTCTCCCTAAGAACGTATGTTTGAGTCTCTCTTTGCTTGCCTTTAGGACAGTTTTAAAGACTTATTCATTTCTGTCTGCCTTTGGTTAATTTTAGTGTATTGTGCTTTTAAATGAGGAAAATACACTGAAATTGTAACTGCTATTTTACCTGCTATAATATTCAATATGTTTAATTATTCATATACTGGAGATTTTTAAGGTTTTAATTATTTATTTATATTTTAAAGCTTCTTGTAATCTTTCATATGTGGGGCAGGATGGTGATGAAATTACCCCGAAAGGTAATTAGAATTGTTTAAAGTAAAAAAAAAAAAAATCAGGATGAACCTGTATAAAGTATATCGCTCCATCTCTGCAAGAGAAGACAGCGGCTGGAAAAGACATCTGTTAGGGATGGAAATCTAATGTGAAAGCACGTCCTGAGGAAGCTTGGCTAACTGAAAGCCAAACTAGGCATTACATGAGTTGCAATGGCACAGTCAGGGCCAGCCCTACCATTTGGCAGAGTGAGACAGCCACCTCAAGCAGTAAGTAGCAGTAGCAGACAATAAATAGTTATTTACTTTTACATGTTTTTCACTGCCCAGCTGGAAAGAAATAATTGTGGGATTTTCTACCTCAGGTGCTAAAATAAACCAGATAACTTGAAATATTGTCATATATCATGATTTGGGCCAAGCTGCCATTTCCTGCTCTGCCTTAATTAGCGACATGTCTGGAGCTGGCCCTGAATGCAGGTATCATGAATGGGGGCAGCAGGATTGGATCCCTGAATATCAGTCAGAGGAAAACTTGAGCTCCCATGGGGCTGGGAAAGGGGGTAGGTGCTGGAGGACTTGGACTATGAGTCACTGAAAGCCTGAGCTCAAAGAATTAATCACTGTCCTTTCCAGCAGCCACCAGACGTTAGGAGGCCATCTGTCATAAGCCAGATTCTTCCTAATGTTTAGATGGAATCTCTTTTCCTGAAGTTTGAAGCCATTGCTCCAAACTTTCAGGTGTTTTTAGTCCCATGCCACGGAATGGCTGCTTATAATAAGTGAGAACAGCTGAACAAACTATAGAGCCTTCTGGCCACTGTTTTTTTATCATGACAGCTGAACTGAACAATCTGGCTTGTCTGACATCTGACGAGTCAGAGAAATAAACCTAAATCAAACCATGGGTTTACCAGATATCACAGTAAACAGCTGAATGGAAGCCTGTGGTCTATTCAGACATCCCTTCATGTGCTGGTCAGTAAGCTAAAATTATAAAGAATTCTGGCTTCTTTCTGTGTGCAAACATGGTCATAATTTAACTAATATTTATGATGCAGGAGTCCTACAAAGGTAGGACATCCAGCTGGAAACTAGTGCTAAATTTCCAGTCTGAACATGCCTGATTTGGCCATGATTGCCTCTTGAACTAATAAATGATGAAGCATTAGAACCAACGCCACGTGATATAAGCACCTGACAGCCCTCCAGATGTTGTTCAACTCCTAATACTTCTCACCACTGGCTATGCTTGTTAGGTTTGCTAAGAGTTGCAGTTCAATAACATCTGGAGGGCCACACATTTCCACCTCTGAATTAATCCATTAAATGAGACACCAATGATACTGGAGAGATTCAAATGGAAATCAGTCAGTACAGTGAAATCCGTCTCTCTCTTTTTTTGCTTTTTTCTTTCCTTGGAGAAAGGACCAATAGACACTGACATTTGTGGATGATTGCTTTTCTCTCAGGCCTTGCTATTTTTACAGTTAATTTTTACTGTGCAAATATTTATGGCTACTGTAAAGAAATGAGCAAATAGAATTTTCAGAAAGGGAGATTTGACATGGAACAACTGGAGGCAGATGGATAATTCAAGCTAGGCACTCGAGTAGAGGAGAAAAATGCGGTGAGACAAAGAGGCTGGGAAAAGTGGGGTGAATAGCGGCAAACTGCTGACACAATAAGCCTTTTTTTCATCAGAACTGCTCAGCAGTGCCACAAATGTTCTAGTTCTTGCTGTGCAAATAAAAGGTTTTGTTAAACAGCATCAAAACCTGTGGGATGTATAAGGATGCGGGCAAAGAAGCTGTCTAGCCAGCTATCTAAAAAACCAATTACTTTGGAACAATTTCACTCCAGCATTAGATCTCAGGAGTTCCTAAAGCTCATCTAGTCCACCCTTCCTTTATGTGGTGTCCACTAAATGAGTTGGACTACAACTCCCACCTTCTCTTGTTGGCAGGCTGGAGGATGCCAAGCTGTGAAGATTGGTCAAGTCCAACTCTCTGTGTTAAGATCAGATTGACACTCTGCTCACATGAATCTCATCTTTACGCTGCACTGGGAATTAATAGTGTATCATAACACTGTTGTTGTTGTGTGTCTTCAAGTTGTTTCTGATTTATGTCCAAGAAAACCCTGTGATACATTTGCCATAGGGTTGCCATAAGTTGGAAATAACTTGAAGGCACATAACAACAACAAAAGTGAGCCTATTGTGGGGTTTTCTTGGCAATATTTATTCAGAGAGTGTTTGCCACTGCCTTCCTCTGAGGCTGAGAGAATGTGACCCGCCCAAGGTGACCCAGCGGATTTTCATGGCTGAGCAGGGATTCAAGCCCTGGTCTCCAGAGTCTTAGCACAATGCTCAAACCACTGTACCTCACTGGTTCTTATCATAACATTACCTCTTAGCTTTGGCCATGTCCACACTGGATTGTTATAGCGCTATTATTCCACTTGCACTTGCAGTTTTGGCCCCTCCCGATACTGCAAACCCCAGGATTCCATAGGATGTTGCAAGTGGAATAATAGCGCTATAACAGTCCAGTGCGGAAATGGCCTTTAAAAGGATTTATAAAATAAAAACAAATAAGCAAATAAAACCTTTCCCCCTGCTATAGAATCTGCCTGATGAGCACTTTTTTGTTCCTCTTGATATTATGAGTGCCTCTATACTATACTGTCACAGCAGTTTGATACCACTTCAGCTCTCATGATGGAAGCCTGGTGAGATAAGGAACCTGGTGAGATACTTTGAATCTAAGTATTTAGGGAGCTCTGTTGCTGTAGTTCACAGGAGAGCCCTAGAGCTCTCTACTAGAGAGTTCTAAGTACCTCACCAAACTAGAGTCTCTACTGACATGATAGGGCAACCTGTGGTTCTCCTGATGATGTGGGCGTACACCCAAGCCAGACTGGTCAGCGGTCAGAAATGATGGGAAGTGGAGTCCAACAAAGTTTGGAGAGCCAAGGATTGCAAACCTCACAGTGGGTGCGGGTTCAACCAACCAATCAAATACTTTCCTTATAATGCATCTTTTCCCCAAAACTGGAATATTACAACAGTACAGCATTGGGAGTTATATTACTGTTTCAACGCTTACTGAGATCACTCAGTAACTTGAGAGAGAAAAGCCTAACTAAGAAAACATTACATTAAGGATTTTTTAAAGACATTCCAACTTTGTTTGAGAATTCTGCTTTATCCCCACAGTTACCTCCAGCTATTTTAAGAAACACTATTACTTTTTGTAGTCTTATCGCATCCCACATTTGCTTCACCTACCCTGAATCAACAGATTCAAGTCTTGAAGTTTTCCTTGGATTGCATTGGTTTAGGCTGCTGACTGACAAGCCATACTTATGTATTTAGTACAGTCAGCCCTTCACATTTGTGGGTTTTACTTTTGCAGATTTGATTATTCACAGATTATTTGCTGTCACCTTTGCAGGCTCCTTAATAGGGACTGCAAGCCTTGCGAGACTGAGAAATTGCGAACGAGGCTTGTAAGTCCCTATTAAAAATGGTGTAGGGCAGCAGTGGAGATGGCAGTAAGCCCCACCAACCAACCACCCACTTCTGCCTTCTAAAGGAACCCTGATGCCTCAAAGGAATCCATGGTGGATTGAATATGGTGATCATATTTTTGTGTGTTAAATATGGTTTGGGAGGGCCTAGAGCTATTCATGGATTTTCCACTTTCACGGGGGTCCTGTGCCCCTAACCCTAGCGAATGTCAAGGGATGATGGCAGTTACACTTGTACCCTGCCTTTCTTTCCAGTGAGCTCAAGACAACATCTGTAGCTGTTCCCTACACCTTAACTAGACAACAATGATGTAAGGTCGGAAAGGCTATAAGAGAACAACTGGTCCAAGGTCACCCTGATGAATTTAATGGTTCAGTGGAACATGAACCTGAATCTCCCAAGTCACAGCTCAGCACTCAAACTACTACACCATACTTAGCTTTCTCACATAGAGGATTGATATCAGGGACACTACTTATAATGCTTCTCCTTGCCATACAAGTTTTAAAATACAAAGATCAAGCTGGACGGGGGAATAAGTCCCTATCGGTCTTCCTGGATATTTCAGCGGCATTTGATACTATTGACAATGGTATCCTTCTGGGTTGTTTTGCTGAGATGAGATTTTGGGTCACTGCTTTGCAGTGGTTCTGGTCTTTCTTGGCCAAAAATTTCCAGAGGGTGATGGTTGGGGGCTATTGTTCAGCCTTTTGGCTGCTACCTTCTGTGGTTCCACAGGGGTCAAGACTGTCTTCTATGCTTTTCAACATCTACATGAATGCAGTGGAACAGGTCATCTGGAGCTTTGGGGTTGGGTGTCATGAGTATGCTGATGATACCCACTCCATCTCTCCTTTACAACTAATGCAAAGGAGGTTGTGGTAATACCAAATCATTGTCTGGGTGCAGTAAAGGACTGCATGTGGATGAATAGACTGTGGCTCAATTCAGACAAGACAAAGGTGCAGCTGGTCAGTAGGAAAACCAGCCTGGGATTGGGATCACAGCCTGTTCAGAATGGGGTTGCTTTCCCTTTAAAAAGATCAGGTTCATAGCTTGGGGGTACTCTTTGACCCAGCACTGCTTGTGGAAAGCCAGGTTGCAGCAGTGGCCAGGAATGCACTTGCCCAGTTTCAGCTCGTGCACCAGCTGCACCCTTTCTTGGGGAACACAGCTCTGGCCACAGTGGTTCATGCTTTAGTTATTTCTCAATTAGGCTATTGTAATGCACTCTACGTCGGGGTGCCCTTGAAAAGCGTTCAGAAGCTGAAGCTAGTGCAAAATGTGTCAAGTGTCAGATGTGTATTTTAGAGATAATATAACGCCAGTTCTGCAAGAACTACACTGGCTTCTAACTTGCTTCCAAACTCAGTTCAAGGTGCTGGTGTTGATCTACAAAGTCCTAAATGACTTGGAGCCAAGATATCTGAAGGACCTCCTCTTCTCATATGGGCCTGCTAGAAATTTGAGATCTTCAAAGGAGGCTCTATTGTGTATCCCAACACTTTATGAAGTCAAGTTGGTGGGTACATCTATAAGTGCTTTCTCTGTAGCAGTGCCTCAGCTGTGGAACTCCCTACCCAAGGAATTTAGGCTGGTCCCATGTCTTTTAATTTTCTAGTGGGCAGCCAAAAATGTGCTGTTCTACATGGCATTCAGTGTTTGAAATTCCTCTTTTAACTGTTTCAAAATAGGGTTCTAGGACCATTTTTAGACTGCTTCTAGGAATTTTTAAAGAGTGTTTTAATGTGTTTTTAAAATGTTTTTATCTTCGTATTGTTTTAATTGGGTTTTTATTTGTTTATCACATGGGAAGCCCTTATGGACTTGGAGGTGATGCAGGAATACTCATTCATTCATTCATTCATTCATTTTCACCTTGACTCCTAAAATGGCATAGTCTATGGGACTTTGCCAATTACATGAACTATCCTTTCCCAATTATACTGTTTCAGGTGCCTTTTTCTGTCATCCTCATTACTAAGCATTCACTTATTTGCATTTGGAATGTTTAGTTCTTCTCTGAGAGCTCTGATTGGCCAAATGGAAAACATTTCCACCTTCTAAGGTTTGTTGTGCAATCTATACTGCTATGTTTTACTTCCTAATCAGGTGCAGCCCCAATCCTGCGCATGGTTATCTTAGCAGCTCCCCCAAGAATCTTACTTTCAAGAGCAGTAGCCATGCAGTACTATTCTAAAGACCCGTTTGGGGGTGGGGGTAGTTGGGGTAGCCATGTTGGTCTGTTTCAGCAAAAACAACAAAGCATCTTGTGAACCCTTAAAAGCCAGGAGATAAGTTTTCACTGACCATCACTCACTTTAAGCTAAAGTGGGTTATACATCACAAGACAAAGAGGTGCCATGAAATTCGTTGTTAGAAGTAAGCACCACCTTCAATGGGACAAGGATGAATATGAAAGCAAGGAAGGAGGATTAAAGGCCAAAAGAAGTGGGGGGGGGTAAAAACAAAGAGACAATAACTGAGGAATGAAAACTTCTAAGGCAATCTGTTTCAAATTGTAGATATGATGATGATGATGATATATTATTATTATTATTATTATTATTATTATTATTATTATTTTTTTATTTATTTATTTATTTTCCTTGCTCTAGCCATTTTCTAGATTCACAATTTTATTATTGGCTAGCTCATGCGATGGCTCCCCAAGCAAGGTGTCAACATGTGGAACTAAGAAGAACATACAATTTCTCCCCAAAACAGACTTTTCAGGTCAGGAAGGGCTTTCTACTGGTGATGGGTAACAACCTGCGCCCTGTTGAAGTCAGCGACAAAATTCCCAATTTTTAATCCATCCCCACTAGGATAGTTTTGGGAGTGGACTCGCATCCACGTCAGTAAGTACGGGGGGGGAGCCCCACTTGATCTCAACGGAATTATTATTTTTTCAGTTGACAACCCTCCTGATCTTTATGGGTAGTCCCGCTAAAAGCAGGCTCTTCTAAAGAGAGAAGTGCGACGAATTCCGAATCGTGTTTAAACACACGCGCGCGCACGCTGGCAAGGCATACAGGGGGGAGGAAAAAAAAAAGCAGGAAACCACCCTAAAATGCACCCTTGGACTGCCCGGGAGGTCCCAGTTGCCCAGCTAAGGGGGCGGAGAGGCACTTACTTAACAGGCTGCCTTGGTGGGAGCCGTTGACATGCCCATCTGGGTGGATCTGGAGATGGAAACCGATGCCCACCCTGCAGTAGAGGCTGCCGGTTCTGCGTCCGGAGGGACTCCACTGGAAACTGCCCCGCTCGGCGCCGCTGCCTGGAACTTCCCCGGGGGGCGCAAAATAAGAGGAGGGGGCCTTTGAAAAGGAGGAAGAGGGCATAGAAGCAGCAGCAGCAGCAGCGGACGTCCAAGAAGTGGCGTTCCGACTCGCGAGGCGGCGGCTGTCGGTGCTGCTCTTGTTTCTCAGCCGGAGAGCCGCGCCTCCGAGTTGCGCTCTGGGGGGCAGCGTCTCCTTGTGCGCCAAAGCCGAGACGATCAGGTGGCCGAGGAAGAGCAGGCAGAGGCAGGAGGACAGGCTCATGCTTCCAGCCGGCGGGACGCGCGGGGCATTTTGCAGCGGCGGCTCCGGTTCCCGCGGCTCCCGTGGCTGCTGCGGCGGCGGCGGCGGCTGAGGCTGCGCCTGGCCCCGGGAGGCGAGCGGGCGTGCGCTCCGCCGCGCCGGGAGGAAGGCATCGTCGGCCCGCCAGCGGGAGAGCGCGATCGGAGAGCGCGGCGGCGTTGGTGGCACGGAGTTATTTATAACCCGGGTGATCTCACAGCTCTCCCTGCATGCCTGGAGTCTAAAGGAGACTCGCCTCCCCTCGCCAGCCCTTCTGAGCCTCGGGGAGGGCGCCTCGCAGGACCCCCGGCGGGAGGAGGAGGAGAGGGAGGCGGAGGAGGAGAAGGAGAAAGAGGGCGTCGGAAAGGCGAGGGTCACCCCTGGCCACGCCGGAGAGGAGGCGCAGAACGCACCGGCGCGCCCGCTGCGCTTTTACGCACCAGCGGGCGGATTCCGCCCCAGTCCAGCGAGGCTCAGCGGCTGCGAAGCGTTCATCGACGGAGGGCTCCCCGGAGAGAAGAGGCGGAGGAGGCGAGGAAGGAAGGAGGCCTCTCTTCCATTGGGGTGCGGGTGTGTTTGTGTGTGAGAGAGGGAGTGGGGGGGTTGAAGTATCCTAGCCCCCGCCTGCCTTTCCCTGGAAGCGATGGGTGGAACTTGGAGGGAACCAGCATGGATCCAGAAGGGCTCCCTAACGGGGTGGTTCTAAGACAAGGCGGCGGCCAACCCAATTCGTAAGAACTGCGTAGCCCAGAGTGAGTCGAGTCTGGACGGGATCGAGCCGATGTCAGCCCCGGGGTTCGCCGCCACGGGATGGGATGGTCGTGCGCTCGGGTGGGGTCCCAGGGGCTTCGCCAACTTCGCGGAAGAGGAGGGAGTATGAGTCTGCTGATGGCTGCTAGTCATGCGAACTAGTGAAACCCCCTTGTGTAAGGGCACCACACCTCTGAATTCAGACGCTGATCTAAAAAGAAATAATAAATAGAAGTAAGAGGTTGCGTTCACGTCCGGCCTGGGAGGCAGCCACTTGCTTCTTAGGCCAGGCTCGCTGGTGCTATCTGGTAGGGCCTTTGGATAAAATTCGACCTGACCAGGTTTGTGAGTCCAGCAGCAGCACGAAAAGGCGGGGAGAGAAGGAGAGGCAAGTCGGTGTGTGCGCGTGTGCGTGTTTTTGGAAAACACACAATGATGTGTCGTTTGCAAAGACACTCGCAGCAGGTTCCCGTTTCCTCAGAAGTAAGCCCCGCCGTGTTGCATGGCACTTACGCCCCGCATATGTGTGTCTGTGTGTATTGCAGCTTGAAAGTGCCAGCCTGCTGGATCTGGCTTATTGAGGTAGTGGATGGGGATGCGTGGAAGGAGAGGGGTACAGCAGCGGTGGAAATTCTTTGGCCAGGGAAGTGGTGGAAGGGCGAAGGCGGGAGACGGGACTTCAGGTTTAGAAAAGAGTCTGTAAGTTATAGGGGTATTTTCTCCAAGAGGTCAGCGCACAATGAGACCAGTGAAGGGGAAACGTTTGGGTTGGGCCGGCGATCCTCTATTGGCGACTCGATCCAGGCAGATCTGCCTTTACCCAGAAGGAAGTCACTTCGAGTTTTGACATGTGAGATACTCCAGGCCATTTCCGCACTAGACTGTTATAGTGCTGCTATTCCACTTTCAACAGTCGGTGGAATCCTGGGGTTTGCAGCTTAGGGAGGGACCTTTAAGGCCCCAGTTGAGTTTCCGATGGCAAAGATACGGAACCACATCTAACCAAAACTCACCATTTGGCACAGGTCCCGCTAGTTTTGACGGGGGTGACGTCATAGCAGAACATGGGGACATCATTTCTACTACAACTCCCGGAATCCTCTTGTCATGCCGGATGGAAGGAGTTTTGGAAGTTGTATTCTTTATAAAAGTACCCCTCTCCTCTTTGCTACAAAACCATGGTTTAATTCCTGAAGAAAGAGAACTGGAAAGTGAAGGCGTCATGGGGAGCTGGCGGAAATCCTGCTAAATTTAATCACAGGCGAGATGCCACTCTGTACATGCTCAGACGTAACCTCGTCCCTCATATTGCTTTCTGTCTGAAGAGATGATATTGTAAAACTGCTCCGAGACTCAACCAAATTACCCGTTTGACTTTTAAGGCACCTTTACGCATTTGGGCTTAGGCGCCTAGTGGATCGGGCCGCGCTGGGAACCCCTCGGCTTAAGGCAAACGATGGGGAAGTGACCGCTGGGAGAAGGAAGGCAGCCCTCTCCACCGGCGAACCATTTCTCCAACTCAGAACCAATGAGGGTTCCTGTCGGTGTCGTTCGTGTGGCCGTTTAGGCTGATGGGGGTGAAGGTTGACGGCCCCATTGAACGCGGGGGAATGCTGAGGATCCAGCGGAGATTGAGATAAATAGGAGACAGTGCGATCGTAGGAATGGCTGCGGGGAAAAAAGTCTCGTTAATTTCAAGGAGGTTTACTCCCAGGTAAGCAAAAGATTGTCGCTCCTTGTCTTTGTTGCTTTGCGGCTCGCCCGTGCGTGAGACCTTCGCAGTCTCCTCCTCCGGAGCCGCCTGGGGAAAATGTCTCTTTCAGTCTTGCCATTTCCACACTAGATTGTTATAGCGCTATTATTCCACTTTCAACATCCTATGGAATCCTGGGGTTTGCAGTTTAGGGAGGGGCGGCCGGCCCCTCCCTAAACTGCAAACTCCAGGATTCCATAGGATGTTGAAAGTGGAATAATAGCGCTATAACAATCTAGTGTGGAAATAGCCTTAGCTCTCTTCCGCTTTCCCAGGCCATGTTTCATGGAGTTGCGCGCTGTCTTGCAAAGAAGTAAAAAGGAAGGTGGCAGCGGAGAAGAGAGCCCCGGATTTCCATGGGAGGCTGCTAGAGGAGGGTGAATTTTCTCGAGGCTGCGAATTTCTGAGAGGGATTTGGAGAGCACAGAGAATTTCGACTGCAAGAAGCTACCGGGGCCATTTTCACACCGAACTGTTATAGTGCTATTATTCGACTTTCAACATCCTATGGTGTAGCAGAACCAAGATAGAGACCCATGGTTTTAGGAAAAAAAATGTTATCGTCTCAGTAGGATCATTCCCAAAAGACTGAGCCCTGCCCCTTAGGTTTTACAAGCCTTTATACATTTCAGCGCACATACATCACATGTTTAAGACAGGAAACTGATGAGTTCCCACCAGTGCCTACAAAATGTTGCAAATCTTTCTGTAAGGCTGCCAAGAGCTAGCAGGTCAAGCCAAACTGATAACATTCCATTATAACAAGGTTCCTTGTCTCCTTTAAACACAGAGGGACTTCAATTGCAGAGGAAATTAACTGCTTTTCTTTCTCACCCAGAGGCCATCTAGGTTGACCCAAAACTGCATGCCCACCATAATGGAATCCTGAGGTTTGCAGTTTAGGGAGGGGCCTTTCAGGCCACTGTAACAGTCTGGTGTGGAAATGGCCGAGATTGGTGTGCCTCTGTCGTCTTCTGGGAAGAGCCACTGGATAAATAAAATAAAATAAAATCGACGGAATGTTTGAGCCCGACTCTGGGCTCTATTGGTCCATGCTAGTCAAGCCAACGACCTGATCCAAGGGCGTGCCAATATTGAAGGAGGAGAAATTTTCTTCCCTGCAATCCCCATCATTTCGTTAGTCCTGCCCAGTCCCTTTCATGACTGCCTAAGCTTGCCCTTCTACACCTGAGCTGAGGAGTTCCCCTTCTGAGTTAATCTCCCAGGACTGGACCCAGATTTAGACACCTGCGTTTGAGCTGGGAGAGGGAGGTTTGTTCCACAGAAGAGCCTTTGCTGGAAGAGAGAGACTGTGTGATTCAGGGGGAGCTCAGGCATTTCCCCAAACTGAGAGAAATCTGTTTGGGAAAGTGGATTGCCCTGCTGGAATTGGTCCCTTTCTGACCACACTGGGGGGTGGGATCTCCCAACCACCTGTACAGCATTTGGATAAGCAGGTCTATTTCTGTCAGTTCAGTTCCACAGGCCTAAATCTGGATCCATCCCTTTGAGAAGAATCGTTTCCAAGTAGAGGGAAATAATAATCTGCCCTATTCTGCACCAGGCAGGCTTCATCTGGAGTACCATTCAGTTCTGGATGCCTCACTTTAAGAAGGATATAGACAAGTTGGAGATCAACAGAGAAGGTCGACAGAGTTCAGAGGAGGTTCAGAGAAGATCAAAAGGCTGATGAGAGGTATGGAGAACAAAAGATATGAGGAAAGGTGGAAGGAGCTGCGCATGTTCAGCTTAGTGAAGAGAAGACTGAGGGGTGACATAATCACATTTTTTAAAAATATCTCAAAGACTGCCACAAAGAGGAGGCTGCTGGCTTGTTCTCTGCTGTCTCAGAGGGGAGAACTAGGTTTAGTAGTTTTAGGTCACAGGGTTGTAGATTGAACATTAGAAGGAACTTCTTGACAGAGCAGTTTGGGAATAGAACCAGTTACCTAAGGCCTTTCTGCACTGGACTGTTATAGCACTATTATTCCACTTTCAACCTCCTTTGGTATCCTGGGGTTTGCGGTTTAGGGAGGGGCCTTATAGTGCTCAAATAGCACTATAACAGTCTAGTGCGGAAATGGCTCTAGAGAGGCGGTGGGGTATTTTCTGAATGTCTTCAAACAGAGGCTGGACAGCTACCTGCTGGGGATGCTCTAGCTGGAAAGCCTGCATTGAAGAGTGGGTTGAACCTGGTGGTCCATGAGGCCCTTTCTAACTCTACGATTCTATGATGCTATGAGACAATAGGTATATCTCCACTTCAAGTTATATCAGTTTCATACCACTTCAGTTTTCATGGTTTCATTCCAAGGAATCCTGAGTTTCCTAGTTTGATGAGGTACTTGGAATTCTTTGAAGTCCAAAGGTACTCCTGAGAAGACAGGGACTGAAATCTGAATTCTGAAATAACATAATATAGATAAGTGTTCAGGGGACCTTGTGAGTTGTAATTCAGGGGAGCAGACTTGAGCAAGAGAGATAGAGTGGTTTAGTGCTTGGGGAACTGGACTATGACCATGGAGATGAGGGTTTGCTTCCCCACTCAACCAGGGAAACCCACTGGGTGACCTTGGGCATGTCACACACTCTCAACCCCAGAAAGCCCTGTGATAAGTTTGCCTTTGGGTCGCTATAAGTCCAAAATGTCTTGAGGGCACACAACAGTAACAAGAGGACTTGAGCAATCTGACACAGAATTCTAAATGCTTTAGTGCAGATCCAGAGTCCTGTGAAAGCCATCTAGATTTTGTTGGAGTGCAACTCCCATCAGTACTACCCAGCATGGCCAATGATGAAGAATGCTGGGAGTTACAGTCCAACATTTGGAAGGCTACATGATTCCCCATCCCGATGCAGAAATCCAAGTATAAGCCCTCAGAATTCAGGTGTGAAAGAGAGAAATCAGTAATAAAAGCTTGGAGACAGAGCAGATCTGTCATGTCCCACTCTAGAGCACTGGACTAGGAGAAATAATACAGAATCCTGTGTAAGCAAGAGGTTAGCTAAATGTTAGGAGAAACCTCCACTTGTATATTTCTGACAATAGAAAAGAGATGGTGGATTCCCCTTCACCAAAGGTATAAACTCATGTAGAGTCGAAGGCTGAAGTGGTATGAAATTGATATACCAAAGGTATTAACTCATGTTTGGATGGCTGTCTTTCAGATATGCTGTAGCTGCATCCTCCATTGCAGATCTTGCATTTCAAGGCACAGTTAATGTTTAATAGGATATAAGCCTGCCTACATTTCTCTTTACAGCTTTGGAGCAAATGATTGACAACAGGAGTATGCAGCCAATGTAGGATCCAGGAACAATTTATCAAAAAATGTTTGGGGTACCAAAACAAGGTGCAGGTAACTGTGATCTTTGGAAGCTTCTGGAATTGCGAATCTCCTTTTTTAGGACACTTCTCCCTCTACCAATGGGGGACCTCTGCGACCACATAAAAGGCCTTAGTGTGGTCTGCATGTTTCCCATCCTGGATCTCCAAGGTACATATAGCAGCTCCAAACAATTTGCCTATGTTGCTGTGGCCAATAGTGGTGCGTGGAAGCCAGAGTAAGGTGAACCCTAAGATGAATAGGAACCTGTAGAAGCAATTCCATTGGATAGCTTCTGGTCACTTTCACAACACTGCCGCATTGTCCAGCTTGTGTAGAACTGGAAATAAAAAGCTATGTTCCTTTGATCTTTATTTTGAACAAACGACAACAAATTGGAATTTGAAAAAGAGACACACTCCATAGTTACCTGATGGAAGTTCATTTTCAGAGTTAGCACCCAACCAGCCTGTATGGCTTTGACAAAAAAGTTAGAGGCAGTTAACCACTTCTTTTTTCTTCTCTAGTTCATAAAGGCTGGGTCACCAAGCTTAGCTTAGTGCATTTTCAGCCTATTGACCCAGCTCTCATCCACCCCTCTTCAGAGTGGCATTCCTCTTTGGTTCTGTAGTCCGAGGGCAAAGGACAGGCAGAACAGTGTTTTTTCAACCGCCTGTCCAGGATGGGCTTTTTGCAGACACATGTTTTCTCATGTCAACATCCAAACCCAAGGTGGCAAAGGGTAAACTTTCAGATGATAGAGTTGTCCCAAAAAGTAACATTTCCAAGTAGACCTGGCATGGTGGCCCTGTTGCTTTCAAATGGAAAGTAATAGCCTTTGGAATGGGATTGTGTTGCCTGTAAAATAATGTCTAACTCATGTTTAATATCTAAGGCAGTTAAGGTAGATTTTAATTGGCTTGGAAGCAACTGTTCTCTTTGAAATCAGAAGAACTGACATGCAAGGAAGTCTTCCATCTTTGTTTAAAAACCAGGGTGGGAATCATATGACTCTCCAGATGTTGTTGTATTGCGGTTCTGAGCAGCTCTAGTGAGTACAAGCAAGGGTGACAAATGCTGGAAATTGCAGTCCAACAATATCTGAAAGGCCACATCATTCCTACCTCTTTCCTAAAAACTTGGGTCCTAATTCAGCTGAAGTTAAGCACAGTTCTAAGTGACCAAGAAGGCCATGGATTGTTGAGCTTACTCAAGGCTATCTGCTGAATTCAGACCACATCCAGGTACTTAACATTATTCTCACCTCACCTAACTGTCCCAATATTGTGGCTGTATTCCCAAGCCTCAGGAGGTTTGGATCAGGAAAAAATCAGTTGCTCCTTCACTCACATCCTTTGTTTGTCCACACCTTTGCATCTGATCTTGAGTTGATCTTGGGTAGCAGAGTCACTCTGCCAGCAGATTGTTCTGTTGGTAAATACCAGAGATGAGTTGGTGCATGAGTTTTGCCAGCAGAGGGGAAATTCTGATGGCAGAAAAGGCTTATGCTTAGCCCTAATGCCCTACAGCTGGCAGATCTGTGAGTTAGGATTGCACTACCCTGCCAGATGCAACGCTATATGTATTTACTTACCTGGGTGTAAACTCTATTGAATACAATGGGGTTTATTGGATTGTATATCTCAACTAACTTGTTCTTTTGGCTTCAGTGGGATGGAACGATGACTCGTTTTAGCTATATCAGTGCTAAAATATGGAAGAAGAAACCATTCTGTTCAATAGGATTCTTCCAAGCACTTTGCTGAGGACAGAAATTGTAGGATTATAACTTTAAACTGTGGCCTTAGCCATATCCTCAAATAAAAGGAAATCTTGTTCCTTTTGAGCACAAAATACTCAGCACATGTTGACAAAATAAGAGGTCTTTTTGGTTCATTCCCATTGGTGTCATTTCTGTCATCTTGGAAATGGATGGGGACACACAGGTTCCAGTCCACAAGATTGCACCCCAGAGCTTTTTCAGCAAGAGACTGTTACCCTGAGTTGCTCCTGAAATTGAAATATCCCTAGAAATTGGACTGAATGTAGCACTTTTGCCACTTCTGAATCCAAAAGCGCTGGCAGCTGTTCAGAGAAATCCACTATGCTTTTGACAAATCCGCTTATGAGTCGTGCTTACAAGAATGAGCATTATGTGTTCTTGCAATATCTGCATTCTTGCAACATTTTTTCCAGCATTTTTGCACCAAGCCATCTGTGTTCTCTCATGCTACTTTAACCTCTTTTGTGCCAAACCATCTATGTTGGTGTGATTATTTTTTTAACCCCCTTGTAATAAGCCATCTATATACTTATGAGTAAAAGATATGTATGTAAAATTACCATAATCCATGTTTATGTTCCCACTGCAGAGGCAGAAAAGAAGAATTTGAAATATTTTATGCTGGAGTCCAGGAGAAAATTGATCACACACCAAAGCAAGTCTTCTCTTTGATCATTAGTGATTGGAAGGCAAAAAAATAGGAAACAAAGCAGCATCAAGGACTGTAGGAAAATTTGGCATAGGACCAAGGAATGAAATTGGAGAGTTACTGACTGAATTTTGCAAGGGCAACAGGTTTTTTTTTTTCATCACAAGCACATTCTTCAAGCAACCAAAGAGGCAACTGTATACATGGACATCATTTGATGGCCAATGTAGAAATTAAATAGTCTACATAACTGGAAGCAGAAGATGGAGAAGCTTCATTTTCTCTGCAAAAACAAGACCAGGAGCAGATTGGGGCACAGGCCATGAACCGCAAATACCAAAATTAGAGTAAAGCTAAAAAAGAGCATAAAATCAATATTTGTGCCAAAATATCTGAAGAATGTCTTTGTAGAATGTAAAGATAATTTAAAAAATAGATTTGCACTATTAAACCAAATTGACCAGGTGTCCTGTCTCAGTCCTGGTACAGCTGATAATTCAAGCAAACGAATTGAATAGCTCCCAGCCTGTAACTTACTCCCAGGCAGTAAGCACAGGGTCATAAATAAAGTCCAACAGGGTTCCAAGGCAAGAGAGTGTCCAATGTCAGTCAGAGTATTCAGCATGGTATCCGGCAAGGTAGAAGGTCAGATAAGCTCTGACAACTCCTGGAGGGGAAGGGCATTAGCTATATAGATCTGAAGCCTTGAGCAGCTGTGGCTTGAATAATTGTTGCTGGTTATAAATTCTGAGAGAGTAATGCTGGCTTTCTCTTTGCTGTCTGTGCTCTGCAAAGGTGGGTACAGGTAAGTGCTCTTCTATGTCTGAAGAGGCAGGACTCTCTGCTGTAGCTGGCACCACTCCTGTTCTGTTTGTGGCACTGTAACCTCTTCCTGTACAGCAGGTCCTGGCATGCCCCCTGTTTTAGCCTCAGGCATGCCCCCTGCTTCAGAGTCCATGTTCTGGAGGTGGGACATGACAGCAGGAGCTAGAAGAACTCTGGACTGAAGCCAGGGACATTGTTAGGGAAGAATGCAAAAAGACACTATTTGCAGTCAAAAAGAAAGAGAAGCCTCAGCAGATGACATGAATAAGCATGTGTAGAATGACAATGTTTGTAAACTTTTAAAAAGATAGTAGCTTTAGAAAGTGGCTGAAAAGTAGTAAGGAAAGAGGGACATGCAGTTTGAGGGCTGCAGTTTAAGAATGCCAAACCATCTGGGTTTTGGAAAATTTTATAAGCAGCTTTGAAAAGAGTGGCTTGAGTGGGAAGTTGTCTGTGTGTCTTCAAACCACCACATAGTATGCATAATGTGCAAAATAATTTACATCACTTATAAATATAGCAAGCTGGATTTGGAGTACTGGAATATGGTAACCCAAAGGGACTGAGTCATGGTGCCCTATATGTCTTGGGCAGAGACTTAGAGGGTGAAAGGGTTGAATGAATACCAGGGTGGAGAAAAAGATGAAGCAAGAAAGAATGGAGTGGGAAGAAAAATGTCAGAGATGAAAAATGTGGATGGGAAAAGTGAGGTCAGAATGTAACCTGGGCAAAGGTGGTACAGGCCAAATAAGTATTAGGGGTGAGAGAGAAAGACTAGTGTAAAATGAAAAGTCTAGGAGGTAAACACTGAGATGAGGGTGGGAGAAATGAGTTTTTAATTTGGGCAAAGCCAGCTACTTTGGCCAGTATTTCAAAATGTAGCATCTTGTTTTTAGTCATTTATCTTTATTTTGTGTCTTATGTAAAGCAAACTGAACACGTAGGGTCATCATCTTCCATGTTTTTAAGTAGTATTCATCCTTGGTTTTCCCCATCTCAAGGAGCATTCCTGAACCTCTCCTTGACATCTTTCCTGTCTGTAAATCTTGTATATATTCTTGGCTGCTGAGCAGAGACCTAGACAGATGCCTATATCTCTTCCACTGCCCTTTTTGAAAAAGGTGAACAGCAGCAATAAGAGCAATTTCAATGTTTTTGATTATACTATTCTGGAGTACGCAGACTGATGACAATAGCTGCACAAATGGTGTGTCACCTGGATCCCATGTTGGGAGGAAAATGGAAGATTATATATGGGAGGTACAAAAACAGTTAAGTGATCCCAGAAACTGGATTGGGATCCTGCTGATCATATTCATATCATCAAAACAGTTGTTTGTAAGGGTCTTACATTAGGATATATTCAGAAGGAGATAGCTTCCTTCCTTCCAAATTTATTTCCCAGAATCCCAGTCTTATATATTCTACCTAAAACCCACAAGGAGGGCTTTACCCCTCCTGGTTGCCGCATTGTTTAAGGAACTGGCTCAGTTTATATATCTTATTCTAAGACCTCAAAGGGGAATGAGAAGGTCTTTGGTCCAAAGGATTCACCCAAGACATGTGCTGCTTTGGAAAGTTCAGCTTTGGACCCTGATGTTGGTGGAAGCATGGCCAATATATACCCACAGAGCTTTTCACAGGCATAATGAGAACCATCTTAGAAGAGGAATCCCCTTCTGGAAGAGAGAGAGAGAGATAAAAGGTGAAACCTATTCCAGGATGGCAACCACTGCTTAAAGTTTTAATAAGCATTTCAATAACAGCAAGACCAAAAATACCCCAAAACACCTTCCTCCAAATTAGTAAAGCATGCTTCTAGTAAATTCAGAGGGTGTGACTCTTAAGAGATTAATCTGCCACCTCCAACCCAATGTGCTGTTGGGCATGCTGGTTTGGGGATGATGGAAGTTGTAGTCTAACGTATCTGGAGGCTCTAAGTTGGGGGAAGCTGATTTAAAAATTGCAGCTGTAACATGTGCAGAAAATATGATACAATGCACGAGAGGAAACAGTGGCTGTTATGAGTTCTGTTGTACGTATACTGCATCTATGTATTTTCCATGCGTGAATAGATATCCTAGCTAATTAGCTATAAATTTTCCACTGTCCCTTACTCTCCACAGGAGGGTTCCTATGCATTCTGCCATACATTCGATGGGTGCATTCCTCTATCAACATGAAGTGATGGTGATGATGCGTAATGAAGAAATGTGTAGAATGTGCCTGCTGAGCATGATGGGCCTTGCAGTACTAAAAGCCATACTGATACAGCCTGATAGCTTTTATGCTCCTTGAAGCCACAATGAATCTTCTATTATTTGTTCTGGGAACTCTGCCATGTAGTTCCTTGCAATGCACTTGCTAAAACAAACATTGATAAGAAGTTACATTTTGAAGCTTACTAGAAAACAATGAGAGCTTATATAGGCAGTTGCAAAAAAAAATGATACTACAAGATGTGATAGCTAGGGGAAAAACAAAAAACGAGAGTTTTGGAAATTAAGAAACTGCTTGTAGCCAGCTAAGATAAGAGAAAGTAAGGCTGCCCTATCGTAACCTTAAGTGTGTCACAGGATGAAAAACACACCTCCCGCATAAATTAAGCCCACCTCCTGCATAGGGAAAATGTAACTTTTGGTGTAGAAATGAGCAAATGCATGTGTAGATCAGAAAAGTTACTAGAAGGTTATGCAACATGTAACTAATGAACCTGTGTGAATTTTTAACCAATGGGGAGTTGTTAGCATGTATCTGTAAAAAACAAAGAGTATATAAATTCCAAATGAATAATGTATTCTTTGCTTGGCCTTCCTTTGGCTAGCCCGGCTACTCAGCTGAATAATCCACTCAAGACTCCTGAGTTTTTTGACTGACACATGGCTCAGGGGACTGCCATTTGTGGCAACCATGGTGCAAGAAAGAAGTATATAGAAAAGAAGTCCCGGAGAGTCAAACAGAGGCTTATTTAGTCCAGTTAATTTAGTCCTGTGAAGCCCATTTTTAAAAGGATCTAAGAGAGTGGCTTTGAAAAGAGTCCAGTACCTCTTTTGGCTCTCTCCTTGCTGTCTTTTTCTTTTTTGACAGGCTTTTAGACATTGACTACTAAGACTGTTAATACAAGCATGCCTCAATTAACAAAGTTTCTGACAAAGAAGCTCCTTTTTACAAAGGCCATTTCCGCACTGGACTGTATAGCGCTATGATTCCACTTGCAACATCCTATGGAATCCTGGGGTTTGCAGTGGCCCTCCCGAAACTGCAAACCCCAGGATTCCATAGGATGTTGCAAATGGAATAATAGCGCTATAACAGTCCAGTGCGAAATGGGTCAAACTCTTTTTATAGTAGCCCAACCCAGCCCTTTTTTCTTGTCTTCTGTGGATGAAAGGATGTTTTGCAGGGCAGGAGAAAGGTGAAGGAAGGCTAGATGAAGACAGACAGTGTTGGCTTACAATTGCATGTGTGCAGTGAACAATTCAATAACCTTGACCTGGGGAAGAATGGGCTCCTACTGTAGTTGACCCTACCGCAGCTGTGTGTACTGAGGTACAAAAGGCAAGGTAATCAGCAGCCTCCACAATCACTGAGCATGTGCGAAGAGCAAAACAGAGAGAAAACGGGAAAGCAGACCAACACATCTCACTCTTTGCTTGTTTTTTCTTCAATTCTTGTTGCTAAAATGAAGTCTGCAAGGATTTTTAGCATACTTCTCAGCGCAAAAAGAGCTTAAATATTCCATTAGGCAAAAAAGAAAAAAAATCTAACAGTAAAAATTTATTCCTATAGCAACCTACAAACAAAGCAGAATTAATCTGCAGAGGTATTTTCCCCCTTGAGAAAAAAAATGATTCTATGGCCATTTCCACTCTACACTATTATAGTGATATTATTCCACTTTCAAAATCCTATAGAATGCTGGGGCTTGCAGTTTACTGAGGGCAAAGACCTCTCTGGCTGAGAAGTCTAAATTACCCCTCCTTAAACTGCAAACCCCAGGATTCTGTGGGATGTTGAAAGTGGAATAATAGAACTATAACAGTATAGGGAGGAAATGGCTTATGTTTCTATGATTAAAAGTACAAAGCATGGCTGGGTGGGTGGGAGAGAAGACGTTTTCCTGACTGGAAACTGAAGTAAAAGTCTTAACTAAAAGGGCTGCTCCAAGATCAAGGTTAAATGAGAGGATTGTTCCCTCTCACCTATTTAGGGATAATGAACATTTAATCTAGCCTACCTGCTTCTAGCCAGAACGTGGATGAAAAGCAGAGTGGAAGGTAAGTCCTGGTACCACAATGCCTAGAAGAGAAAGAAGAAGCTAAGTACATAAATGCACAGACCTTCTGGAGTGTCTTTGCAAGTTGCAGCAAGAAATCAACGAAGCTGTGGAAACAAGTTGGTGCTCTGTAGTAAGCTCAGCTGGTTATTTGTCCACAGCCCTTTCCTCTTGCTTGAAGAGGAGCCCAGCAATACTGGAGAATTTGCACCTTTGTTTGACACCTGGATATGACCCATGAAAACTGGAGGCTTAGGGCCAAATCCTGAGATCTGGAAGACCTAGCTCCCATTGAGGTAGGGGAGTAAACTTTTCCAGTTGGCAGCACTGTTAGGGGTCCCTAGAAAGTGAAATTTTTCCCCACTCCAGATGATGACAGCTGTTTTGCTAGTAGTCTTCTAGACATATAAAAGCAAGATTCCACTTTGTCTCTCTCTCTTGCATGAAAAAAGGACAGTAAGAGTAAGATTTTGCAGATAAGACATAGCGCCATGTTAGCTGGAGCTGATGGCAGTTGTAGCTCAGCTCATTGAGGGACCACCAGACTGTGGAAGGCTGTCTTATGCTATAAATTGGCTCTTGTCAACATAGTGTCATTGTACTACAAATCCCATGAGCCCCAGGAAACATGGCTGACGGCCAGCAATATGGAGGTAGTAATCTGTGGGACACCAGTTTAGAAAAGTCACTTGACTTAAGTGGAGATTGCAAAGAAAAGTAATATAATTCACAGTTTATCTGATATAAACAGTTATGAAATGGGCCACACTCCAGCAGGATGCTTTTGACAAATAAAGCCCATTCAGTGCTTTGCAAACCATTCAACTTACAGTGCTTACACATCACTTTAGACTAGGGTGGACAACTGATGCCCTCAGGAAACTGTTGGATGTCAAATCTCAACTTTCCTTGTCACTTTCTATGGTGTCTGGGGCTGATGTGAGTTGGAGGGCTTACTGCTTCAGATGGTATCTGAAATGTTGGTGGAGCTTGGAGTGTGTGGAGGAAGGGTGGGAGGGGTTGGGGCTATGGCACAAGGGGCGTGGCCACTGTGCACGGGAGCGTGATTGTGGTGTGAGGGGGGTGGCCAGGGGGCATGGCTATGTGCCACGACGCCCAAAAAACATTGTCCCCACGTCCCTATGCTACTGGGTGAGACAAAACAATAAGTAAACTATATATTATTTGTTTGTTATATTTAATTTGTTTTTATTTGGTTTACAAATCCCATCCCCCCCCCAAGAAAGGATGTCTGATGGACAGCAACTTTAGAGTTGTAATCCCAAAACATCAGGGGAACACCATTTTAGAAAAAGTGCCATAGATCATAAGTTCTTGGATCATAAATTGTTATTTATTTAATTTGGTTGTTGGTCTGTGCCTTCAAATTACTTTCACTTATGGTGAGTCTAAGGTGAACCTATCATGTTGTGTTTTTGGTGGGGGGTAAGGTTTGTTTAGAAGGGGTTTGCCATTGCCCTCCTCTGAGGTTAAGACAGTGTAACTTGACCAAGGTCACCCAGTGGATTTCCATGGCTGAGCAGCAATTCACACTCTGATCTCCAGAGTCCTAGTCTACAACCCAAACCACTACACAAGATCCTCTGAAGATGCTAGCCACAGATGCAGGTGAAATGTCAGGAGAAAATACTAATAGAACACGGCCTCAAAGCCCGGAAAGCCCACAACAACCTACTACACCAGTGGTTTCCCACCTTTGGTCCTCCAGGTGTTTGGAACTTCAGTTCCCCATATTCCTGACTGTTAACCAAGCTGGATGTGGCTTCTGGGAGTTAACGTAGTGGTGATGATATATTCCTACATGGCAGGGGGATGGACTTGATGGCCCTTGTGGTCTATTCCTACTCTATGATTCTATAATTCTGTGATTCTAAATCCCAAACATCTGGAGGACCAAAGGTTGGGAACCACTGTGCTACATCGCACCAGTTCTCTTGTTTAATTTTAACGGGGGAATCAACCATGCTGACAGGAGGGCTCTGGAAGTTATAGTCCAAAAACTGAACTGCTGGAATCCTATTCAACCTGTTACATATCTTTCCATATACCTAAGAGGCATTAAGAAACCCAGTTACTGAATTGTGAAGATGTGTAATGGGAAATCTGTTATTCATTGGTGCCTAGTGCTCACCAAGACCAATGTATCAGTCCATTGTGCATTGGTCTCATTGTACATCAGGCACCAATACACATTGGTCACTTTGCTGGCTCTGCTACATAGCAACATAACAGCAGCCCTCTGCAGGAGTCGGATGTTATGCAACTGTGCAGTTCTAATTCCCACAGATGTAAGTCCACAGTTCACAATGTCTCAACAGGATTCCAGCCATAATTTCCAAGCTCCAAATCATAGTCTGTTTTGAAGGTGGTTGTTATTCTGTTGAAGGAAAATCAGATTCACATTGGCTGTAGCATGATCCAGTGCTACTTTTAGAACATGAAGCTGTACTTGACAAGAGTGCCTTTTATCAGCTTTGGCTGGTGTGTCATCTGTACCCTGGCCTACGAATGCAATAATTTTTCTGCTGCAAGACAGTCTTTGGAAACCACACAGCTTTTGAACCCCATTCGCAATTCAGGACTTAATTTGCACAAAATTTGCACGTGGTTGTTTTGAGCAGGAAACAATGTTCTCTGCATGTAAAATATTTCTGCACAGAAATACAGTTGGTCCTCTACATCTGCTAGGGTTGGGGGTGCAGGACCTCTGCAAAAGTGTGTGTGTGTGGGTGCAAATATCTAAATGTGTATGTGTGTGTCTGTGGGAAAGGGGCCGAGACATGAGGGGAGAACAGGCACTTAGTGTCATACCCAGGTCAGGTAAAGGAGAGATAAAGGAAGGGTGGGTCACCACAGTAGCCCTATACTTTCCCTCTTTCCCATATCCTCCTTTGGGTATGGGGAGGCATTGGGAGAGGGTTTGTGATTCTGAGAAATTAGACTGTGAGCTATCCTTAGCTGGCCAGGCAGCAGCTGGTGGTCGTGGAGGAAGACAAGAAGTGTGTTTTCAAAGGGCTGCATGGCCTGATCAGAGCCACTGAGAAGGAAGGTTCCCTTGGAAGAGAAGCACTTGAGGTTGCGGGGCAAGGGTTGGAGAAACTCACAAATAATCAAATCCATGAAAGTGAAACCCACAAACATGAAGGGATGATTGTGTTACTGTCTGGGCAGAAAATGCTGTTTTATTAGCAAAACAACCCTATGCAAATTTTGCACAGAATAAGTCCAAAATCATGAAGATTTTTGTCAGTCCAGGATCCTTCTTATCAGGGTTTCTTGACTCAGGCCCTTTTCGCATGGGCCCCTCGAGTGTCGCGTGAATGTGAGGAGCATTCCACACTCACAATCACACAATGCTCCAGGGTCTGGCAGGTGCTGCTAGAGTACTTTTTCATTTTCGGCTTTGAGCTGAAAATGGTGCACGATCACGTACTGCTCTGGGGGGCCCTGCGCACTTGCAGTGCATGCAGAGCTCTGGAGCTGTGGTGTTCATGCTTCGTGCCCCAGCACAGCCTGGGAAAATCCCAGGCTGCATTGTGGAAGAAAGAGGCGGGGCTCTCGCATGAGTGGGCAGCAGCTGCGGAGCTGAAGGAACCAGGATGAGAGCCTCTCGCTGGAGGCTGCTCACGCGATCCCCGCACCCCAGCTCCTTGAAAAGATGCGTTGCAGAAAGGGCCTCATGAAACACATGTTTTTGGTCCATTTTTCAAATATTTTCAGATATTCTCTCCATTCCTACCTTGGCATTTTCCAATGAAGTTTGATTTGATCATGGCCCATGCTTAGGTGCATCTTGCTGGTTAGCTGGTGGCTCGGAAGTCAGTGAAGGTGCTGAATCATCTTGGCTTTAATGCAGTAGGAACAGGGTTCAGCCCTTGGAAAACTCCTTTAAAGTTCAGACAAAAACCGGGAACAGATTCTCCATCAAACTGATGCAAAAGTCCACGGATGACACAGAGTCATCCTGGAATGAAGTTTCTTTTGAAAAACTGTCAAAAGCTGCAATGATTGTCTCTTTATTTCAGACTCAATGTTAAGTTGTTTGTTCTTATCTTTCAATCAACTTGAGATCTGGGTACTTCAAAAGATGCCCTTTCTAGAATACATCCTCTGTATGCCTTCAGTATCTGGGGCTTTGCTGTGCATGTCCACTAGAAGCATGACCTTTGTCATTAACACTCTTGATAGGAAAGGCTAGCAAGCCACAATAATTCCAACTTTCACATGCCAAGTTTAAACCTGGCTCTTCAGGAAGGTTTTTGGGACTGACTGACCTGGTATTTTCTTGTGGGTTTTTTGGGCTAGTTTTATTTCTGCTTGGCTGTGGTGGTTGTTCTGGTTTTAGTTTGTTTTGTTCCTGCTGAATTTGCAAATATTTGGTTTCAACTGTAAATTGATTATATTATTAATTACATCTTGTTTTTATTTAATAATGTTCTCTTGGAAATCTCACTTTGGTTGAGAAAACTAATATTCTACCCTTAAGTAAACAGATATATCTAAAAATAATTAGAGATGCCAGAAACTGAACCTGGAATCTTCTGTATACAAAACATTTTCTCTGCCTTCTTTGCCATATGTGAGTAGAGCAGAGGAGTTCTTTCTTCCTGTTACACCATTAACAAAAGGTGCACAAAAGAGCCAACTAAGGTTTTCATAGTATGAAAATGGTTAGGTACAATTGAAACATGTAACAGCTTACAATTTTTGACCAATTTGATAGGCCTTAATACAGATAATATAACAACCATTTAGCAATTAAAGTGTCCTCATCAAAGAGAGGTGTAGGCACTTGGAGTGATTTCAAAAGAAAGAAAGAAAGAAAGAAAGAAAGAAAGAAAGAAAGAAAGAAAGAAAGAAAGAAAGAAAGAAAGAAAGACTGCTTTGTGCAGATGAAATTTCTGGCTGGCACCACCTCTGCTAAGACCCTGAAATAACTGGGCTGCTGGCTTGATTTCTCACATGCAGAAAGCTTATTAAAGGATCACTAGGAACAGATGGAAAATGAGGCTTCTTTCCATTTTAGAATATGAGGGAAACTCCCCCCACAAGTAATAATCCCTTCTTACTTAAAAAAAAAATCTTCTAAAATTAAAAGAAAGTTTGTGTTTAAATGCTCATGGTTGTGGAAGGAAAGTGCACTGTAGTGATGCAATTTGCAATCAGTAGACCTTTCCTTTATTCCACCATTCTCCATTTCTACACTTTTTCAGCATTTGGGCTTTGCATTCCACTGAGCCTGCTTAGCATTTGGCAGGAGAAAAAAAGGGAGCACCTGTTGTCTGGTTGTGGAGAGGAACACCTGCCAGTGGGAGCAGTAAGTGGTGAAGGAGGGAAACCTCAATAGGTGTGTCTGTAGGGATTTCACTGGTGGGATGGAGGGAAGAGGTAAAAATACACACACCTGTTTTGGACTACTGAAGACCTACTGACAGTTTATTGACTTCTGACAGAAGATGTCAATAAAGGACAACCCAGCTCTCTGCTCTTCACAGGAACCAACACTCTGTGGCTGCTACATCTGTTAAAGGGGTGATGGTGGAATTAATGTCATCAGTTTGAAGACATGCCTTTTGGGGGGAAAAATAGAGCAGAACGGATTTGAGAATTGCCAGCCATCTAGCAGTTCATGTGCTTCAATGATTACTACCACATCCTTTCAGGAAACTGTTGGGGGCAGGGGGAGTTGAAGGGAGTTAAAAACTGAGAGGCATCAGCTGAAAAAAAGAAAAGAAAAAGAAAATGTCACAGTTTGGTGGGGCCTTCAGGTTTCATTTTATTTCATATCAGTTGCATCTTTTATTTTACATCAGCTGTACTTTTCTTTCTAGTAGGCTCAAGGCAATATCCATGGCTCTCCTCTCTACTGGATCCACACAACAATCCTGTAAATTCCTGCTGAGAAAGCTGGGTGGCCCCAGGCTATCCAGAAGATTTTGTGGCCTCCAGACCAGATTGAAGTGGTAGGGGTCCCGGAGGAGTTTCTAAAATAGTGGTCCCTTTATGCACACATGTGAGCTATTCTAAGAGTGGTGCATTGAAATTTAGCGCAACAAAAAACGATATACAATCTTCATGTGTGAACCCTTAAGCCTCCCTACAACCTCAGTGAGTGTCATAACTCACCCTCTGGAGTTGGAAGATTCAGACACAGAGTCGGAATGCCAGGAATGTACAACTCCTGCTGTTGGTGATCTCTTTGAGGCAGAGATGCCAGGGGCTGAGGCAGAAGAGTCTGAAGATGAAATATAGCCATTTAGCAAATGAAGGAGGGAGAAGGAGAAGCTATGATGCTCTTACCAGCTATTTAAATAGGAGATGCTGTCTAATTAATGCACTGGGACCTTGAGCCACCTGGCTATAAATTCTCCAGCAGTTCCTTGAAAGCTTTGTTGCTTACATCTATCCATCTTGGTGACTGGCAGTAATCCTTGGTGTTTCATGCTCCCTGGATCTTGGACTGGCTACTGTTTATGACTCTGCTTTACTCCTTGCTGGCTTTATTTGGACTTCTGACTTCTTGTGCAACTTCTGGGCTGGCTGATAACCACTCTCTTGCTTCTCCCTTCACCTTGCTGGATAACTTGTGACTGACTTGCACTGGATTAACTAACAGACAGCTCTTGCATTTCAACAACCTGCTTTCTGGGACAGTTGCTGACTGGAGCATAGGACAGAGGGATTAACAACTTGACCCCATGCATTTCTATCCAAATATTCAAGTAACACACCAAAAGTGGAATGATAATATAAATGTTTGGGAAATTCTGAATGTGACTGGGGAAGAAGATGAAACATGCTAAACCTTTTTCCTTCATCCATGGGCCCGTAACCTGGACCCATTGTACAAACTACTCCATTCATAATCTGGTCCTGAATGGCATATGTCCTGGTCTAACACTCTAATCGCCACACAATATTGATGAGATTAATCAACTGAATTTTTAATTGTGACTTTGACTCAAATTTTCCGTCTGATTCATTATTTAATTTCAAGAGTGTGATAGCAAGAACCAAAGAATCTAGGTCTTTGAAGGGTTTGCTACAACTTTTGGTCTGGCTGCCTGTCTTATAGAAATTCCTAGTGATGAAAGAGAAAATACATTTAGTTGGCTTTTGTTTCTGGATTGTATCCAAAACCATCAGATCGCTTGCTCTTCACACTGAAAAAGAAATGTCAGTTCCAGATGAAATGAGGCAAAGAAGTCATCAGTTAGTCATCACAAACTTCAGCTGACTTTGGCCTATGTTATTTCTTCAGTGATAAGTAACTGAAGCTGAAATCAGTGAAATCAGTGTCAACCTTAGGTGTGAATATTATCTAAAACTGGTGGGTCTCGGACATGCTTGTACATTTTGAAAATGGCCTTCCTCCCTCCTGTATGTGTGCTGGCATAAGAAACATATCATTTCCCCATATTTGATGACAACAAAGCAATAGTATGAATGGATAGCAGCCTTTATTAATAAACAATAGCTGTGGAATTTTCCATGAAGAAAAAGCCACACCCTCTTCTTTTAACATTCTGTATAAGGCATCTGCATATTGGTGGATTTATATTAAATTGAACATCAATTCAATACAATTGAGTGATTACATCAAAAACAAAACCTTAATTCATTGATAACCCTATTGGTTTATAAGGGATAAAACAAATGGAACACACACACACACACACACACTCTCTCCAACATTTCATATATGAAAACTGGGACATGTGTGCCCAAGCAACATTTCCATGCTCAGTTTCAGAATATCCTCAAACTGATACTAGAAAGCCATCTTGATTACCAGCCCCTCTTCGTGGTGGTCTTCCTCTGTCTCGTGCCCACCAACAGTTCACAGATGAAAACCAAGACATCTCAGAACATCACCAAAGCCACAGGTTACCAGGAACAGCTCAGCAATGCCCTGCAGGGCCTTCTCAGTGGCTCAGTAGCATACTGAGGGGGAGTGGGGAGCTGGACGCCCCAGGCGGCATGTTTTTGGGGGCAGCGCCGGGCCATCCTCCACATGCTGGCAGATGTCCAGTGACTAGATGTGCACTGGAACCTCCCAGAGAGGTTTGCTGGAGGGGTATGCCACCCCGGGAAAGGGGACTGTCCTTTCTCTCCCTTTTCTCCCCCTCTCCCTCCCAATTTGGAGTCAAATCTGTTTCCAGTCAAGGCAGGAGTGCCAACATTGGCAGACCTCTGGGTTGGGCAGAGAAGGAGGGAGGGAGAAAAGGAGGAGAGGTGAGGAGAGAAGAGCCCCTGAGGAGGTGGGGAGAGGTGCCCCCCTCCCCCTCACCTCCGAGACTGGGGATGAGCCCAGCTCAGCCTACCCTCTGAGGAGTAAGGCGGACGGGGGAGGATGCTCGCCACCGCAGGAATGCTGGCATGTCTCTGAGCACATGCAGAGCACCCCCTCTGAGTGCAAACGCCCAGAGCCCAATCACCCAATGTCAATTGAGCAGTTTTTATTTGGTATTTTGGACAGATCCTCCCTCCCCTGAGAGGGATGGCCAACTCAGGGACCAGCCCTGGGTGGCAAAAGCTCTAGCTACGCCACTGCAGTGGAACTCTGTCCCCAATGAAATGAGGCTGGCCCCCTCTCTGCTTTCTTTTTGCTGCCAAGCAAACACCTTTTTATTTTCATTTCCATAGGTCTTTGACTATTAATGGGTTGTTGCTGAAGGGTCTTTGGACAGGAGATGCTGTCCTTTTATTCTCTTCATTTGTAAAATTCTTTTAATCTCTTAAAATAGTGTTGTTTTTAACCAGATAGTGTATTGAATTGCTATTTTAACTTAGTTTTTAGCTGTTTTTGTTTTAATCTGTGTTTTGAACTACCTTTGTTCTCATGCTGGGAGAAAAGCAGGGTGCTATATGTAAGGAATGGTGACCCAGTGTGGCATAGTGGTTTGAGTATTGAACTATGTTATGACCCAGGAAACCAGGATTCTATTCCCCTTCTCAGCCATGGAGATGTACTAGGTGACCTTGGGCATGTCACATACTCTCAGGCCCAGAAAACCCCATGATAGGTTCACCTTAGGGTCACTATAACTTGGAAATGCCTTGAAGGCACACAACAAAAGATGTAAGGGGTACACACACACACACACCTTAGAAAGGGTGAGGGGAAAAGAGTGGGAGAGGGAATGGAAGTGCTGCTCAGCTTCTTTCCTTCCTCTGACCATTTCTGTCCCCTTCCCCTGTAATCTCAGGTATGCCTCCCCGGGTGGGGACTCCCAGATATCACTTTGATATCATCTAATTCGGCCTTAGCTGGACCTGCTCTCAGTCACCTCACTCCACGTGTTTGTAAGTTCTCCGGACAAGCACAGACATGAGTGCGGCCGCTAATTGCTCTCACATCCCAGTCTCTTTTTAGGCCAGCAACTTAAGCTTTTCTCCCACCTTCAGGGAACTCCCCACGTGCACAATTCACAATAGCTGCGCGGCTCTCAGCAGAGCCAGCCCGGTAAACAAGTCATTTACATATTGGCTACTATTGTCATCAAACATTAAGCTCATCATGTTATTGACCTTTTTAAATCCTTTGTCTAGCGCCAAAACTCCTTTTGTTCTTACCTGGTTTGCCATAGCTGAGAGCTACAAACACCCCTATAAATACCCCTCACTTTCAAATGGTCTTCGGACTACCTTGGACTGCTATCTTGCCCTGCTGCTGGCCTTCTAAGGAACCTCCCCTCAGCCAGGCACGCTGAGCTTTCTTCTTCTGAACCCCATTTCTCCATTTCTCCAGGACAACGAGACCAGGTATCGTATTACCTATCCTTACGCTCTTCCCTTCTCTTTCCTAGTTAGTTAGTACGTGTGTGTTATTTATTCTCTGTTGTTTTTCAATAAAATTGTTATTTTTGGTTACTTTGAAACTTGTGTGCCTATTCCCTGACCTGAAGCCATAGACACTGGGTTTCAAGATCCTTGCGAAGTTACCCTGCCTCTTGCTAGCCAAAACAGTGTTCAAGCTAATTCTCCCCAATTTAGCATTTTATTTGGCAATCTGGGCACCCCTCCTGGGACCCCCCAAAACGCAGGGTAACACCCCAAGGGAAAACATACTCTCCCTAGGGAAATATGCTTCTCATGACAGACAGTTCTCCTGCAAACTCCTTTTCTGCATCCAAGGCTTTTAGAGGAGGAGATTTTGCATTGGAGAGCATATAGTCATGCGTGTCACTACAAGCAGTTTGAAGTTATTATCTCACTGAGAGCTAGAAGGGATCAGGGTGTGGCTACTGATGGAAAGTTTCATTTGTTGTTCTTCTTTGTCTGCTGTCAACTCAATTTCAACTTAGGACAATGCTGTGAAAGAGAGACCTCCGAGAGCTCTGCTATGGTTTGGCAAACCGAGGGCAGCTGTGGCTACTTTGATTGAATCAGTTCATGTCCAGTGAAGTCTCCTTCTTTTCTTATTGCCTTCCATTTTACCAAGCATTATCGCTTTCTCAGTACGTTATACCATCCCATGGTATTCCAAAGTACAACAGCTTCAGTTTAACGATTCTACTGGGAGTTTGCGACTGGTTTGCTCTTGGACCCATTCATTTGTCTATTTAGTAATCCATGGTATCTGTAGAACTTTTCTCCAGAACCACATTTCAAAAGAATTGTTGTTGTTTTTCCTACCAGCTTTCTTCACTGTCCAGTTTTCATACTAATACATAGAAAATTTCATTTGAGTGGGCAGAATTCTTATGGGAGTAAATTTCTTCATTTTGACTCCATCCTCCCATAGCTACACTCCTGGAAGGGATGCAGCATTTGCCATCAGATTTAGATGCATGAGATTTTTGAACAGAGCTTGGAAAAGTTACCTGTTTTGGACTGCAAACTCCCAGGCTGTCTGAGGGATTCTGGGAGTTGCAGTCCAAAAATAAAAGATTAACCTTTCCAAGTTCTGTGACTAAGGCACAAGAGAGATATCCTGTCTGTGTTTTTCATGAAGCCAAATGCACTGAAAGAACAACATGCATTTGCAGAGAGCTCTGGAGAACTGTTTGGAAAAGCTGTTTTCCCTGAACGCTTGCAAGATGAACTGTGCACTGGAGTGCGAAGGAAAAGCCTGCCTGCTTCCCCTTGTTGGGCTCTTGAGTGCTGTGAAGGTCGGACGCAGAAGTTATGCTGCCTTCCAGGATGCTAGAATGTGGATCAAGTTGCACAGGCTTCCTCGTGCACCTTTTCCCTGGCTGCAGCAGCTGATGCTTTAAGGAAGGGGAGCTGCAAATCCAGGAGTAAATCCCATCTCCGGACTGCCTGGCTTAGCCACAGACACTCCTCCCAGAGTTTTCTGGGTTTTCATGTCATTGGTTCAGATGAAGAGAATACACACACCTCCCTTTCTAAGGCTGTTCAATTGCACAGATTAGTTACCCCTTTGGCATGTGCTAAGTACCTCCATTGGCTATCAGGAGGCTCAAGAAGAATTCAGCTTTTTAACACATGCTGGCTTCTGAGATTGCAGGCAGGCAGGAGAGCAGATGGGATGAGGACAGGAAAGTGGAGAGACATGAGTGAAGTTCTCCCAGGCTGAACTTAATAAGCAGGCACAATCATGCCAAAGCGGGTGGCTCAATGGGCATAGTGGTCAAGCCATTTAGGCCTTTGTAGTCATATGAAATCATCATTTGAATAAAATTTTGGCAGGAAAAAAAAAGACCAGTTGCCTGACACGATATGCCCTGTACCAATGCTTCTTAAGCTGTCTCACACAGGAGACCAGCAGGGCTTATCCCCCCAGTGTACCAGGGACTGGCACCTTACAGATGTTTATTGACTATTTTTCTTTCCTGGAAGCCCTCAGCAGATTGTCAACCAGCACTGGTCATGGACCACCATGTTGCATACCACTGGTCCTAATTAATAATTATACTTCTGTATGTTGTGTTGATGATAGCTTTCTGACAACATAAAGCAGCCCTAGCCAAAGAAATTGCCAATTTAATGTCCCTCCACCCATGACCTGGTATTACATACCTTCTAAACAATTCACTGTGAAATAATATGAACTATCATCACTATCATCTTCATATCTTCAGCCATTTCCGCACTACACTCTTATAGCACGATTATTCCACTTTCAACATCCTATGGAATCCTGGAGTTTGCAGTTTTGGGAGGGGTCAACCATAGGATGTTGAAAGTGGAATAATCGCGCTATAATAGTGTGGAAATGGCCTTCATCTCTCGTACCCTCCTCTTTCCAGAAAGGAAGCAAAAGGTATCTAAAAGTATCATGCAAAAACTAATACAGCACTTTCAAAAGAATCAAAGAATGATTTGACAGGAAGCCTACCAATAAACTTTCAATACAATATTTATATATAAATAAATAAAATAAAATAAAGAATAAATCCATCTTCAGTCTAATGCTTAAGAAAAAAAACATAATTGTGTTATAAATAATATGAAATTCATAATGAACGTATCAACAACCAGCAATGGCATAAGATACTGGCTCTATTTTACCTCTCCCGCAAAAAATGACATACGTACATGTAGACTCATTTCAGCAGTCAAAACCATGGAGATGCACTGGTAAAGGAGGCCAAATCACCCTAGAGCCACTCAAAACAGCTAAGCATACTGTATTTATCTATTTAGGAATCGGTACAGCCAAGGATGAGAGCCAGTGTGGTGTAGTGATTTGAGCCTTGGACTACTATTCCGGAGACCAGGATTTGATTCCCAGCTCATCCATGGAAACCCACTGGGTGACCTTGGGTGTGTCACAAACACTCAGCCCCCCCAAAACCCCATGATAGGTTCACTTTAGGGTCCCCATAAGTCAACAACAGTAATCGGATACAAGTTACAAAAGGCTATGACTTTTCAAGAAAATGTCTATGGGGATCGCTGATGTTCTTTTCCCAAACCACTAAGGCACAAATTGTTTTACTGTGTGGTTGGTCTAGGACCAATGGGAATCATAGAATCATAGAAATTTAGAGTTGGAAGAGACCACAGGGGCCATTCAGTCCAACCCCCTGCCATGCAGGAACACCCTCAAAGCACTCCCGACAGATGACCATCAAGCCTCTGCTTAAAAACCTCCAAGGAAGGAGCCTCCACAACACTCTGAGGCAGCAGATTCCACCGCCGGACAGCCCTGACTGTCACGAAGTTCTTCCTGAGGTTCAGGTGGAATCTCCTTTCCTGCAGCTTCAATCCATTGTTCCTTGTCCTGGTCTCTGGAGCAGCAGAAAACAAGCCCTCTCCTTCCTCTACACGGCATCCCTTCACATATTTAAACATGGCTATCATGTCCCCTCTTAACCTTCTCTTCTGCAGACTAAACATCCCCAGCTCTCTAAGTCTATCCTCATAGGGCATGGCTTCCAGGCTTCTCACCATTTTGGTCGCCCACCTCTGGACTTGCTCCAGCTTGTCAATATCCTTCTTGAATTGGGGTGCCCAGAACTGGACACAGTATTCAAGATGGGGTCTAACGAAAGCAGAGTAGAGTGGTACCAGTACCTCCCTCGATCTAGACACCATACTCCTATTGATGCAGCCGAGAATTGCATTGGCTTTCTTGGCCGCCGCATCACACTGCTGACTCATGTTCAGCTTGTGGTCTAGGAAGACTCCTAGATCCCTTTCACACGTACTGCTATCCAGCCACGTGTCCCCCATCCTATATTTCTGTATTCCATTTTTTCTAGTGAAGTGTCAGCAGAGCTCTATCGCCTGGCATGCTGCTCTTTGTAAGTCTCTGAGGTAACTGCTATCTAGGCTTTAATCTGCAGCCCCTAAAATGTGAATTATTCCATACTGAAAAGAGAAATATTCAAAAGGGAACAACTCTCAATCTAGAGTTGAAGGCTTTCATGGCCAGAATCCATTGGTTCTTGTGGGTTTTTCGGGCTTTGAAACCATGTTCTGGTTGTATTTTCTCCTGATGTTTTGCTTGCGTCTGTGGCTGTGGCATTCTTCTGAAGATGCCAGCCATAGATGCATGTGAAACATCAGGAGAAAATATAACCAGAACACAGTCTCAAAGCCCAAAAAACCCACAAGAACCAACTGTCGATCTGTTTACCTATCCTGGTTTGTTATTGCTTTCACATCACCCTAGGAATGCTGGGTGTGCCTTTGTGTGTAAGAAAAGATAGAAGGGGAATGGACAGTCAGTGCCCACCACCAGCCCAGATCTTAACCATGCCCTGCCAACCCACCCCTCACTGTTGTATGCAGCTTTCTGCAGTGCTAACACTTTATGGGTATACAGTTATTCTCTGCGCTTTGAATGAGCAGAAATCCCATTGTACTTGCAACAGTTGTAAGGTCTGTGTGCGATTTGCCTCAGGGCAGCAGGTTCATCCCCTTTAACAAAGCGCAGCTTTGAAATGCTAGACACCCAGGTTTGCCTTTTCATCGCTTTTCTCTGACCCATAATTCCTGACATTGCTGAGAGTGTTTAAAGGGAACAGAAGTTACAGAGAGGGCCTCTGTTTCATCTTCTTTGACTCCCAACAGGTGCTCAGGGGGCTTCTAGGGTGTATAAATCTGCAGCATTAAGTTGTCTGCTCTTCTGAAACAAATTAAGTCTTGGATTTAGGTTACCATTATAGGACACCCATTGATGGTACACATTGGTCCAGGCTGTATCGCATCAATGATCAACTGCAGTACAGGCCCTGGGGGTGGGGGGTGGGCTTTGTTGAGCCTAAACAAAACATGCAAGGGAAGGAGAGTGGGGAAAGAGATTGGGTTGCATGTCTGGAGGCTATGGGGAAAGGAGCTGCTGGGAGGGACAGATGACAACCAGCAGCTGCAAGGGGGTGCGGGCAAGTTCCCCTTAAAAACTACCAAGGTGCTGCAGGCTAGGCAGAGCTGAGCCAAACAGAGTTCCACATGGAAGCTTCCTTTTCAAGATTAGCCTGGCATAGGGCCAGAGAAAACACAAGAGGTCATTGGCTTTGCCCTTTGTGGAGGTATATATCCTGTGTCTTTGTGTCTTTTTCCTTAACATCAGTAATGAGAAGTCCAGTCTATGATACACTAGCTGCTCCCAAGATGATGGTCGGATGATCCTTAGTCTTGCACACATTTATCTAGGAGTAAGTCCCACTGAACTCAATGGGGCTTCGTTCCAAAGAAACATGCACAGGATTGCAGCCTAAACAGTGTACTATGCCATTATTTTCTTTACTGCTGCCTCTGTACTTTCTCTGCTGCTCCTGGCAGCTACCATTCCTATGCAACTCATTCAATCCCATTTACTTATAGTGTTGTACATTCTCTGACTATAGGACAATTCTGATTTTACTTGTGTATCTTTAACCAAAACACTATCCTGACTTGTATGTTATTAGAAAACACTGGGTGACCAGGTGCAGAACAGATGAATAAACACAGATAGAAAGCAGAAGAGATTCATTGGGAAGTAATGGTGTGGTTGTGTGAATGTCTTCTTATGAGTATGATAACAATTGTGATGTTGTTGGGATGGTGAGGGTTTTCTTTGGATCACTGTTTAATTAATTTTAATTCAATTACCACTTCCCTAGCCTCAGAGGGAGAGAAGAGACAGGCATAGCTCCATCTTGCCTAGGCCAAGAGGTGGATGAAGTACCCCACTCAGAGGGAGAGAAGAAGAAGCAGGCACAACTCTTTTCGGACCATTTCCGCACAACACTCTTCTAGTGCGATGATTCCACTTTCAACCTCCTATGGAATCCTAGGGTTTGCAGTTCCGGGAGGGGCTGGTGGGCCCCTCCTGGAACTGCAAACCTCAGGATTCCATAGGAGGTTGAAAGTGGAATTATCGCACTAGAAGAGTGTCGTGCGGAAATGGCCTCTGTCTGGGCCCAGAAGCAGAGGAAAGGCCCTCCTTCTATCACATTTGCCACTGCGCTGGCCTTGGATGGAGAGAAGAGGCAGACCAAGCTCTATCCTGACTAGGCTCAGAAGGAAATGAATGGCCTTCCCTCCATGCCAACTGTATTTGTGATCAAAGATGTTAAAAAAACACACAACTATTTAAATATTGACTTGGATTAGAGCTTTTCAAACAGTGTGTTGTGACACATTAGTGTGTCAGCTGCAGTGTGTAGGTGTGTCACCAAATGTGTAGGGGCTGCCACTGCTGCCCTGGGCCAAGGAAGACCCCAGCGAGGGTGGCAGCAGCAGGCCAGACTTGGGTGGAGGGGCTTCCTCTCCAGGCACCGCTGCCCTGGGCTGAGGAAGACCCCAGTAAGGATGGTGGCAGCAAGGGGCCAAGCTTGGGTGGAGCGGCTGCCTCTCCCACTGCCCCAGGTTGAGGAAGACCTCAGTGGGGGGTGGGCCAGGCTCAGGTGGAGGGGCTGCGTCCAGTTACTGAATTACTTTCTGAATTACTGTGTCGTGAAATGATGCATGTCTAAAAAGTGTATTATCAGCATGAAAAGTTTGGAAAGCTCTAACTTAGATAAAAAACAAAACATTAAAGGAGAAATGGGGTGGAATAGATTCATAGATTGACGTGCATGGAACTCATACAAATGAGAAATAGACTAACCATCCACACCTACCAGACTTGTAGATAGTGGTGTGCATGGAGAGTTTGGACATGCAACAATTTGTTGGAGTTTCATCAGTAGCCAAATAACATTCTTTCCTTTACAAAGCTCATCAGTCTTTGATATGGTGGTTGTAATGTAAAGAAGGAACTACAGAGCATCTTAGTGTTCCACTGATAACCAATTTTCTTTACTAAATTCCTCAGTCTTGGGTGTGATGAAGAGAAGGATCTAATCTTGGACAGGAGCAAGCAAGATCTTGGAATTCTACCAAGCAGAGTTTCAATCAGTTCTGCTGAAGATTTCGCCATGCAACATTATCAGAGACTTGGCCAGACTGGCTGCTGTTCATCAAGTGTAATTTGCTTTTAATTAAGTCCAAGGATTGCAGGTGGAGCCTGTGTTAGCTGAAAGAATGAATGCTTTCTATGGATACCAGCAGAGAGCAATTGCTATAATATCACAAAATGTATTCAATTTCCAATTAAATTTCTTGTAGTATGCCACTAACTGCCAGACAGGGCAGTAGGCTGTCATCAGTAGAACGATCATTTCGTAAAGCTATCTTGAGCTGAAAGGTATGTAAGGACAATTAGTAGCCGATGTAAAAATAGATATGAATTATTAATTTAATCAGAACAGAGATCCCCGTCCGTTTTTGAAATGTATGAGCTTGAATCTGATTTCTAAGTCCCCCAATCTTTCTCAGCTTCTTTACGCTGTAAGTGAAATGAGAGCCAGCATGGTGTAGTGGATTGAGCCATTAGACTACAACCCTGGAAACCAGGGTTCAATTCCGCCCTCAACCATGGAAACCCACTGCGTGACCTTGGGTATATCACACACTCTCAGCCCCAGAAAACCCCATGATGTGTTCCTCTTTGGATCGCCATGAATCAGAAACAACTTGAAGGCACACAACAACAACAAGTGGTTCTGATTCAAAGTGGTGGCATAATAGAACCAGAGTTCACAGCACAAGGACTTTTTCACTTCTCAGTTTAGCTGCGATCTTTTCAGTAGGTTAGGTGAAAAGTGGTGGATTTTTCCCAACAATAACATATGGTTGCGGGTAATACAAAAATATTGTAGTAATACAAAATATTTGGGGATGGCTTCTCTTGAAATGGCAACTAACATCCATTAACTTTATAAAAAAACCAAAACAAACCCACATATTCCTGGCAGAGATGAAACTGGAACATTCTAACATTTATTCTCAATTCCCTGGCCATTCTGTCCTGTTGGAGGAAAGAGCTGTTAACTGATACCCTGATACCAAGCCAGTCATGCACCCCCTAAGCCAGCCCTCTATCCTCAAGATTAGGGGGAAGAGGGACTGTATCATTTACAGCCCTGAAGTAAAATTCAGCTGTCAGTCACAGTTGCTTCTATAGGTGAGGTGAGGGATGAAGTGTCTTACAGCTATGGCAATTATCCTAAGCAGCAAAGATAGATAAAGGCAGAAGAAGGCTTAATAATAGTCAATTGGCTTTATCAGAAGAGAGGAACAAAATTCTGCAAGTCACCACTGCCGCCACCACTGCCCAACATTGTAGGATCTAAAAACATACCTTCCAACATTTCACAGATGAAAGTTGGGATGCACGTAGCCAAGCAACATCAGAGTGAAGTCCAGATGGCAAAAATTATTAAGGAGAAAGAACACACAAATGAGAGAGGCTGGAGTAATTTGCTTTTGTCTGAGCATACTGAGAAGGGCAAGACTCCATCCCCTCTGCTCTTCTACTTTTGCTCTTTGAGCTTAGTTCAGGATGCCAACACTGAGAAGGTCCTCTTTCTTATAGCCACCCATCTTGCTTCATCATACCCTCCAATGTTTCACAGTCCAACACTCCCAGTCTAAATGTCACACTTTCTGTGAAGGGCAAGATTCTGCCCTCTCCTCCCTTTTCCCTACTGCTGAATTAATGGTGTGGAAATTATTTGTGCACTTTGCACTTAGTTTTCAGCAATTAAAGTGAGCTGAGTACAAAGGCAGAAAGTGGAAGGAAGACAGAAAAATCAGGACATTCTAAAAGCAACTGAAAAAGGTGGGATGGCAGAGGATTACTCAAGACTGTCTTTGCAAATGGAAACAGTTGGCAGGTATGTAAAGGCACACTTACTAAAACACATGCATACACTCATATGCACATGCTGGAACTGAGACTGTGTCAGGGAAGACAATGAAGGAAACAGTAATTTCTGGTTCTGTCCCCCATGTGCCAAACATGTGGAAGCACAGCAGAAGTATCAATGATCAGGGTTTCAGTGGCCTGAGCAGGCATCAAATTAGACATTAAAAGGGATGTGTATTCCCTATGTTTAACCTGTTTCTTCTCAGTAATGAGCTTTCTTTAGAAATACATGGTTCAGCAATCAGATTTACAAATTAAGCCTGTGTTTACCTTCCAATGACCTGTCACACACACAAAAAAGCTTGCTAAATGCAAAGTATCTATCTGAGCAGCACCATGTGCTAAGACAGAGAGGTCATTCATCCTCTGGGAAAGCACATTGCAAAAATCATTTTAAATATATAATCTAGTTTGACCTTAGATTTCCTGCCACACTAGTGACATACAAAAGCAGATTTTTTTCAAAATCAGTAAGGATATGCACATACTGGTTTCCACACAGAACATCAGTCACAGAATTGTCTTTTCTTCATGCTGACTTTGGTTACTGTGCCTCAAATGGTAATACCAACACCTGCTAAACCTCAAACTTAGGTGACAGCAGAATAACGCAGCATTTTAACACTGTCAAAAGAAGTATGTTTTCAATATCTAAAGAACAGAGACTACGAAGTAGGGTTGGAAGAATGTTGGAGGGATGATACCTTTTTGTTACAGTTTATTTTTATAAATACTGATTTGGCTGAGTTGTGTACAGTGTTTAAGGTGACACAGAAAACATGCTACTATGAAGTTATTGAGTAGTTCTAAACAAACATTGACAATTCTCATCCTTTTACACAAAGTGATGTTATAAGGGGGGAGATAGAGCCGTGTAGTAAAGACAAGGCATTTCATCAGATTGGGAACTGCCACACCAATCTGCAAAAAGTAAGGGCCTGTCACAGATGTGTAGACCAACATTTGTTTGGTGAAGGAGCTGTTTAAGAAGACAGTCTTATGAAGGCTGCCAAAGATGGAAAATGTGAGATTTTGTAAGCTACTAGCAATCAGATGCAAATTAATTCTTTTATTAGAGAATATGTATGTATGTATGTATGTATGTATGTATGTATACACACACACACACATACATAAATACAGGTTTAACATAAAAACAATAAATAATATATATCAAATCCCAAGAATGCAATTGCAAAGCCAAATAATACGTAATGAGTAAATAATATACAGAGAGCAAATCTCCTTCCTAGGATAACCTTAAAATATATTTTAAAAGAAAAGAAAAACGTACCAAAGGAGATCAATAATATATTTAATCTTTACATTACAGACAAGTGATCATTAACATATCACAAGCATTTACATACCATCCACAGAATACAAATAATTTCTACTGGAAAAAAGGGGAAAAAATCTATCTCCAAGACTGTCATGATTTCCCCCTCCACAGAAACATTAACTGGCTCCTCATACTGGTGGTGGCTTGAAACAAAGCAGCATTCCAGTTAGCAAATAGCCTTTTATGAAACGCTAGTCCATGCTTACTGTCAAGTATAGAACAGGTTCCATGTCAGCTGTCAAAGAAAAAGAGCTTAACAATTCAAAGCAAAATTAATCGGACAGCAAATATTCTGTGATCGATCACCTTGAAAATGCTCAAAAGTATTGAACGAATAGTCAATATCAGGATTCAACAGAAGGAATCCAGAGGAGAATTCTGGAGAGCACATTTGTTTCAGGTCTGACGAAGACCCAAGAAAAGAAGCTGATGGCTAAATTCTCTGCTCCTTTAGAGGTCACAACACTGACTCAAAATAGCCATTTCCCTTGCTAAAGACAAGTCTCACTTACCTTTGCCATTATAAATAACAAGGCCTGGGAAATCCAGTTGCACATACAGAGTGGGTATTTTTACACAGTTGGTATATTTAGTCTGGGGTATGTAACCAGAAACCGTTCTCTGCAACATGAATCACCCCAGAGTTAAGTTCAGCCAAGGAAATAGGCAAGGGATGCTCTGATAATCCTCACTTCCTTCTCAACCCGCATACTTGTCAGTTCCAGTTTCATCAGCAAGTAATGGCTGTTTCATTGTAAACAAACATAGCATGTTCCATCGGAAAAAACAACACCGCCCAAAATACTGAGCCAGATTAATATCAGCCGTTAGTGTTCCAATAATGGGCTTACTTGGAAAGGACTGTAAAGAATAAATAAATAAAATACAGTTGGACCTCCACATCTGCGGGTTTCACTTTCTCATAGCCCTCCATATTTGTGGGTTTGACATTCACGGATTTGATTATTTGCAAGTTTTTCCAAACCCTGCCCCCCAACCTCAGGTGCTTCTTTTTCAGGGGAACCTTCTCTCTTGCTGGCTCCAGTCAGACCACACAGCTCTTTAAAAATTCACTTCCAGTCCTCCTCCACCAACCACTGCCTGGCCAGCTAAGGACAGCTCAGTGCCTGATTTCTCAGCACCACAAGTCCTTTCCCAAAACCCTCCATCCACCCAAGGAAGGAGATGGACAAGAGAGAGGAGATACAGGACCACTATGCCAACTGTCTCTTTTCCCTGACCTGGTTTAGATCCTGGGTGCCCATTCTCCCCACCAGGTGAGGGGCCTGGAAACCATGCCCTATGAGGTAGACTTAGAGAGCTGGGTATGTTTAGTCTGCAGAAGAGAAGGTTAAGAGGGGACTTGATAGCCATGTTTAAATATTTGAAGGGATGCCATGTAGAGGAGGGAGTGGGCTTGTTTTCTGCTGCTCCAGAGACCAGGACAAGGATTCAAGCTGCAGGAAAGGAGATTCCACCTGAACCTCAGGAAGAACTTCCTGATGGTCAGGGCTGTCCAGCAGTGGAATATGCTGCCTGGGAGTGTGGTGGAGGTTTTTAAGCAGAGGCTGGATGGCCATCTGTAGGGAGTGCTTTGAGGGTGTTTCTGCATGGCAGGTGGTTGGACTGGATGGCCCCTGTGGTCTCTTCCAACTCCACATTTCTATGATTCTATGACTCACTGACCTGGTTTGGATCTGAGTATGTATTCTCTCTACCATGCCTTGACCCACTCCCCCCCCCATTTTTATCTTTGAGTTTTTTTCACTTTTGTGAGGGTCCTGTACCCCTAACTCTAGCAAATGTGGAGGGCTAACTGTAAATTACTACTACTACTATGTCTATTATTATTATTATTATTATTATTATTATTATTATTATTACAATTATTATTATTGGAGGAATCCTCTTGGGCAGTTACAAATACATAACCTGCAGTTATATATATTTGTAACTGCTATGTATTAATGATCTTTATGTAGCCCATAGTTTAAGGTTCCCCAACCCCTGCTTACTGGTAAGTGTTTACTCATCTCTGGTGTGACAGACAGAAACAGGACCCCTGTTGCAAATCCCTCTCACATTGGGGATTGCTCTTATGATGAGAGGTGGGAACATCAGCCAGCCACTTATTGATCATTGATCCCAGAGGTTGTTTACCAGCATGTGAGATTTCAGGGAGTCTGTCTGTAATCCACAACATATTAGCATAGTTACAGTACTGTGTAGTATGTAATGGCCATACAGGATTTTCCTGCAAATATTTCATTCCAAGAAAAAAAAACTAATTTCTCAGAAGTAAACAAATATATTCAAATTTGAAGTGATTTCCAAATTTTATTCTTTTAGAACAGAGAAAGAACATATAGCCCTGCAACTATCTGAATGCCTTCTTCACCGATACCTAGTTTGTTCAGTTTCAGCAACTACTATCCACCCACTATTAAGCTTGCTCTTTCCTCCTGTCTCTGGTGCTTTTGTAAACATTTAAATTCTCTTGGACAGAAACTTGCCTTGTTTGCTTATGGTTCTTCATGACTTGCTGCTTGACAGTGGTGATAAAGAAACATACATACATACATACATACATATATATATATATATATATATGGAAGAAGAAAGAAAGGAGGAGGAGGACAAAGAAGAAGAAAGGGGGGTTAGCAACAGTGATTATACTGTGCCATGAGGGCTGGCAAATTGTTTTCAAAAATAAAAGACATCATTGTCAACTTCCCTGCCAAATATCAAATGTTGTGCTTCTATGGTGTGACTGTGGGGTATGGAAAACCGGCATACAACCTAACATTCTACCTTATTTTTGCAGTATGTGTCATGGAGTGTTCAGCACTGATTCTTCAAAAGCCAGGAGCCCTTTCACACCGCACAATCCTGACTCTATGATTCCTCTCTTACTGCCATGGTTCCATCCAATGGAATCTTAGGATTTGCTTTTTAAGGAGGGATATCTGGAATTTTTCAGCCAGAAAGTCCTGGTTCCTCTCCAAACTGCAAATCCTGGGATTCTACAAGATGCAGCTATGGCAGTTAGAATTATAGTGCTAAAATTATCTAAAATTATGAAAAAGCTCCAGATTGCTGTATAGAGTATAATGGTACAATCTGACCTCAAATTTCATTTGGATCACAGTTTCCTCAAGTACCCTCAGCAATTCCTTCCTGTTCAAGTTTTACTCCCTATTTGCAAAATGAAGACAACCAGTTCCTTCCAATCTGCAGAGCTTGTTACTCTGCAAGTCCTGACCTGTAGCCCATTGGACATGTTTCGTAGCTCGTTAAGTGGTCAACGATCTCTGCTGTTTATTTAAATACTGCAGAGATCAAAACCAGTATTTTTTTTTTAAAAAAAATTGTATCCACTATACATTTTGACCAGCGTGACAAGTTGAAAGTGCTGTCATAAGACACAGAATGGAATTCAATAATGCAAAGCCTGAGGTGCATCAAAATGACTGTTTGAAGTTTGATAATACTGTTTGAAATTTGCTTCACAAACATAAATCAGGGCTGTTAGTCTTTTTCCATGTGTAAAAAGGGAGGCATTCACAAGGTTTTCAATAATAAACACCCCTGTATATAGAGGGGGGAGGATAAATCCAGAGGGGGAACCATGCAATTCTCTAGATGTTACTGGATTGACAGCTCCCAATAGTTTTAGCCACTATAGCCAGTGGTGAGGAACGCTGGGAGTTGCAATCCAATAACATCTAGAGAGCTGTGTTATTACTGTACCTGACACAATGGATAACGGGCACCATTTCCGCACTAGATTGTTATAGCGCTATTATTCCACTTTCAACATCCTATGGAATCCTGGAGTTTGCAGTTTCGGGGGGGGGGCCATCCGGCCCCTCCCAAAACTGCAAACTCCAGGATTCCATAGGATGTTGAAAGTGGAATAATAGCGCTATAACAGTCCAGTGCGGAACTGTTGAAAGGTGAGAAGGAGAAAGTAGCAGCATGTTTCCACTAGGTGGTGCTCTATCAATTTCTTTTCAAATCAGCTTGCTGGCTTTAATACTCCATCTGCTCTTCCTCCTCAAACTCTTGGGTGGAGTGCAAACTAGACCAAATATGAGCACAAGTTCTTTCTCCATATTTTTTCATTCATTTCCTGTTTTATTGTTATTTTCTTTTAAAAAGTCCCTGATGGTGAAACAACAGTAATGTTTCTTTCTAAAAACTGAAAGAGATCACAAGCAGAATGCACTTGAATATCTGGTGGCAGAGAGGACAGAATGGTAGGGCTATTAATTCTACACAATCATGTGGGCTTCCCACAAACACCTACTTGGCCACCATGGAATGTGGGACTTGATGGGCATAGGAACACAGGCAGCTGCTTTGTACCTGTGTCAAAACATTTCTCCATTTTAGCCTAAGTATGTTGTTAGCCAATGTGATGCAGCAGTTTGAATGTTGGACAGTGACCCTGGAGACCAGAGTTCCATTTCCTGAGTGACCTTGGGTGCCTCACACACTCACAGCCGCAGAAAACCCCATAATAAGTTTGCCTTAGGGCAGCCATAAGTCAGAAACAACTTGAAGGCACACAACAACAATTGTCAGCTCTGACGGGTATTAACTCTGTGGTGTTTCAGGGCAGGTTCTTTCTCAGCCCAACCTGGAGATGCTGAGAATGGAACAATGACCAGTTCAAACTCATCCCACATCCTGAGTTTTAAGAGCCGGAACTTGGGACCTACAGATGGCATCTGGTCATTCAGTAAGTGTTTCGCATTAAAGTACCAACCATAATTGCTCATCTTTTTAAGGAGACAAGATCAGGAACATTCCTCCTGGCCTATTTGTTTTTAGCTGTAAGGTGGATGTAGAACAGAGAGGAGGGTGGCCCAGGCACCAAAGCAACTGAGAGAGAAGGTGAAAGTGAACTAAGTAAATGCAAAGATGCCCCAAGAAAGTCTTTACAAGCTGCAGCAACAAATCAACGAAACCCTGGAAATTGGAGTAAGCTGCTGCTCTACTAGCTGAGCTGAAGATTTGAACACAGCCCTTTCCTCTTGTCCAATGTCCATCAAAACTGGAGAATTTGCACCATCATCTCCTACCTGGATATAATCCATGAAGCCTAGAGACTGAGGGTCTGGCCCTGAGATCTAGCAAACCTAGCTTCTAGTATTCCATGGAATAGCCTATCTGAGTATTAATCAGGCTTGATTCTGGTTTGTTTCCAAAATCACAAGAATGGGTATGTGCAGGATAGTATGGAACATTGGTCTGACCCAGAAGAGCTCTTTCTGTTATACTGTACTTAATAGTAATTCACAACAGTAATGCACACATAATTCTTGGAAATACTGATGGGTAAAGTGGTTCTAGAGAGCTAGCATGGTATAGTGGTTTCAGCATTGAACTATAACTCTGGAGAGCAGGGTTCGGTTTTCCGCTTGGCCATGGAAGCCCACTGGGTGAATTTGAAGGCACACAACAACAACAAAGTAGTTCTGATCCTTAACAGTATTATGCACCCTCATTCTAGGACCATGATGACTTCCATTTATCTCAGTGCAAACACGGCCAAGTCAACTCTCTATGCCATGGGGGAAGCAGGGAGACACACTGTGGCCTTCCAGATGTTGGATTATGACTCTCATCCATCCTAGCCATTCATCATGCTGTCTGAGATTACTGAGATTTGGAATCCAAGAATGTCTGGATGTCCACAGGCTCCTCAGTCTTGACCCGGGCGATTGAAGAAGCCCTCTGGAATAGGATAATTTCAAAGGCTTCTCCCACCATTCATAAGAGACTTTTTCTTGGAAATGAGCTGAGGCATGCAGGTGTAGGCACACTCTCAGCCATCATCGTCATCGTCATCATCACAAATGATGTCTTGTTGTGCCATATGGAAGAAGCCTTCAAAGAAATAAAACATCACTGTTGCACTCCTCTGTGTTTACAACTTAGAGTGTCTTACAGCACCATAAAACATAAATATAATAACCCAACTAAAGGGATTTTGGTGGGATTGTTTCATTGGGTTTTATGCTAAATTTTTAATTATTAAAACTTTGCCAGCAGTGGTAATATCAACACCTATTAAACCTCAAACTTAGTCAACAACAGAATAACTCAGCATTTTAACACTATCAAAAGAGGTATGTTTCAATATCTGAAGAACAGAGATTATGGGGCTGGAAGAATGTTGGATGGACGATGACTTTTTGTCTTCCTTAAGGGCTTCCCTAGGGCATCTAATAGACCACTGAGTCCAGTGAACATTGACTGACTGACTAATTTCCAACGGTAGTTGGTCCAATCCTTTGAAGAACTTGAGTTGAATGTACTACTTTTAGAAAGATGGTTCTAGAACAGGAAATCAATGGTTGAGAATATTGCAGTATAAAATGTTCTTATTCAGGGATGCGTCTATCCCCCTGCATTCCCTCCCCACTGTCCATGCCATTTTTCCTCGGTTTATTTCTCCCTCACTGGGGCAGGGTATATTTGCAAACCTTGGGATTTTCCACAAGGCACCTGGTGTTCCTCATTTGGCTACATAGGGCACTGCATTGGGCACATATGAATCCACATTAGGATAAAGAGTTTTATTCACACTGGAATAAATGCAGTCTTTCTGTACTTTTAAAATGTCCTGGCTTATCAGGAACCAGACAAATGTTCTTCTTTCTTTCTTTTACCTTATTTACCTTCTTCTTTCTTTCTTTTGGAATTATTATCTGGTCCTTCCAAAGACATTACAAAGCACAGACAAAATACAAACAAGAAAAGGAAGTACAGAATTAGCAACCGATAAAAGCAGCATATGAAACAAATTTCACTGGGACGAAAGTTATTTAAAATGCCTGGCAAAACAAAAAGGCTAAACTTTTAGTCTTTTGCATGCATGAATTTTACGATGGGGGATGACTTCTCACATAGGAACACTGAAGACTATTTATATTATGATATATGTCTCTGACACTGAGCTTTTCAGCACATGAGTGAGCTATTTTTAGGCCGGCATATAATTTTTCACACGTATCAGGAAGTGGAATGTTACCAAAAAAGACTGATGAATGCAGGCGTAGTACAATTTATGACCAAAGAGAAGAACAGGAAGGCACAACGATCCCTGTTGTTCCCCTTTTCTTTCCACTTGTTGTTTTGATGAAAGTGTTGAAAACTCTAAAGAAGGAAGGAAGGAAGGAAGGAAGGAAGGAAGGAAGGAAAAGGGAAGGGAAGGGGAAGGGGAAGGGGAAGGGGAAGGGGAGGGAAGGGAAGGGAAGGGAGGAAGGAAGGAAGGAAGGAAGGAAGGAAGGAAAATTTTTTTGTCTTCATCACACAGCTCATTTGCAAATCACATGCTGTTCTCACTTCTTGCAGCTCAACTGTACCTATATCTACAAATGCATCTGAGATCAGTGAAGATTACTTCCTAAGTAATTAGGTGTAGGACTACAGCCTTAAGGCTTTGACGGCTGTGCAGATCAATTATACTATTGCAGAACTCCCAGCAGTGACATGTTCCACGTCTTACCTGGCATTGTTGAATCCACACTATGCCATTATAGTGTCTTGATACCACTTTAACTGTCATGGGACTGTCCTGTGAAACCCTGACATTTCCGGCTTTGCAAGGTACTTGGAATTGTCTGCCAGAGTACTCTCATGCTGGAGAGGGTACCAGACATCTCTAACAGAGAATTCTAAACATGTCACCAAACTACATATCTGAGGATTCTGCAGGAAAGGACTATGGCACTTAAAGTGGCATCAAGCAGCTGGACTTCTGTAATGTGGATGCATTTGGTATTTGTTTCTTTCATTTACATATATTTGAGTAGAGCAAGAGTGGGGACAGTGTGAACTACAGGCTGCATGCAGCCTCTGAAGTCCCCCTGCAACAGTCCCCCAAGCCTCCTCAATCCCGCCTCCATTTTTTAAAAAAATTGTGTGATTTTTCCCTGTGAAAATCTTCTCCCACCTACCTCAGAACAGTCATATCTGCACTACACTGTTATAGTGGACAGATAGGTACGAATGTTTGATGCATATCCACTTTCAACATCCTATGGAATTCTGGGATTTGTAGATTATTGAGGATAAGGAGCTCTCTGGCTGAGAATTCTAAATGACTGTCCCTAAATTGCAAACTCCAGGATTCCGTAGGATGTTGAAAGTGGAATAATAGCATTATAACAGTGTAGTGCGGAAAGGGCCAACCTCATATCTTCTCAATGCCCCTGCTTCCAACAGAGTCCCTCTCAAAATGGTGACAGGAAGTGATGCAGTGTCATATCTGGATGCCACTTTGAGAGGGATTCTGAAGAAAAACAAAGATATTTTGACACACTGTGTATGTACATATACATGTGTGCGGGGCCTGCATAGGGGATCTGAGAGAAAAATTAGCCCTTGGCCTCCAGGTAGTTGTCCACCCTTAGGTAAAGCATTGCTGGGGGCAAAGAGGCTTCCTCAAAAATGGCAGCAGATTCACAATGCCACATCAAGAACCGCAGAGAGAAAGAGAGAGACTCAGCATTTGAAGTGCCTGCAGCCAACTTTCTTTACATGTTTGCTTCCTGCAAATGGAAAAAAATCCTGTTTCTTTCCTGGCAATTCACTCCCATCTACACCCGAACCCCAAATAGGCTCAGCACCTTAGATATCTCCTTTACAATCTGGACTAAACCACAGAGCAGCTTCACTGGTCCAAGGAGGTGGAATCCACCAGCTGGCATAGGGAGAAAAAAAAAGGATTGAGAACTCTGCCTTGAATCTCTATATTTCACTTCCGCAATTAATAAGGAAGGAATCTCAATTTATACAGCTCCTCCTTCGCTTACGCTCTTGTAATAATTCTTTTAAGGGCACTTAAAAGCAATTTGAGAGACATTTTGGCAGGAAATCTTCCACCTTAGGCTGAAATATGCCCTCACCTCAAAATAGCACAAGGCACTGGAAAGGAACCAAAAGTTCAACAAGCTACTTGTCTCAAACTCTGCCCATGTTTTGAGATCTTCTAGGGAGGCTCTTTTGCTGTCCCATTACCCTTACAAGGAATCTTGCAGGAACACAGGAGAGGGCTTTCTTGGGCCGTTTACACACTAGACTGTTATAGCGGTATATTCCACTTTCAACATCCTATGGATCCTGGGGTTTGCAGTTTAGGGAGTGGCCAGCCAGCTGGCCCATCCCTAAACTGCAAACCCAAGGATTCCATAGGATGTTGAAAGTGGAATAATACCGCTATAACAGTCCAGTGTGGAAATGGCCTTGTTGGCTGCTCCCAGACTTTGGAACAACCTTCCTAGAGAGGATAGACTGGTACCCTCCTTCCATAGACAGGTGAAGACCTTTTTGTTTGTCAGGACTTTGAGGGCTAACTGCTTTTAACTGCTTTTAACTTTATTGATAGTTTATGTTAATTTTCATATGATACAAACTTTTAGCTGTATCTGTTTCATCTTCTGCAAGCTCCCTTGAGTCCCAGATTAGGAGAAAAGGCAGGATATAAATAAATACAATAATAAATAATAATATATTAACAAGTAATGGAAGCAGATGACTTTCTAAACATAACTTTCCAAACTTCAGGATAGCCACCTGGTTACAGAAATACACCTCCTTCAGTTTAGTCCTATTCTTGGATGATGATAGTAAACTTGACATTTCCAGCAGTCATCTCTTCCTTCCAGTGCCACTATCATTCCAACCACTGCTTGCCCAAAACAGCA